>CM061138.1:144169997-144196906 GCA_030789695.1 Scilla litardierei | reverse complement strand
GCATACGCCCTTGCTCTCTTGGAACCAACACCGGCAGGCCTGACCCGCTGTTTTTTCCGGGCTTCCAGTACATGATCCCTTCGCCGCGGGCTGGGATCCAGGGTCGTGGTTGGAAGAGAGGCTGGAGAAGGACCGGGACCAAACCCACCTACACAAGAGGACAGAGGGAGGGATCAGGGCAGGCTGGATACGCCTCGGACATCAACTCCCCCGAGTTTCAGACTTCAGCAAAACTCACCGACGGGCCACACGGTCTTCCACAGATTAAGGTCAAAGAAGAGAACGTCGATCCTCTGATCCCTGGCAGGGACCGCCAATAAGGTGTCGACCACCTCGAGCTCGGCGTCAGTCGGTTTCCCAAGCTCGAGAACCAGCGAGCTTACGGCCTCCCAGTTGGTCGGTAAATCCACCTCCGATGGGAAGCCAACGAAGACGTATTCCCCCTTCCAACGTTTCATCGAGCTCGGCAGACCCAGCACTAGGCTCTTCTTTGGCCGAGCACTGATATAGAGCCAGTCCCCTGACTGGTGGTGACTCAGGCGGTAGAATTGGGCAAAGAGTCGGAGAGATGGATCGACCCCCTTCAGCACACAGAGAACGATGAACCTGACAAAGCAACCAATGGCGTTAGGGCAGAATTGGCATAAGGCCACCTGGTAAGCTCGCAGAAACTCGGCGATGAAGGGATGGAGAGTGAACTGAAGCCCGAATCGAAATCTCTTTTCGTACACCCCAATTTCTCGAGGGCCAGGGAAGCAAATCCACTCGTCGATCTCAGGAGCCCAGGCAAAGCAGGGGGAAGAAGATAGCTGGAATGCAGATCCCCGATCGAGGATGCGCAGATGGACGAGGGCCGCTCCAGCACCTCGGGGGCACCTCTAAGAGCTCTCCCCCATGGTGACGCACCGCTGTGACGGGACGGCAAGGCAGACCTGGAGCCACAATAGTCTCCGGACGCCCCGAACCAGCGGCAGAAGAGGACGACATGAGGCGGAGCCTGGGCAAGGCCCGGATCGACGGAGACGGAAGGGAAGAGGGGAAATCAAAAGAAGGAAAAACCCTCGTTCGAAGGATGACGGCCCCCTTTTATATAGTTCCCTTGGGATCTACCCTCGTTCGTGAAGACGATCGCACGGGCGCACGTGGCAGCATCTGGAGGCCGACGGCGCTTCGATTCCGGCACAGGGAGAAGTCCAAACGAGCCGCATCATGATGGCCACCATTAAATGGATTGGCCTCGACCGACGCGCTTGTCAAAATCCACAAGAGTCACATTGCCTGAACCGAACCGGTAGAATTTGAACGGCTCGGATGATGGGGACAATTGATACGACTATTTTGGAGAATCCCAAGAGCAAGGGGCCCAAGTCCAGGCCTAGGACGGGAAGCCCACTAACGGGATTTGGTCCATCCGACGAAGCCCACGAAAGGACTCGGAGTCGGATCGGCCATGACCCAGAATCTACACGATCAGCCCACGCCTGCAAGAGATAACTGTTCCCCTAAAAGCGTAGCACCTTAATGACCATTAAGGAGCCCATTAATTGACTTCCCTACGACGCGCGCAGGCACCTCTATGGGGGCGGATCACGGGGGCATGGGGAGCAGTTAGGGGGCATGGACTGGGGGCAATCGTGGGTCAGGCCATATAAAAGGACAATGTAGACAACCAGGAAGGGGATCGAATCCTAAACACCTACAACTGAGATATTCTGTTAATCGACCTTGCTTTCCCATTTCCCCCTCTCCCATAACTCGGATCGAGGATACGTGTGCGGGCCTCCTTTCGATCCGTACCGATACCGCCGAGCATTGCTCAGATCTGTTCTGACTTAAACATCGGAGGGGACTTGGCTGGAACCAAGGTTCGGCCCCCCTGACGAGTTTCTTCGTCTGTTTAGGAAGGAGCGGACCGAAGCACCGAGGCTACTCCTCAGCGCAGAACGAAACCGCCCGCCGTTAGCGAGCGTAGCCACCGACCAAAGACCGAGCAGTAATCAAGGCGTCGAGGCTACCCCTCAGCGCAGAACGAACCCGCCCGCCGTTAGCGAGCGTAGCCACCGACCAAAGACCGAGCAGTAATCAAGGCCGAGGCCAAGCGTTCACCCGGGTGCCGAGGCTGCCCCTCCGCACTGTGCTGACCGAGGCCCTCAACCCTCCAAGCGACCCGTTTCACGAGCCGAGGAGGGGAACCGCGCGTCAAACGTCAGGGACATGCTTGCTCGGAAGAACCAAGGGATCTCAACCGATCCCTTGACCATATTGACCGTCAAGTCTTCGGTCAACGATCTTGTGATGAGAAAACACCCGTAAACAAAATTTTCAGCATTCAATGTCTAGAAAGTTGTAGTCTAGTAAGTTGTGTAATCAGCATTGAAAGTTGTTGGCTATTTACTTTTTTCAGCATTCAATGTCTAGAAAGTTGTAGCCTAGTAAGTTGTGTAATTAGCCTTGGAAGTTGTTGGCTATTAAATGCGGATGTATGTCATTACCAATGTTGTATGTCTTCTTTGAAAGGGAGTCTTTGTAACTTAGAAGATCAGTTTTGTTGAATGAAAATTTTGAAGTTGCAAGTTCTTTCAAACTTGTTGTTAATCTTGTTTTCTTTATTTAATTGTGGGAAGGTTAGTGGTGAGACAAGTGAGTTCTTTATCAATTGGGAGGGTGGCCTGGCCTTTAATCTTAGTTGTGGTGAACTCCATTTCCTGATCATGAGTGATGGCATAGCCTTTATCTCAGATCTCTATCCTCCGTTCTATTCTTCAATTCTGAACTCCAAACATTCCACTACCCTTCACGCATCAACTTGGTATCAGAGCTTAAAGTCAGGTGTTCATCTCTTTTGTTGTCATCCTTTCTTCTCCAATTAGCCTATTCTCTCTTCCATTCCTGCCTAAACACGTTCATTGCCTAAACACAGCCTTTTCAAGCCTAAAGTAGGGATGAAATTCCCAGAAATATGACCCTTAAGCAAGCTCAAAATCTGCCACGCGATAGAGAGCTTACTGAATTAAGAGGCCAGATTGCAGAAATACACCAAGCCATTGCTCAACTTGGCCTAAGAAGGAATCATGGAAGGAGGAGGAACTCAAGGAGCACTCATGGCACCTCTTCCTTATCTAATTCAGAATCTAATGATGCAGGATCTTCATCTGAAGATTCAATTCCTCAAGTTCATCATAGAAGGCCCCCCTAAAGATGATTTCAATGATGTGAAGATAGATCCACCAGATTTTGATAGAAGCTTGAATCCTGATGTATATTGGGAGTGGGTTCGTTCTATTGAGCGAATTTTTGAAGCCAAAGGTTATAATGATGAGAAATGCTTCAAGGTTGCATGCATCAAGCTCAAAAGGTATGCATCGATCTGGTTTGAGAACCTGAAATTGGAGAGGAGTCGAGAAGGCAAAAGAAAGCTTAAGTCTTGGATCAAACTGAGAAGACTTATGGATAAAAGATTTATTCCAGCAAGTTACAAGCAAGATTTGTATCTCAAAGTTGCATCTCTTAAGCAAGAAAGTTGTAACGGCCGGTATTTTTAGGCGTGTTTTCGATTGTGTGTACCGGTATTTCCTTCAGTCATTCAGATAAATTTTCGTCCGTACATGTCGACGCGAGCGCGTCACTGAATTCGTTTTACCGTGTCGTTAATATTTACCATCAAGTTTTAACTAAAATAATTTAGCTTAATTATTCTGTTAATTACATATTTACTAATTACGAAATCTTAATTACCTAATTTATTTCACTAATTACTTTTTCATTTTTAATGATGACTAATTAAACTTACTTAATTACGTAAATGTCTTAACTACACGACAACACACACGTTTTAGACAACCAGATACATCTCCTCAATTAGTCACAGTTGGCATACATTTATTTTGTTCAAGCAAACGGACACGGCTCTACAATCGCTTTGGTCTAAAGTTATAATAACTTCCATCCTAATCATATTAAATTGGGTTTGACAAATGGTAAGTGTTGTCTCCTGTGCTAATCTCTCCTTAAGAACAGGCACCATCGTCTCCCCTGCAAAACAAACTGCAAATCCATCCTCTTCCCTCCTACAAATTTCAGCAAAATAACCATACACAAAAACCAATCTCAACCCACTTTCCATACAAAAATCAAATTGAGAGGAGGAGCAAAACAAGCCAAACCATCTGAAAATAAAACTTCAGATTCAAGAGAATCAATACCCAAATTTCAGATCTGTTAAACTCAAAGATCTACAAAAAAATCAGCAAACCCCTTCAAACCCTCCATCTTCTTCCTCCTCCCCTTGACCGCATCTCCCCTCCCCCTCGCCTACAAGCAGCAGCCACCGCCCAGAACAGCGCACGCCGCCGGCCTCCTCCACCCACGCGCTGCCACGCGCCGCCGGAAGCCGCCGCCCTCCAGCCCGCGCCGCCCGCGCCGCCCGCGCCGTGAGAAGTCGCCGCCGTCGTCGCCTGCGCAGCCGTCGTCCGCCACCTCCTTCCTCCCGTCGTCGCGCAAGGTGAGAAGCCTTCATCCCTCTTGATTTTGGCGTGAGATCTCCTTGATTTCGGTTGCCTGCAAACATTGATACACAAAAAAAAGAGGAGGGGGAAACGAAATGTCAAGGACAGGGGAGAAGACAAGGGGCCTGGAGTTATAATGAAGGGTTATTTAAAAAATGAATTAAGAAAGAGAGAGGGAGACAGAGAGTACCCTTGAGTTAATAGGGAGTTTGTTGAATGAGAAAAGAATTCATGTGACAGCCTTAAGGTATTAAAGAAAGGGTCATGGCCTTAGTAATTTAAGTTGTTAAAGGGCAAGTGACAACATCAGTAAATGATAGGAAAAAAAAGTGATATTATTATTAAAAGAATAAAAGAGAGTGTGTAATGTTAACATGATAAATGATAAATTGTATTAATAATAGTTAGATAAATGAGAATTGACAGTGCCTTATTAGTAGAAAGGTATTAAATAAATGAAAGAGGGGTAGAGTAAGAGATATTATTACATATAGGTTGTGTTACGACCTAAAGATCGTAGTAGCCCAACTCCAGCCTGAATCCGCTAACATACCCCTTTGGCTCACCATTTAACAATTAGGGCCGCCGCCCCGAAAACCTGGGGCATCACGGAGATAGGCGCGCCTTACAGCGCTCCCCGAAACGGCCGAGGCGAACAACTGTAGCCGGCCGAGGCGAACAACCGCAGCCGCCCGACCCACCGGGGGAGCGCGTTAGGGGACGTTCAGATAGCTAGGCCAAGCCTATTGACGGGCGCGGCCGGGCCGGACAACCCCCGACCGGAACGGCCCGTCCGATTCCCGCGAACCGCGGCGCCAAAAGTGAGCCAGACCTTTAGTTCGACGCTAACGACAAACAGCCTAGGATAAGGACACGACTGACACATACGTCGCCCGACCGCCTGACAAAGCACCCCCAGGCGGCTGACCTGACCGGCGGTTAGTGCTTTCGGCCCTGACACCCCGACAAAAGCACCCCTGGGCCGTTGCGCCGCCTGACAGAGGCAGGTCAGAAACTCCTGTTCCCGATGTCCTTGTCCGAAGCCTCCGCTGACACCCGAGCCAGCTCAGCACGCCTAGTCATCACCCGTCAGGTATAAATACCTCCTCTCCTCTTACGGAGAGGGGGTTAGAAAAACTCTCTCATCTTCTATTATTCACACACGAGAGCAAAGGTCCTCCATATCTTTGTTCTCCCACCCATAGCTCGTCACGCGAGGCGGACACACAGTTAGTCCGGCCAGCGTGTCCAGCCCCCCATTTAAGCCCTTTTACTGACTTAGGCATCGGAGTGGCTAAGGGTTGAACCCCAACCCCGCCCTTCTGACGAGTTGTTCGTGCTGCAGGAGAGCTCGCCCCTTGGCCAAAGTCAGCGTCAGCCTCCCACCGTCCAATCTTCCTCAGCTGCGTCCGACGAGATACGATCCCGTGAGCTCCACCGGCAACGGATCCAACCTCTTCATCCCACTAATCACTTGTAAAACAGCCTACCTAACCCCACATTTCCATATAACCACCGTGCCCTTGGTTCCCCATAATACAAATTCATTGTACGCGAGTTCGACCTCGTAACAATTGGCGCCGTCTGTGGGAACGAAGGGTCACACCCATGTTAGACTCCATGCCGATCTCGCGGAACCCTGACCACGGTAAAGATCCCGTGGGTCAGGAACCGCTCTCTCTACAAATCACCCCGGCGTCCGACCCCCTTCTGGGGATGGGCACCGAGACTGAACATACTTCGGCCCCCGTCGTCCTGAAGAGCTTCGAGGCCGTCCCCCTGGCCAGGAAAGGCTATCAGACGGCTGGAACGGAGCCTCCGCCCGGCCCCTCAGAGCCCCCGAACGTGAGGCGGAACCTCCACCCTCAATTCGAGGAGGAGGGGGAGAATAGGGGGCTCGCTGAGGAGATTGCGGCCCAGCAAAGGCTCCTGGAAGAGGAGATGGAAGTTGCGCAGCGGTGGAGGTGCCTGGGGGAGGCGGTCGCCGCGCAAAGGCGTTTGGACGAGGCGGCCGAGACCGCCCGGAGGGCCTACCAGGAAGAAGAGACCGCCCGCCGCCAACTTCGCTTCATCGTCGCGGAGCGCGAAAGGCTGAGGAAGGAAAACAGAAGCAACCAAGAAGTCATTGAAGAGACGACGATGGGACGGCGGCCCGGGAACGGGCGGGACCCGTTGTTGAACAGATCCCCACCGGGAGGAGGCGACCCGCGTCACCAGCACCACCCCTCCGATACCCTGCACGAGGAAACCGTTTGTCGACAACTACGCTTCCTCGCCGCCGAGTGCGAGAGGCTCCTCCGAGAGAATCAGGAACGGATGGAGGCCCGAGGAGAGCTGGCCGGGAGGCGCTGGCGCTGGGAGAGCCGTAGCCCACAACCCGTCGAGTCCTCGGCCCGAGGAAGGAGCCCCGCCAGACGACCATCGGACTACTCCCCGGGGGCGGAGGACCGTCGACGGCCGCGACGCGACCGAAGCCTGATCCCCGAATGGCGGAGAGGGGATGCCCCGGATCGCCCTACCTATCCGGAGGAGGCCACGCCGCTCGCACGGTGGATCACGTCCGCCCCAAGGCCCAAAAAGTTCAAACCTCCTCACTTGGCAATGTACAATGGGAGGGGCGACCCCCTCACACACGTGCAACAATACCGGGGGGCAATGGAGGCGCAGGATGTGGACGAGGCGTTCCTATGCCGACATTTCTCCCAAAGCCTAAGGGACACCGCGCTGGACTGGTACTTCGGCTTGCAAGCGAGATCCGTCGGGAGCTTTGGCGAGCTATCCCACAAATTTTGCCAAGAGTTCCGGGCCGGGTGGACGAAGAAGAAGCCCCTGGACTATCTCTGCACGATAGTCCAAGGAGAAGGAGAGACAACAGGTAGATACCTCCGCCGTTTTCAGGAGGAGAGACGGGCGGTGGTGACATGTGGGGATGAGGTGCTTATGCTGGCCTTCAAAACGGGGTTGCGGACTCGGAGTCTCCACAAATCCCTGCTCCGGGACCCGCCGACCGACTATGAGGCGTTGGTTGCTATGACGGAGAGGCACGCGTTGGCCGAAGAAACTCTTGGTACAAAGGCCTTGTTCCCCCGGGCGAAACCGACCTAAGGCGAACCCCGATCACACCCTCGGCTGAGACAGGAAGAGGGGGACCGAGGTCGCGATCGGATAGCCCGACCAAGGCGGGAACCGCCCGGGCCTCGCCCCCAAGATCGCCCCGGACCGGCGCGCGAGTTTGCTCCGGCACAAGGGCTCCCTCGAGTCGCCCCAAGACAAGAGGTCCCCTTGCGGGCGCATTACACGCAACTCAATGGCCCCCTGATCGAGGTGATGGCTGCGGCCACCCGGGCCGGTCTGCTGCCGGAGCCGCCCCGAGAAATGAAGTCGGACCCGGCCCGGAGAGATTTCAAGAAATACTGCCGATACCACCGGGACCACGGCCACGACACCAATGACTGCTTCACCCTCAAAAGGGAAATCGAGCGGCTGATCCAGGCGGGCCACCTGGGGGACTTCGTCGGAGGCCGAAGACCAGACCGAGAAGATGGGAACCACCGAAGGGCGCGGAGGGCAGACCCTCCGGCAAACGGCGAGCGGGAAGAGCTTCACCCACCGAAACCCGTCTTGCGCATAGATACGATATGCGGCGGGCCATCTTCAGGAGGGGCGTCGTCGTCAAGCAAAAAGGCGTATGCAAGGCAAGTGATGACGGCGGGTCTCAGAGGGGACCAGAGAGGGAGAAGGATGGCCTACCCTCCCATTACTTTCAGTGACGAGGATCTAGAGGGGATCGAGCAGCCCCACGACGACGCCATCGTCATCGAGGCCCAGATTGGGACAGCCATCGTCAGCCGCCTCCTGATCGACACAGGGAGCTCTTGCGACATCCTGTTCATGTCCACAATTGAGAAGATGGGGTTACGGCCGACCGACCTGAGACCTTGTACCGGGCCCCTCGTCGGTTTCACCGGTCACTCGACCCCATCATGGGGGTGATCACCTTGCCAATAACCCTCGGAGAGGAGCCACAGGTCGTCACTCGAATGACGCTGTTCGTTGTGGTCGACATTATGTCGGCGTACAACGGGATTATAGGACGACCATACATGTCGGCCATTGGAGCGCTCCCCAGCCTTCTCCATCAGATGGTCAAGTTCCAAACCCCCCGAGGGGTGGGAATCGTGCGGGGAAGCCAGAAGCTGTCAAGGAGCTGCTACGTGGGGTCAACCAAGCACAAAGGACCAGAGGTGAACCTGAAAAGTCGACTCCCCCGGGCGGAGTGATGACCCCTACCAGCCGGAGCTAGCTCCCGCCGATGCCACTGCCAGGTCGAAACGGGATCAGCCACACCCCCCCCGTGAAGGACGGACTAATGACTCCAAGGGGCGCGGTGCGCCGGTCGTGGCATAACCGAGAGCTGTAAGTCATGAACGAAACACCTTGTTCCCTCCTTTTTTGTCTTCAAATTTCGCCTTTTCTGCATGACAATTTCAGCTCCCCCCTCTCAAAGACTCCGGGGCAGGACTAGTCCTCGCCACCCAAACCGGAGAGGGGCACGGGCCGAGCTGCGTACTCGCTCCCCCCCAGGAAGACCTCCGGGGCAAGTTCCCTGAGCTTGGCCACCCAAACCGGAGCGCCATATGCGGGGTAGGCGACGGCCCAATACCCGTCCGACTATAGAGGTTGCGGGGAGGCGACGGCCACATACCCCCCCTCTCAAAGACTCCGGGGCAGGACTAGTCCTCGCCACCCAAACCGGAGAGGGGCACGGGCCGAGCTGCGTACTCGCTCCCCCCCAGGAAGACCTCCGGGGCAAGTTCCCTGAGCTTGGCCACCCAAACCGGAGCGCCATATGCGGGGTAGGCGACGGCCCAATACCCGTCCGACTATAGAGGTTGCGGGGAGGCGACGGCCCCATACCCCCCCTCTCAAAGACTCCGGGGCAGGACTAGTCCTCGCCACCCAAACCGGAGAGGGGCACAGGCCGAGCTGCGTACTCGCTCCCCCCCAGGAAGACCTCCGGGGCAAGTTCCCTGAGCTTGGCCACCCAAACCGGAGCGCCATATGCGGGGTAGGTGACGGCCCAATACCCGTCCGACTATAGAGGTTGCGGGGAGGCGACGGCCCCATACCCCCCCTCTCAAAGACTCCGGGGCAGAACTAGTCCTCGCCACCCAAACCGGAGAGGGGCACGGGCCGAGCTGCGTACTCGCTCCCCCCAGGAAGACCTCCGGGGCAAGTTCCCTGAGCTTGGCCACCCAAACCGGAGCGCCATATGCGGGGTAGGCGACGGCCCAATACCCGTCTGACTATAGAGGTTGCGGGGAGGCGACGGCCCCATACCCCCCCTCTCAAAGACTCCGGGGCAGGACTAGTCCTCGCCACCCAAACCGGAGAGGGGCACAGGCCGAGCTGCGTACTCGCTCCCCCCCAGGAAGACCTCCGGGGCAAGTTCCCTGAGCTTGGCCACCCAAACCGGAGCGCCATATGCGGGGTAGGGGACGGCCCAATACCCGTCCGACTATAGAGGTTGCGGGGAGGCGACGGCCCCATACCCCCCCCCCCCCCTCTCAAAGACTCCGGGGCAGGACTAGTCCTTGCCACCCAAACCGGAGAGGGGCACGGGCCGAGCTGCGTACTCGCTCCCCCCAGGAAGACCTCCGGGGCAAGTTCCCTGAGCTTGGCCACCCAAACCGGAGCGCCATATGCGGGGTAGGCGACGGCCCAATACCCGTCCGACTATAGAGGTTGCGGGGAGGCGACGGCCCCATACCCCCCCTCTCAAAGACTCCGGGGCAGGACTAGTCCTCGCCACCCAAACCGGAGAGGGGCACGGGCCGAGCTGCGTACTCGCTCCCCCCCAGGAAGACCTCCGGGGCAAGTTCCCTGAGCTTGGCCACCCAAACCGGAGTGCCATATGCGGGGTAGGCGACGGCCCAATACCCGTCCGACTATAGAGGTTGCGGGGAGGCGACGGCCCCATACCCCCCCTCTCAAAGACTCCGGGGCAGGACTAGTCCTCGCCACCCAAACCGGAGAGGGGCACGGGCCGAGCTGCGTACTCGCTCCCCCCAGGAAGACCTCCGGGGCAAGTTCCCTAAGCTTGGCCACCCGAACCGGAGCGCCTTAGGCAAGGTACCCGACAAACCAATACCCTCCCTCCCCCGAAGGGGCCCATCACCCCACCTCTCAAACCTCGGGAAGCTACTCAAGGACCCCGAATCAAGGCGACTCCAACGCAGAGCCACCCCTGAGGAGTAACGCCTGACCCCCCCATAAAGCCGGCACCCGAATTGACCTATCCACCCGAAAAGGACACTCGGGACCAACACCACTGACAAATGGCATGCATGCCTGAGGGGTCACATCACCCGTCACCCATCGGGAACGCCCCACCCCCTAAGAACGAAATTCCAAGACGGCCCCGACTCTCACCAAAGAATAAATAAGGGCAGAAATCCACCATTATAAATCCCCCCCTACTTCCTTGAGGAGGGGAAGAGAGGCAAGGGGAAGGATGTGCAGAAAGACTAATCATTTCGACGCCATCTCTCCCTCAACATACGCGGAAAATGCGAGCTTCACCGACCTCCAAAATAAGCGATCCCCCAACAGGATATTCCCCTTACACGACGGTTGCTCAACCAGCTGCTCCCCTCCTTCCGTTAGACAACTTACGGCAGGGGAACTGGAGCTCCAATGACATACCAGTCCTCTCCACGGACGCCCTTCGTACGCAGGCGCGGCTGGCAGACAACCCAATGGAGGGGACAGACCTGCCAAATCACCCCGCCGGGCACCCCGGCAGCCGCCCGCGGCGCCCCAACCGAGGGGAACGTGTCCCCGAGCGCCGGCCCAACCCAACTGGCTATTCCACTTACACCTGCAGCACCCCCCTTCCACTCATCGGCCTTCCCCGGGCCGCTTAGGCCAGGAGGCCGCACAGGGGGGCGGCGGCCCACGTCCCTACGTGCCTACCACGCAGAGACTCCAGACGGGGCGATCAACGGGGCCCCTTGGGATAGAACAACCACCAAGGACTCCCTCTCCCCCCAATTCTGGGATCGAAGGCCAAAGCCACTGCCTGGCTCCGACTCGACCACCCGCCCCTCCGCCGAGGCGGAACCCGCTAAATCCACTCCACGCCCCATATCAGGGGCATAACACCAGAGAAAGGCGGGACAGCTGCGATGGGAACCTCAACCTACCTAGACCGATACAATGTTACGCCTACGGGCCGATACAATGTTACGCCTTCGGGCCGTTTCAACGTTACGCCCATAGGGCGACCCCGTTTTATTAAACATTCGATAATAGCCGATGAAAAGTCCAAAGACAAATGCCGGTTAACCGCTAGTCATAACTCAGATAGACCTAAACTCGAACAACCTACGAAAAGGGAGGCGACCCCGCTGTAAATCTCTCGGGCGCCCTACGCGAAATAAAGGGACTCGACACGATTCAGCCTACGCCAAGATAGAAACGTCCGCACCAAGGCGTAATTCTAAGAAGTAAATTTATGCATACATAGACGGAAAGTCCAAAAAAGGCGGGGGCGAGTCAGGCAAACCTTTACTTCCTTTCGTTTTTTAAACATACACAAAGGGGGGGAGGGGGGCCTACACAAAACTACTCGGCGCCCCCGCCAATCACGATGCCCTCTCCCTCCATAGAATCCCACACCACCCCGCCGCCCTCTGGCTCGTCACCCTCCTCGTCCTCTTGCTCCTCACCCTCCTCGTCTCCATCCCCCTCCTCGCCGCCGCTTGCGGCGAGCCCGTCAAGATCGACCTCTATCGGCGGGACCAGGCCAGCCGCCTTCTCCTTCATCCGAGCCAGGCAGTCATCCCATCCCTCCACGCGGCCCTTCCTTATGCCCTCTACCATCGAATTTGTAAGGGCAGGTATGACAGTTGTCTCCTGATACGTCCTGAATTCCTCGACCCTACGGGCCAACTCCTCCTCGGCGGCCCTGGCACGCCCCGCTAGATCCTCCGAACGAGCCTCCTCCCTCCGAAGGGCCCCCTCCAGCTCCTTCGCTCTCTCTCCAGCCTCGGTCGCCCTCTGCTCATAATCGGACACGACCTTATTCAGGCGCTCTACTTCAGCCTCGTATCGGCTACCCCGCTCCCTCTCCTTCTCCAGGTCCTCGCTGGCTCTCTTACGAACGGCAGCGACCTCGGCTACCATTCTAGCCACGGCGCCTTCGGCCTTATGTATGGCCGGCATGTGCCGCATCATCCCGAGCATCAAGTTGAGGATCTGCGTAAAGAAACGCCGAAAAATAAACACATTTAGGACGTTCCCTAAAACCCAACGAAATGCGCCACCCGTCTTACATAACATACCTGGACGCCATGCATCACCGCGGTCCCGCACAGACCCTCAGGCTCCACCGCTTCCAGCGCCCCTCTATCGCGAGGCAGGAAGATGTTCTCCGCCAACCTCACCGCCACACTCCCATCATCAAACACGGACTCATTATTCGCCACTTTGTACGGCGCCAGATGAAGCGCCCCGTCGGGATAGCCCTCGACATCGGTCCTCTTGGCCTTAAACTTGGCCAGTGCGGCCTCACAGTGGGGGTCGGTTGGCGCTCTCTCGAGGCCAAACATGGGACAACCATAAGGCCATGGGTCCCATCCTCCTGATCCGGTCGGGCCACTCGACACCTCGGCCCTATGCGACTGACCGCCAGGATCCGCCCCCTCCCCCCCTGCGGGCGCCATGGGGCTAGGCGATCTCGTTCGGGGCAGTTCCGCCCCTCCCCCGGTCGACCCTTCATCGCCACCCTCCAGGTCGATGATGGGGTTCGCCACGCCACCCCCAGCTCCGCCATCCAACGGACCGCTTTCCCCTGGCGCGTCATGCCCTGACGACTTCGCCGACCTCTTCCTCATCTTCGTTGGCGCTGGCACACAAGTCGAGCTCCCAGCCCCTCCTTCCGCTCGCGCCCTCTTGGGGCCACCTCTTGCCGACGATCGCCCCGCCTGATCCGCGGCCCTCCGCATCATTTCCTCAAGGGATAGACTCATCGTGCCACCTGCCAAAGAGAGAAAGTTCAGCGTAAGCATATCAGGTGCCAGAACAACCAAATCTTTTGTACCTTCGGGCCATATGTAGGCCGTTATCATCTCAGCCCGAGATAGCGTCCGATAATCTCGGCCCTCTGCTGGGATAGCCATTAAAATCTGGGCCACCAACTTCTCATCGTCCCCCAATTCCACCACCTCTCTCGCCTCGGGATTCAGCTCCGCCCAGTCAGACCTTATCAACACCTCCTCCGGCACCTCCACAAACACATACTGCTGGCGCCAAAACTTAATTTTGCTAGGCAACCCCCTGATGAGCGGATGAGTCCTCTTCGCGGACAGATAGTAGCCCGACCCCAACCTCTTGACCGAGAAGAAGTGCCGAAATAAGGACAGCGAGGGGTGAACCTGGTTGCTCAAGCACAGCACCAAGAACCCCACAATGGCACTGATGGCATTGGGCATCAGGCGATAGAGAGGCAGCTCCAGGAAGTTCAACACTTCCAGCACGAACGGATGAGGGGGAAAGCGCAAACCCTGCTCAAATGAAGAGACATATACTCCAACCTCCCGGTCACCCGCAAAACACACCCTTTCCTGCGGCTCCGGTTCACGAACCGAATATGGCGGCCTGACGTACTTCGTGAAGATCTCCCCAATGGATTTCTTCAGCACCGACTTCACCTCCGCAATCTCGACGGGCACCCTTCCAGTCTCCGCGGCGGAACTTCCTTCCCCAACTACCCCAGAACCCTGACCCCGAATCGGAGACATCGAGGAAGACATTAGTCAAATTGGCGTCTTACCTAACGGGTGTTGTCGCCTCGGCCTCTCGCGTTGCTCCGCCGTCCGCTCCTACGAGAACGACTCGGGAAAGGATTCTTAAACCTCTTACAAGCCCTAGATCCTCGACATTCAACCTTTCTACCCCCCCACAGGCAATATATCTTTAAAGCGCTTCCGCAAAGCATCATCATCGTGACCGTCGAACCCGCGACACGCGTCACCAATCTGGGTCCGGTCCATCGCCAACCCACGTGTTCGGACGCTTCGCGTCCTGTCAAAACCGTCAGTTGCGCCACGCGTCGTCGCCACAGCGGTCGGGCCGCCTCGGTTCCCGCCCGCCGACGATTCGCCAGGATGACGTCAAGTCAGACGACCGCCATCGAATCCCGCCCAAATCCCTGCAAAATGATTACCCTCTTTTGAAATTACCCCTCGATATCGCCGCTAGATCCAAGATTTGGTCCGGCCAACGCTAGTCCGGCCAAAACATGGAATCGACGCCATATCCAAGATTTGGTCCGGCCTCCGCCAGTCCGGCCAAAACATGGAATCGACGCCATATCCATGATTTGGTCCGGCCTCCGCCAGTCCGTCCAAAACATGGAATCGACGCCATATCCAAGATTTGGTCCGGCCTCCGCCAGTCCGGCCAAAACATGGAATCGACGCCAGATCCAAGATTAGGTCCGGCCTCCGACAGTCCGGCCAAAGCATGAAATCTGCGCTATATCCATGATTTGGTCCGGCCTCCAACAGTCCGGCCAAATCACAGTCAGCGTTGGACCCAATATTTGGTCTAACACTCGTCAGTCCGGCCAAAGCACGAGCTTCCGTCGTATCATTGACATTTCCGCTCTCCTTCGGCCCGGCCGGCACAGGAGCCCGCTGCTCACCTCATATGCACCTCAATCCCAACACTTGGCACGGGCTCCCGACCGAACGGACACAGATCGTGACTCATCTCAACTCCCCTCTACCGGAAACCCCGGCAGAGCGAAGTTGGGGGCAATCACATCCCGCACAAATCGTATATTCTACGGGCAAACCGTATACGAATACAGTTTGGCACAAAAAAATCATAATTTATTTACTCAAACCGCTAACCCGTACATTGGACATTTGACTTTCCACCCACTACAACAACACATCGTTCATAACCCTATCACGAGAAGGTACGGCCCTCCCCGAACCCACGTTTCTAGCGGCGCCGCTTCTCGACCGACCGATCACTCACATCCTTAACCACTTGCCGAATCGCCGCCTCCTTAGCCTCTTGCAGCATTGGCACAACATGCTCGTCATGATACCGACGGATAGCGGCTTCGACCAGTTTGCCCTCAGCGTCCCGCTTATCCTCCAGTCGCCGCACCGCTAGACCCTTCTCCCTCTTCTCGGCCGCCAGAGCTACCTTTAGGTCCTCAATCTGCTGCCTCTGTAACCCGATCACAGACTCCTTGCTGACAACTTCCGAGGTATATTTCGCCCGGATATCATCCCTCTCTCGCGTTATTCCTTGAAGCTGCTTCTCGATCGCTGCTTTGGACGAATCGAAGTACGCAGCCCGCCCCTTCTCCACGCCGTGGGCCGCCCTAACCCTCTCCAGCTCCACCTCCATGTCCCTCAGCTTCTCCCTGACCTCGCCAAGGTTCTCCTTCGCTTCACGCAGGGCCGCCCTGGTGGCGACCGCTGCGGGACGGCCCCGCAGAGCTAGCACGTTCGTAAGCATCTACATAAACCTTGAATCAGTGAGACACGGGCACACAAAGCCGGCGTGCGAGTAAGGAAAGCCGCCTTACCTGTACGACGTGCCATATAGCCGAGCCACACAGCCGCTCCGCCCCCACGCGAGCCAATGACTCACGATCGCGCGGCAACCCGCAGTACTCGGCGAGGCGCGCCGCCACTCCCGCATCTTTGAATACCGACTCGTCGCGGCTGACTCGAAAGGGGAACTTGCGGAGATGGTCATCAAGGTACGCCTCGACCTCTTCTCGGGTCCTCTTAAAGCGAATGAGAGCGCTCTCACAGGCTTGACTCGACGACGCCCCCATTTCCCACGAAGGGATCCAGTATGGCCACTTCTGAATCACAGGCGCCCGGCGGGGCGCGACCACCTCGGGTACCCGCGGGGGGACGGAGGATCGGGCCCCTCGCGCGGGCACGCCCTCGGGACCATCCTCGTCGGGCCCACCAGCGGAGCGGTCTTGTCCGACGGTCGCCCGTCCCGGGTGCAATCTCTCCCCCGGGGGGCCCCGCCCCCACGATCCGGGGATCCTGCCTCACTAGCCCCCCCTTGCCTTTCCCGCGAGGATCAGTACCCCCCGAGGTCGGGGCACCGGCCGAACCTGACACCTCCTCAGGCTCCCTCATCGTGTCTTCACCTGCAAAAGGAAAAGAGAGACAATCAGGGCGAGCCTAGCCCAAAGTTTACAAAACTTCAAAGATACCTAGGGCCCAAAAGTCCTGGGCGAGCCGACTGCTCTGCGTTAGACTCGCCCAATGACGACACTCCTCGGGCAGCTCCCTCAAAATCTGAGCTTTGGCAATATCCTCCCCGGTCAGCTCCACCCCTTCATTTACGAAGGGATTCCGCGCCCCCCCAATTCGACGTCAGCGCCACGTCATTTGGCACTGTCACGAAGACGAACTCCCTCATCCAATCGCCGACATCATCAGGCACCTCGAGGATGAGTTCTCGCCCTCTCCTGGCGCAAACGCGATGATACACCCCCCACTTCCGAACCACGAAGAAATGCTGAAACAACGCCAAGGAGGGACTCAAGGAGCAAGCAAGACACAAGACGACAAACCCCACTAGCAAGCCCCAGGAACGGGGCGCTAGGGCGAATATCGGCAGCTCCAGGAAATTCAACAAGTGAAACAAATACGGGTGGATCGGGAAGCGGAGCCCCAACTCAAAGGACCGGACATAGACCCCGACCTCATTATTCCCCGGTGAGCTCACCGCTTCCTCCGACCCGGGAACCCGCACCTCATAGGGTTGTCGCACAAACCGCACGCGAATCTCCCGAATGTTGATCCTATCCAACCTACGTCGGGGGGACTCAATGTCTCTTGGTGCAACGGATAACCATGACCATCTTTCCCTGGTCCGATGCACCCCCGGCTGCGACGCCCCCTCGAACGCTGACTCTTCTTCCCCGACCCGGCTACTCCCTCCAATCTCAAATCGAGAAGCCATTGATCGGAAAGGAAGGAAATTAATTGTTGTTACCTGTTGCTCCCTTGAACCTGGAAGGCGATCGGAAGAAGATGGCCGGTGACGAAAGGGATAGGTTAGCCAGCAAGCTCCAAATAAAAAAAATCGAGCGCCGGAGGAGAATCGGAGAAAGACAAAAATTCCCGCCGACCGCCTCCCAAACCTTTTTAGCGGTACAGGTGGCCCCCGGGCCATCTCGGCCGGCAAACTTTCGCCACGCGGCGCCCATCGAGACATCCCCGACGCCTCGACTGGCGTGAGGGTCACCTCATCCACGTGTCGCAAACTCAATCGCAGAGACGCTTCGTTTTCCTCTGCCTCCTTTTCAAATCGTAATAATGACCACTAAAGCGGGAATTCCGGAGCCGCCGCCGGCACTGCCCCGGTGGGTCCAAGGCCCATATTGAGGGTCCGAAATGTTGGATATGGTTCGCCCTCCGAGCCGAGCCGGGCCGCCGCCTCAGACTCGAAGGCCGGGGGCAATTGTTACGACCTAAAGATCGTAGTAGCCCAACTCCAGCCCGAATCCGCTAACATATCCCTTTGGCTCACCATTTAACAATTAGGGCCGCCGCCCCGAAAACCCGGGGCATCACGGAGATAGGCGCGCCTTACAGCGCTCCCCGAAACGGCCGAGGCAAACAACTGTAGCCGGCCGAGGCGAACAACCGCAGCCGCCCGACCCACCGGGGGAGCGCGTTAGGGGACGTTCGGATAGCTAGGCCAAGCCTATTGACGGGCGAGGCCGGGCCGGACAACCCCCGACCGGAACGGCCCGTCCGATTCCCGCGAACCGCGGCGCCAAAAGCGAGCCAGACCTTTAGTTCGACGCTAACGACAAACAGCCTAGGATAAGGACACGACTGACACATACGTCGCCCGACCGCCTGACAAAGCACCCCCAGGCGGCTGACCTGACCGGCGGTTAGTGCTTTCGGCCCTGACACCCCGACAAAAGCACCCCTGGGCCGTTGCGCCGCCTGACAGAGGCAGGTCAGAAACTCCTGTTCCCGATGTCCTTGTCCGAAGCCTCCGCTGACACCCGAGCCAGCTCAGCACGCCTAGTCATCACCCGTCAGGTATAAATACCTCCTCTCCTCTTACGGAGAGGGGGTTAGAAAAAATCTCTCATCTTCTATTATTCACACACGAGAGCAAAGGTCCTCCATATCTTTGTTCTCCCACCCATAGCTCGTCACGCGAGGCGGACACATAGTTAGTCCGGCCAGCGTGTCCAGCCCCCCATTTAAGCCCTTTTACTGACTTAGGCATCGGAGGGGCTAAGGGTTGAACCCCAACCCCGCCCTTCTGACGAGTTGTTCGTGCTGCAGGAGAGCTCGCCCCTTGGCCAAAGTCAGCGTCAGCCTCCCACCGTCCAATCTTCCTCAGCTGCGTCCGACGAGATACGATCCCGTGAGCTCCACCGGCAACGGATCCAACCTCTTCATCCCACTAATCACTTGTAAAACAGCCTACCTAACCCCACATTTCCATATAACCACCGTGCCCTTGGTTCCCCATAATACAAATTCATTGTACGCGAGTTCGACCTCGTAACAGGTTGCTACCCCTAAGTTACTGTTAGTAAGTTATAACCGTGTAACTTTGTACCCATGGTCAAACTTGTAGGTAACTTATTAATAATTTTAACACCATGTTGACCATGTGATTAGCCTAATATTAATTAGTTGTTAATATTAGTTAGCGTAATTTAAGATGTTAATTTGTTTATATCATTTAAATTCAGTATGTTAGAATTGTTAGAGTAATGATAAAAATTTGAATAAAATAATGTGTACCCTATAGATATAACACAATATAGGCATCACCCTAACCGAAGAACCCAATAAAATTAGACGAACCCACTTTAAGGAATAACTTGATATTTTGATTATCTCACAATAAAATCTAATTCGGTGAATTGTTTAACCAAAACAGAGAACCAGCAGTACCAACCCGTAGTACCCGTCCAGAGTAACCCACAACAACTGATACCACCGGAATCAGGCAAGTGATACTTGCCAGTAATTATTTAGGCCACGTCTTAGGCCAATTTTTGTATTAGCGTAAAAGAGAATAGGCGGTAAAATGATAGTCGCCTAGACGACCATATTGATCTAGTTTGACAACGAAACTAGATCTGACACTTTTTACATGCTTTCATTCATGCTGATATGTCACGTTTGATTTCAATTAACTGTACGCACTTTAACTGCTCATTACATGTCATGCATCAAATTGTTCTATCGTGATTGTGTAGCACATACTACAATAATTGTAACTATTGAGGCTAGGCACCTGCTTTACGGGCACAATCCTATGCCAATAACACTTCCTGGCTCGTGACCCAGAAGATGGGCGCCAGTCCATATACACGTGGAGGGGTAGGGGTAAACGATCGCTTGAGCGTAGAAGTGAGCCCGTACAGCCACTTCAGCCAAAAGACGGAAACTCTGTGCACGAAGTGATAAATCAGTGATTCGTGAATCATGAAATATTGAATTGTAGCTTTCTGCTACACCGTGCTTGATTATTATTATCTTGTTCATTTAATTATTGCATTCTTTTAATATCATGTCATACCATCATGTTAGAACTGCTAGTTGTATTATTTCATTTGTATCCTTGCACAAGAGATCTCCGCCTTTCTTGGGAGACTTTTTGCTGACATGTGCCCTTTTCTCTTTGGGTGTCACATGTCAGACTTTGAGACAGAGCAGGTAACAGAGGATGAGCAGTTCGTGGACGCTGAGTTTGAGGTCCCTGCTGAGACTGAGTTCGAGGACACTGGTGACCAGTCTTAGACTCGTTTGGAGTCTCCCCTTAGTTGTTACCTTTCCGTAGTTGCTGTTAGGTTTCGGTGCGTAGCACCTATCTCTCGTTGTTTTGTTTGGCCATGCTTTAGGCCTTGTTCAGACTTGTACTATTATGACTATTCTGTGATGATGTAATATTTGTTGGATGTTGTTGGTGGATGTTCTTTTATCTGCTTTATTATTGTTGTTGTTTCGTCGCAATGCAAGGACATGCTATTTTTCGGAAAAAAATTTACAGACGCTTATCAGACTGCAGCTTCATAGCTCCACGTCTGAGCGGACCTCCTCACGTCTCGCCTTCCATATTAGGGAAGCGGGGCGTGACAGGTTTTAGTGGTGGCCCATGCAGGTCCTCCTCTTTGCATCTGTGAAATATCGGAACAACAATAATGATAACAACATCCATTTAAATATTCGGAACATTCGAGTCATGATTAAGTCTAATCTGAACATTTTCTTGTCTTAGATGGCCGGTAGATGCAATACTCGAGGAGCTGGTAGTGGACCTGGAGCTGGTGGTGGAGCAGGACGTATTGCGGATGCTGATAGAGAACCCACCACGGCTGAGATGATGAGGATGATGCATCAGATGATGCAGGTTCAGCAGGGCATGCTTCAGAATGCCCCTCGCCTCGAGCCGGGAGCGAAGCAATTTCAGGAGCTGGGCCCATCATATTTCACTGGGTCAGAAGGATCATTAGCTGTAGATGAATGGATGAAGAACACAGAGGATAACCTGCTTCTCTCGAAGGTTAACCCGGCTGGATGGGTTGACTTAGTGAAGAAGCAACTGAAGGACAAAGCCCGCAGTTGGTGGGAGTCAGAAGAGTAGATGTTGATGAAGCCTATCCCCTGGGCCACTTTCAAGACGAGATTTAATGAGGAGTATTTTCCTCAAGCTGCCAGGAGGGAGCTGATGCAGCAGTTCATCAATCTGAAGCAAGGAAATCTAACGGTGCATCAGTACCACCAAGAGTTCATGAGACTGAGTCGCTTTGCGCCGAAGATGGTGGAGACTGCTGACGATCGAGCTCAGAGATTCTTACAGGGTTTATCCTTGGAGCTGCAAAGTCTGATTTCCTCTTCGGACTTGGATTCTTATCAGAAGTTGTTGATCGCTGCCAAGAGGCAGGAGCTGATTGCCAATCAGAAGAGAGGGCAGTATTCAGGTGCTGGGAAGAGGCCTATGGAGCAGGCCAGAGCTGTGGTTAGGCCTGGGTTCAAGCCTAATCAGTCTGTGCAGTTTAAGAGGCCAGGTGGGCCGAGCCAGAAGACGTGCAGTCATTGCGGCAAGACTGGTCATGTGAAGGAGCAGTGCAGGAGGCTTCTGGGCCAGTGCTTGGTTTGTGGCGATGCTTCGCATACTTTGAAGGATTGCCCGAGTGCTAAGCAACCGTGGAAGACACCAGTTGGAGTTCAGCAACAAAGAGCTCCAGTAGTCGCTGGACGTGGAGCGCCTCTCATTCCTCAGAAACAGGCTTTCCAGCAGGCCGTTCAGCCTAAGAGGCAAGCCTTCACGATGACTGCCGTAGAGGCCGAGACTGAGGACGGAGTTATTGCAGGTAACCTTTATACTAGTCTTCCTTATTTATGCATTATATTTGATTAGTTAGATCCATGTTAATCTAGTTGCATGTTACCCTTAGGTGTCATCTTAGTTTCATCTCACCCGGCCTTGACCCTGTTCGATTCTGGAGCTTCCATGTGCATCCTATCTCGGAAGTTCGTAGTCGAACACTCGATACCCACATATACACTTCCCAAGTGTTGGAACATTACAACTGGGAATGGTGTAGTGAAGGTTGCACTGGGATGTAGACCGTGCCCGTTGGTGATTAGTGGACACGAACTATATGCTAATTTCATCGTCCACGGCCTACCCAACTTTGATGCTATTCTCGGCATTGACTGGTTAGGAGCTTTTTATGCCACGATCGACTGTCACCGAAAGAAAGTGGTGTTCGAAATTCCTGACCACCCAGTATTCGAGTTTGTCGGCGGAGGACGTTCGCTTGGACCTATCAAGTTCCGAGCCCAGCCTTACCGATTGACCGTTGCATCTATGATTGTTGAACCAGAGAAGCCTGCAGTAGTGAGAGATTTCGAAGACGTCTTCCCTGAAGACATTTCTGGACTGCCGCCCGATCGAGCGTTGGAGTTCGGCATCGATCTTATGCCAGGAGCTCAGCCAATTTCGAAGGCGCCGTACCGTATGGCTCCTGCAGAATTAGAAAAGTTGAGGAAGCAGTTGGATGAGCTACTATAGAAGGGTTTTATTCATCCCAGCGTATCTCCCTGGGGTGCACCCGTCTTACTAGTAAAGAAGAAGGATGGATCGAGAAGAATGTGCATTGATTATCGAGAGTTGAATCAGATCACAGTGAAGAACAAGTACATGATGCCCCGTATTGATGATATCTTCGATCAGCTCGGTGGATCGAGGGTATTTTCGAAGTTGGTTCTCCGGAGCGGATACCATCAAGTCAGAGTCAAGAAGGAAGATGTACTCAAGACCGCTTTTCGGACTAAGTACGGGCATTATGAGTTCGTTGTCATGCCATTCGGTGTGACCAACGCTCCTGCTGTGTTCATGAATCTCATGAACCTTATCTTTTACGACTTCCTTGACAAGTTCGTGGTGATTTTCATAGACGATATCCTGGTGTACTCGAAGAACGAAGAGGAGCATGCAGAACATTTGAAGATAGTGTTGGAGACGCTCCGTCATCATAAACTATATGCCAAGTACAGCAAATGCGAATTCTGGCTGGATAGAATTGCATTTCTTGGTCATGTAGTATCGGGAGCTGGTATCTCGGTGGATCCGGAGAAGGTCAAAGCTGTCAGTGAATGGCCTACACCTCGATCGGCATCGGACATCAGGAGTTTCCTTGGGTTGGCTGGATACTACCGCAGATTTATCAAGGATTTCTCGAAGATAGCTGAGCCGATGACGAAATTGACTAGGAAGGATGTTAAGTTCAATTGGTCAGACTCTTGTGAGCAAGCTTTTTCTACTTTGAAGGAGAGACTGACTACTGCACCAGTCTTAGCTATTCCGGACAGAAGCGGAGGCTTCGAAATTTTCTCTGACGCATCAGGCAAGGGACTTGGATGCGTTCTGCACCAGCACAATCATGTGGTCGCATATGCTTCGCGACAGTTGAAGATCCATGAGAAGAATTATCCGACCCATGATTTGGAGCTAGCCGCTGTCATCTTTGCATTGAAGATCTGGCGACATTTCTTACTGAGTGAGAAAGTGAAAATCTTCACTGATCACAAAAGTTTGAAATATATATTTACTCAGAAGGAGCTGAATATGAGACAGTGCAGGTGGTTGGAATTGATGGCGGACTACGACATCGATCTTCAATATCATCCAGGGAAGGTGAATGTCGTACCGGATGCCTTGAGTCGACTGCCCGAAGTGATGATTCCTACATCTCAGTGGAGATTGCAGCAGGATCTGTGAAGGATGAATGTTGAAGCTGTACTACCAGGAGTCACATCGTCGTTGATGAACATGCAGATTCAATCGACGATCGTGGATCGAATCAAGACTGCTCAAACTGGAGATGCTAAGTTAAAGAAGATCAGAGAACAAGTCGAAGCAGGACTTCGGACAGATTTTCTGATTCATGCGGATGGATCATTAAGATATGGTAGCAGGATCTGCGTACCTGCATGAGATGTCAGAGAGGAGTTGATGAATGAGGCTCACAGTTCGCCTTATTCTATTCATCATGGAGGTACTAAGATGTACAAGGATCTTCGTCAAAATTTCTGGTGGCATGGAATGAAGAGAAGTGTGGCACGAAGCGTTGCCAAGTGCCTCGTGTGTCTGCAAGTGAAAGCTGAACACCATCACACTACTGGACTACTACAACCTCTGCCGATTCCGGAGTGGAAGTGGCAGCACATCACGATGGACTTCGTGACTGGCTTACCTCGGAGCACCAAGCAGAATGATGCGATCTGGGTCATCGTTGATCGATTGACCAAGTCCGCGCACTTTATACCTTTCCGAGTTGGGCAATCCACGGAGATATTAGCAAGGAAGTACATGGAGGTAATGACTTAACTCATGCCTTTTATAATTTCCTTCTGGTACAGGTCGTGATGTGAATTATGTCATGTAGGAGATTGTGCGTTTACATGGAGTCCCTGTGAGCATTGTATCAGATCGTGATACGAGGTTCACATCTCAGTTCTGGAAAAGTCTGCAGACCAATCTGGGTACCAGTCTGAAGTTCAGTACTGCGTATCACCTGCAGACTGATGAACAGTCGGAGCGCACTATCTAGATATTGGAGGACATGTTGAGAGCATGCATGTTGGATCTCAAGGGTTCATGGGAGGATCATCTACACCTGGTGGAGTTTTCCTATAACAACAGCTATCAGGCAAGCATTGGCATGGCGCCTTTTGCTGCTCTCTACGGGAGAAAATGTCGATCGCCACTGAGTTGGGATGACGTAGGTGATAGAGAACTCTTGGGACCAGAGATGATAGTGGAAGCAGTTAATGTTGTGCGAGATATTAGAGACAAGATTCGGATCGCCCAGGACTGTTATAAGCATTGGGCAGATGCTAAACGACGTCCTCTGGAGTTTCAGCCGGGAGATCATGTGTTCCTAAAGATATCACCAAATCGAGGAGTGATTCGATTTGGGAAGAGAGGCAAGCTTAGTCCGAGATATATTGGACCATTCGATGTACTAGAGCGAGTTGGAGAAGTAGCTTATCGCTTAGCTTTGCCACCGTCCTTAGAGGGAGTTCATGACATCTTTCATGTGTCCCAGCTCCGCCGTTACATCAGCGACCCTTCTCATGCTGTGGACTACTCTGCGATTACTGTTCGGCCAGATCTGACGTACGAACATCAACCAGTGGAGATCTTAGATCGACGACAGAAAGTCTTCAGGAACAAGACTATAGATCTAGTCAGAGTGATGTGGCGTCGTGACTCGCCAGGAGAATCTACCTGGGAGCGAGAAGATGAGATACGAGAGTGTTATCCTTATTTGTTTTCTGCTCCTTAGTTGATGAGAATTCTGAGGACGGAATTTATCTTAAGGTGGGTAGAATGTAACGGCCGGTATTTTTAGGCGTGTTTTCGATTGTGTGTACCGGTATTTCCTTCCGTCATTCAGATAACTTTTCGTCCGTACATGTCGACGCGAGCGCGTCACTGAATTCGTTTTACCGTGTCGTTAATATTTACCATCAACTTTTAACTAAAATAATTTAGCTTAATTATTCTGTTAATTACATATTTACTAATTACGAAATCTTAATTACCTAATTTATTTCACTAATTACTTTTTCATTTTTAATGATGACTAATTAAACTTACTTAATTACGTAAATGTCTTAACTACACGACAACACACACGTTTTAGACAACCAGATACATCTCCTCAATTAGTCACAGTTGGCATACATTTATTTTGTTCAAGCAAACGGACACGGCTCTACAATCGCTTTGGTCTAAAGTTATAATAACTTCCATCCTAATCATATTAAATTGGGTTTGACAAATGGTAAGTGTTGTCTCCTGTGCTATCTCTCCTTAAGAACAGGCACCATCGTCTCCCCTGCAAAACAAACTGCAAATCCATCCTCTTCCCTCCTACAAATTTCAGCAAAATAACCATACACAAAAACCAATCTCAACCCACTTTCCATACAAAAATCAAATTGAGAGGAGGAGCAAAACAAGCCAAAACATCTGAAAATAAAACTTCAGATTCAAGAGAATCAATACCCAAATTTCAGATCTGTTAAACTCAAAGATCTACAAAAAAATCAGCAAACCCCTTCAAACCCTCCATCTTCTTCCTCCTCCCCTTGACCGCATCTCCCCTCCCCCTCGCCTACAAGCAGCAGCCGCCGCCTAGAACAGTGCACGCCGCCGGCCTCCTCCACCCACGCGCTGCCACGCGCCGCCGGAAGCCGCCGCCCTCCAGCCCGCGCCGTGAGAAGCCGCCGCCGCCGTCGCCTGCGCAGCCGTCGTCCGCCACCTCCTTCCTCCCGTCGTCGCGCAAGGTGAGAAGCCTTCATCCCTCTTGATTTTGGCGTGAGATCTCCTTGATTTCGGTTGCCTGCAAACATTGATACACAAAAAAAAGAGGAGGGGGAAACGAAATGTCAAGGACAGGGGAGAAGACAAGGGGCCTGGAGTTATAATGAAGGGTTATTAAAAAATGAATTAAGAAAGAGAGAGGGAGACAGAGAGTACCCTTGAGTTAATAGGGAGTTTGTTGAATGAGAAAAGAATTCATGTGACAGCCTTAAGGTATTAAAGAAAGGGTCATGGCCTTAGTAATTTAAGTTGTTAAAGGGCAAGTGACAGCATCAGTAAATGATAGGAAAAAAAGTGATATTATTATTAAAAGAATAAAAGAGAGTGTGTAATGTTAACATGATAAATGATAAATTGTATTAATAATAGTTAGATAAATGAGAATTGACAGTGCCTTATTAGTAGAAAGGTATTAAATAAATGAAAGAGGGGTAGAGTAAGAGATATTATTACATATAGGTTGCT
>CM061138.1:143840427-144169497 GCA_030789695.1 Scilla litardierei | reverse complement strand
GGACCAGAGTTAGAGATTTTCGTGTTACCGATTCAGAGGTTCCACCGTAGTTTTTTTGGGTGTGTAGCACCGTTTATTTTCTGTCTAGGTTGGGTGCTTGCACCAGTAGTTTACTTTTCTATCATTGTAACCGACTCAGGCTTTTGTTAGACTCTCAGTACTCTGGATTGATAAATTTGGAATAAAACGAATGTGTTCTTTTCAGTAC
Source organism: Scilla litardierei (assembly GCA_030789695.1). Classification (NCBI taxonomy): domain Eukaryota; kingdom Viridiplantae; phylum Streptophyta; class Magnoliopsida; order Asparagales; family Asparagaceae; genus Scilla; species Scilla litardierei. Next base: position 144,169,289 of record CM061138.1, on the reverse strand, counting down.
TTTTTATTGTTTTGTACTAACATGCAGGGACATGTTCCTCCGTCTTGGAGTACCACACAGACGCTTATTGGGTCCGGGCTTATCAGCCCCGGCCTAAGCGGGCCTTAGTCACGCTTCGCCTCCGTCGTTTGGGAAGTGGGGCGTGACAGAGCAGCGGGGATGACGGCATGTTTCTTACAGATGATGGCCATGGCGAGCATGAGTTGCTTGCAAACCCATGTGATGATGATAGGGATGTTCATGGATCGACAGAAGACGCATTAGACGCTGGCACGGTGTCATTTGATTTGTTTATGTGGTCATGGCATTGGACGAGGCAGAGATGCGTAAGGCTAGGCTCAGAAGACTTCTGAGCTTGGCATGTCTCTCGGAGGATTGATGCGCCAGAGGGCGCTATTTCTGATGCACATTGATTGAACCAAAAAACACGCAAGGAAGCATGCCTTCCACTCCCAAGCGTAGGAGCGTCAATGCAATATAAATTTTATAACCGGTGAGTACCGGGTCGGATCACATTGACAAGTCGTTCTACACTCGCAAGTTTGATCGGTAAATAAAAAATAATAGCATGAGACAACCACCTCGCTAACGGTGGAAAAGTGTGGGAAAATGTGGGGTGAATCTACATTCCTAGCCTACGCACTAAGGGTGGAGAGCCGGATCGGCAGGCAACAAGGAGGACTCATGCGGTGTGTATGTGAGTGAGGTCGTGGGTGCAAGAATTTATCCTAAATATAACTCAATTGATCTCTCGGCTAAGGGACGAACAATCAGATGATGCGGCATTTCATCGAACATGTGAGTTCAATAAGTAGTGAATGAAACTTATGTGAGTAATAAACAATGAGCACAATAGAGAGAGTCCACTAGGATGAGCCTCTCTTTGGATTTCCCACTAGGGTTCCAATAAACAAACCAACTCTAAGTTTCATCCGCCAATTTAAAACATGAAAGTATGCTAGAGGTGAAATTCACAACCCAACAACAACAACAACAAGCACAACACAACTACACAAGAGAGATCTAGACCTTCATGATGAAAAAAGAGAAGTTTTTACTCAAAACTATCATCCGATTACAACACAAAAAACTAAATCAAAATACACAAGAGAATAGAAAGAATTCACCCACTCCATGATGAGATCTTCCACTCTCAAGTGCCACTCCAAGCTCCTAAGCTTCTTCAACCTCCCCCAAGCCCTAGAATTTCAGTAGGAAGAAGAATGGGGTTGTTTTAATCCCCCCAAACCCAATAAAAACACCACCCAGCACTTTTGGGTCTGCAAAAGGGGCGAACTGGGTTGAAAAACAGACCATCCCCGCAAAATATCACTCAAACCCCCCTCTTTGGCATTACGGGTCGGGTCGCTGGGGTGCCCGACCCGCGCCTGCTGGCAGCCCGTTCTCAGGGGCACGGGCACGCGCAGAGCGCGTGCCCCGCCCCTGAGATGCGGTTGTGGGCCGGCCGGCCAGGCGAGCCGGCCCACAAGAGGGTTACCGTTTTAATTTTTTTTAATTATCAAAAGCAGCGGGCCGCTCGCTGAGCGGGCCGCGGGCTGAAGCCCATTTACTCTTTTTTTTGTTTTTTCGTTTTAATAAATCCCAGAAATTCCTCCCTTTGCTTGATAAATCCCCAAAAATAGCTCCAAGCTCCAAAAAATCTGGAAAAATTCCAGAAAATCCAGAAAATTTCCAGGAGTACTTGAAACATAAGGGAAGCAAAGATTAGTCCATAAAAACATATTTTATATATATAATAGGAATAAGCTTTAATAATTCACGATATCACAAATACACACGTATCAAAGCCAATATAATCATGATATACACATAAAATACCCAGAAATAGGGGAAAATATGCAATTAATATCCCGAATCACACCCCCCAACTAGATTTATGCTCATCCCTAGAAAAATATGTGATAAATTCGGATTAAATGGAAAACATGCACCAAACTCAAGATATCGTCATGGCATGCCAAAAATAGTATTTCCAAGTGATTTCAAATCCAATATACCCAATGTATGGAAGTGAACAACAAATGACATTCTACTCAATCCAATTCAAAGAAAAGTGAAGTAATAAGCACCGTATCGCATTTATCGGGATATATCACAAATGGCAAAGTTTCTAATTTTCCTGGAAATGGCCAAAACAAAAGGAATTACTCTAAGTTGTGGGAGATGAGATTGCATCACTCATGTTACTTATTCTTTCATTTATTCATTCATTTTTTCTCTTTTTTTTGTATTCATTTTGTTGAAGTATGTTTATGTTTTTGTTTTGCATTCACGCAATCATGCTATGACATGCAAACACGGCCACCTTTGCACACACGCGATAACGCTATATAGGCAAAGGGATGGAATGATCTCCTAAATCTCATTTTTGGCATCCTCCCCAATGTTTTTGGGGCACCGGCTACTCGATTTGATTAGAAAGAAACATTCACTTATATTAACTCTCTTTTTCATTCTCAACACAAGTTATCAACTCATCCACCCACTCCTTAAAAGGAAAACAAAACATGCACCATTGGCCACACCCCTTCCAATCAAAAACTAAGCCATTCATCCCAAATCATGCAATCACTTACACCAAACTATTTCCAAATTATTTCAAAGAGATATCACGACGTATACAATAGTTTCATACATTGCTTATTAACATTCGACTCCAAAATAGAAAAGAAATTAAAACGCGCCAATCAAACATCGAAGAAGTTGATACCAAAATAATAATCGGAAAAAATTGCATGGCATTAAGCATGTAGGGACTACGCATAAAGCTAGTGGTGTATGGACGAGGTGGAAAAATATGATATGCAATAAAGGGCAATGGGTGATGGCAAAATGGAGGTATCTCAAAAAAAAAATTAAGCTAAAATCAAAATCCTAACAATCCTAAAGATTCTAACACTCTCCCCCCAACTTAAAATAAACATTGTCCTCAATGTTGGGAAAGTATTAGATCTCGCAAAAGGTCCTAGACAAAAGCATGTATAAGAAGGAAAGGAAAAACATGCTACTAAAGCAAGAAAAACTAAAACACTAATTTTATTTATTTACACTAATGGATAGAAAGCACCGAGATTGAAGGGCGGATCTCGGATGTATAACGGTGGAGGTAGCTGATCCATCAGCTCATTTCGCTCCTCTGCCAGCTGCTTTGGAGCTAGGCCTCCACTGGCCTCCTTGGATTATAACAATGCAACTCCCAGCGTCCCCTTTGGATAATATGTGTCATATGGGAGACGAGTTGCATCAATCCAATATGTGTCATCATGCCCTGCAACAAAAGCATTCCAAAATGGGTCGTCAGAAAAAGAATTTAAATGTAAACAACGACAATCTGAATCAAAAATATACGGAAGTGCAAATTTGGATTCAGAAATGCAAGGCATGATAGGTGGAAAATTCTCTGAATAATGGCGCTAGGTGTGGCATAATGCACGATCTCAGGAGGAGGGGAATGCGGCTGCAGAAGAGAACCTGGAGGAGACGATGGCTCAGGCTCAATGTAGACCATCTCGCAATCGTCCTCGCTATCAGAAAGTGTAGGCTCTACATACCTCCCCATACTATTAAGTGTATCCTGAAAATCTCCATGAATGATGGCATGGTGCGTATCCTGAGGTGAAGGGTGTAAGACCTGCTGCACTGAAGTAGGAGGAAGGTCTGGCTTGGGCTCCGTCATGGTCTGTAAACTCACTCCCTCGCCCAAATCATACTCCTCCTCATCAAAGAAAACTCTCTCAGCAGTCCGTCCCATGCACTCGTACACCTCAAAATGGGCGGATGTAGTAGATGGGAAATAAAACTCGGGCTCTCCAATATCATCCATATCGCTCATGCCTTCATATGCATCCACCACAATATCACCACCAATATAAAAATGCATCGTGTCCTCAACATGGTCGACACGCACCCCATCATCCATCTCCTCTGGCTCCTCAAGATATTGACATTCAGCTTCCTCTACTTGGATCCAATGCACCCCATAATCATGTTCTTCTTCGACTTACATAGGGTCACATTGGGATGAGCCTACAGCTGGCTCCTCAGACTGGTCCTGAACCTGCTGGACCACGTCCTCATACTCCGCAAGGTCCCTCAGGTAACACCATGAATCCTCGGTCGAATAATCAAAGAATTCTCCACCGCAGCTCATCTGCACGAAATCTCGCCCAAATGGCGATAATCCTGTATAAAATATCTATAGGAGATGGTCATCGTGAAAACAATGGTGTGGGCACGCAAGCATCAAATCACTGAACCTCTGCCAAGCCTGATGGTAGGCTTCTCCATCAGATTGGGTAAAGCTCGATATATGCTGCTACATGGCTTGCCGCCCCTGTACCTGCTCCAAGAAAGTAGGCAAAACACTCGGAAAAATTCAGCCTGAAATGACAACCAAGTAAAATGTGAGTCGAGAGACACTGAATCAAACCACAAGCTTGCATTATCTTGCAAGGAATATGGGGAGAATCTAAAATATATGCAATCATCACAAATATTCCCACCAAGACAAGAATACATCCATTCTTCAAATTTTTTTATATGCAAATGAGGGTTCTCCCACTCCGAACCATGAAAGTATGGTGGGAGTGGAATATCCTCCAAATCAGTGTCGGAAAAATTTGAAGATGTCCTTTTTGTTTGAAAAATTTTTTCTCAAGAAAATGAAAATGAACAAGCAAAAGACTCAATAAGTGGAAAATAAATAAAATGTAAAGACACAACACTAAGAAATAGAAGTATCACACTAAAGCTTTCAAAATCAATCAAAAATTGCAAATAATAGAAACTGTTGTCCCCGACAACGACGCCAATTGATTGAACCAAAAAACACGCACGGGAGCACGCCTTCCACTCCGAAGCATAGGAGCGTCAATGCAATATAAATTTTATAACCAGTGAGTACCGGGTCGGATCACATGGACAAGTCGTTCTACACTCGCAAGTTTGATCGGTAAAGAAAAAAATAATAGCATGAGACAACCACCTCGCTAACGGTGGAAAAGTGTGGGAAAATGTGGGGTGAATCTACATTCCTAGCCTACGCACTAAGGGTGGAGAGCCGGATCGGCAGGCAACAAGGAGGAATCATGCGGTGTGTATTGATTCGGGTTCAATATTACATATTTAACCCCCCATTTAGCCCTATTTTGTGCTCATGAGATGCTACATTTATCTCTAATTCATACGTATTTTCTACACATTTATTTATTAGAGAAAACACTCTATTTGAGCACAAAACAGAAAATAATGAAGTATTTCTGCACTTATTATATTTTTCCTAGCACCGTCTCGATCTCACGATTCCAACGACTATTTATTTGTATTTTTCTGAGATCTGTGCTAATTTCTATGAAATTTTGAATGCAGAATACCATTTATTGGAATTAAATAAATGCGCACGAATCTTGGCGCATGCGGTGGCAGCATCGGAGCGGCTCCTGCCCAGATCGGACGGTTTGTAAATGCGGGCGACGTGGATTTTTGGTGGCCGTCCGATATCAATCGAACGGACGACACCGGCCCGCATCAGCAACGCGGAGCGACTCTTCCCAAGGACACGCGGCGATCATCGGTGGAATTCCCGCGCGATCCAACGGTCTTCGAACGAGGCGGTGACGTGGCGAAGCGAGGATCGTCCGATCTCACATCCAACGGCTAGCAGCCGAATCCTTTTCGAATTTGAGCGGATCAAACGCAGCAAGCGGCAACGTATTCCTAGGGTGACGTGGCGATATCTTAACGGTCCATTTTCCGAGCGGACGGTGGAGATCGAATTCGAGCTGAACTCGGATATGTTATGGATGTGGATGCGGGCGCAATCGAAGCGGGCGCGGATCCGATCCACGTGCCACGTGGCAATCTACGGTTAAATCCCGCTCGGATCCGACGGCGTAGAATTGAAGCGGGTTGCGGGTTAAGTTTTTAAGCGGGTTTTGAACCCGATAACACAACCCAAACCCGCAATGCCTATTATATAAGCGTATTTAGGGTTTTTGGGCGTATTCAAGCAGATTGGGGCGTATTTTGGGCGTATTGGAGGCTCTAGAAGCCGTATTCTCCCCCTGAAAAATTCTGTAAAATTCCAGAGGCTAATTTCTTATTTCCAGATAGTTTTGATGTATTTTCAAGGATATTTGGTGATGAATTCTTAACTTAAACTCCGTATTTGATGCTTTTCTACCGTATTTTGCTATGAATTCAATGTATTTGGCTATGGATCTTGTGTATTCTGATATTATGAGTAGCTAGAACTTATTTGTGCATGGTATGGAGTAGTTAGGGGATATTATTCGTGTTAGTTTGGTTGTATTCCATATGCTTAATCGTTAAAACGTCGTTAAAATTGTAATCTTTGTTCGTAAATCGACTTTTTTAGATTCCAAAAGAGTTAATTAAGTTGATGATCGCCCCAAAAGGGCGAGCTTTGATCTCCCCAAAAGGGAGTTTCATACCGTAGTTTTGATCTCTCCAAAAGAGAGTTTCATATCGTATTATAATCTTAGCGACGATCTTTTTGAATATTTTGTTTGAACCCCCAAAAGGGCATCTTCCGATGAATTGCTCCCAAAAGGAGAATTCATTGAGTTATATTGGGTATTTTCCGGTGAATTGCTCTCAAAAGGAGAATTCATTGCGTTATACCTATCAACCAAATTAATACGAATCGTTGACCCTAGCGAACCTATACCATGTACAAACTCTTTATAGATATTTTCTTACATGATTTTCTATGTTCACGTGTTCACATCACCATCACCGTCACCATTGTTGAAGTGTTTAGTCTCTTTCCGATAGATTTCTATTTGATTTAAATTGTGGTTGCAACAGATTTCTTCCCGTGGATTCGACACCTGGACTCCCAGGTTTTACTACTTGTACGGACTCTTGCACTTGAGAGAGAGCACCTTTTCGGTCCCACCAAGTTTTTGGCGCCGTTGCCGGGGAGGAATGGTTTGTGACTACGGTTTATTTCATTTAGAGGACCTTCGGTGAGATCTTTCCACTTTACTGTACATAAACTTTTTTTTATTATTTTATTTTAATTTTTTTTTTAAAATGGAATATATGAACTTCTACTGCACGAACAATCTTTATGATGCACGATATGCGAATGCACACAAACATAGAATGGAAAAGCTCAAAATTGTTAATTTTAATCAAACTGACTGTGAAACTTTCTTTCAGGCCTGGAGGAGGTTCACAGACCTAATATCGAGCTATCCGCAGCATGGTTTCATAAATGAAGAGCTTATGGAGTTCTTCCTAGAAGGACTACAACCTCAGCTGCAGGAATTATTGGGAAGCATGACGCCGACAGTGGCGTGGGAATACATGGAGTCTCTGCAAGAAAACGAAGAAACCGTGGAAGAGACTTCAGAGAGCGATTCAACGGAGCCTTCGTGCCTCGATCAAGAAGAGCAAAGCGTAGACGTACCTTTGCAATCCTTGAAAGAGGAAGTTTACCAGACTATTCAGACACAGGAGGCCACATCCCATCAATTCCAAGAAAAATTCGTTGCTCGGAGTCGGCAGATCCAAAATTCCATTGAAAATCTTAATTTGATTGCCGCTTGCTTAGAAGAAGGTAATGCTCTTGAAACTCGATTTCAAGAATCTAATACGAGTTCATCTTCTATTGCAGGAATACCGAGCGAGGACACGAATATAAATATCCACATGGCAGGAAGTGTGTGCAAAAGAGAGGATGAGCTAGCAATTTTGGATGAACGAGAGGAGGAGACAGCTAGGGACAAAGGTTTTGAGATTATCGCCATGGAGCCAGAACCATTCCCTCTTCCAGTTTTGTCCCAAAATCATTTATACCTCTCCACAATGAACGAGCATCTTACAGAGAGTAGTGCAAATCTTTCAGGGAATAGTCGTCAACTTGCATTAATTTCTTTCACTTATTTTGACGACTATATTTGGAATATTTTTATTACGAAGAATCTTAAATTAATTTGGACTGACATAACTCATCTCTCGCAGGACATTGACAAACAGCTTATAGATATGCTTGGAGTTGTGTTGCTGGGGTCCAGATTAGTTTTTGGAGGAAGAATAATAGCCGAGGAGCACAAGGAGCAAATTGAACAACTTCCTCCACAATTAAAGATTCGGGATCCGCCATTTGATCACGGTGTGTTCTTTCCAGTAGTGTAGATTTTATATGCTTTCTAGGTTGCTTGATTGAATAAACTCGTACCTCTTCCGACATTGAGGACAATGTCCATCTTTAGTTGGGGGGTGTGTATGAGACCTTAGGATTTTTTTTATAAGAATAAATCACCAAATCTCATCTTTTAAAACTCTTTCATATGCCTCAAATGCGGATGATTATACATTAATTGAGTTCTGAAATTTTTTTGGCTTGAGCTGATTATTTTTCCTTCATGGAATTACCGTTAATATACTATTCATGAAAGTTTTCAATTTCCATGATTAATATCTCGAAATAGCTTGAATATATTTCATGCATGCTAATGTGATGAAAAAGCTTAAGTATACACGATTTATTAGAAAGTTTTCAAGTTGAAGAGGGATTTGGCCTCTGTTATTAATGTTTATATTCAAAGAATGGGTTTTGAGTTGCTTACAAAAAAAAGAAAAGAAAGAAAGAAAAGAAAAGAAAAATGAATGAAAAGAAAAATGATGAAAAATGAATGAATGAGTATGTCACTAATAAATAACTTGGTTGGCTCGAGTAGTACAGTCCGAGGGGTCCTTCTTGGCCTAATGCCCTAAGATCGTCTGATTTGGGAGCCATTGACCGGAAACTCACTCATTTGATGGAGCGATCCAAGTTATACTTTTTTCTGCGAATGTTGCTTGATGCGCGTTACGCAGAACGAATAAAAGAAAAGAAATGGTGAATATACTAAGTAACTTCAATACCCATGTCTTGAATGATTACTTTGATAGGCCAATTCCTTGGAGACAAGAAAACTAGAGAATAACGACGTGTTATACTTTCGCTTGCGCAAAACGATGCTTGCATGTTATTTATTCATACTAAATTAGAGAAAATTTCATGTGATTGATTTTGTTCATGGATGTGTATATTGAAGGCCAAGACCATGTTGGAATGCGTATTATTGAGCCACGCCATGAGCAATTTGAAAGAATTTATTATTTTTATTGATCATCCGTATTTATCGCTATTTTTGCTAGAGACTAGCAAATCGCTAGTTGGGGGGTGTGATTCGGGTTCAATATTACATATTTAACCCCCCATTTAGCCCTATTTTGTGCTCATGAGATGCTACATTTATCTCTAATTCATACGTATTTTCTACACATTTATTTATTAGAGAAAACACTCTATTTGAGCACAAAACAGAAAATAATGAAGTATTTCTGCACTTATTATATTTTTCCTAGCACCGTCTCGATCTCACGATTCCAACGACTATTTATTTGTATTTTTCTGAGATCTGTGCTAATTTCTATGAAATTTTGAATGCAGAATACCATTTATTGGAATTAAATAAATGCGCACGAATCTTGGCGCATGCGGTGGCAGCATCGGAGCGGCTCCTGCCCAGATCGGACGGTTTGTAAATGCGGGCGACGTGGATTTTTGGTGGCCGTCCGATATCAATCGAACGGACGACACCGGCCCGCATCAGCAACGCGGAGCGACTCTTCCCAAGGACACGCGGCGATCATCGGTGGAATTCCCGCGCGATCCAACGGTCTTCGAACGAGGCGGTGACGTGGCGAAGCGAGGATCGTCCGATCTCACATCCAACGGCTAGCAGCCGAATCCTTTTCGAATTTGAGCGGATCAAACGCAGCAAGCGGCAACGTATTCCTAGGGTGACGTGGCGATATCTTAACGGTCCATTTTCCGAGCGGACGGTGGAGATCGAATTCGAGCTGAACTCGGATATGTTATGGATGTGGATGCGGGCGCAATCGAAGCGGGCGCGGATCCGATCCACGTGCCACGTGGCAATCTACGGTTAAATCCCGCTCGGATCCGACGGCGTAGAATTGAAGCGGGTTGCGGGTTAAGTTTTTAAGCGGGTTTTGAACCCGATAACACAACCCAAACCCGCAATGCCTATTATATAAGCGTATTTAGGGTTTTTGGGCGTATTCAAGCAGATTGGGGCGTATTTTGGGCGTATTGGAGGCTCTAGAAGCCGTATTCTCCCCCTGAAAAATTCTGTAAAATTCCAGAGGCTAATTTCTTATTTCCAGATAGTTTTGATGTATTTTCAAGGATATTTGGTGATGAATTCTTAACTTAAACTCCGTATTTGATGCTTTTCTACCGTATTTTGCTATGAATTCAATGTATTTGGCTATGGATCTTGTGTATTCTGATATTATGAGTAGCTAGAACTTATTTGTGCATGGTATGGAGTAGTTAGGGGATATTATTCGTGTTAGTTTGGTTGTATTCCATATGCTTAATCGTTAAAACGTCGTTAAAATTGTAATCTTTGTTCGTAAATCGACTTTTTTAGATTCCAAAAGAGTTAATTAAGTTGATGATCGCCCCAAAAGGGCGAGCTTTGATCTCCCCAAAAGGGAGTTTCATACCGTAGTTTTGATCTCTCCAAAAGAGAGTTTCATATCGTATTATAATCTTAGCGACGATCTTTTTGAATATTTTGTTTGAACCCCCAAAAGGGCATCTTCCGATGAATTGCTCCCAAAAGGAGAATTCATTGAGTTATATTGGGTATTTTCCGGTGAATTGCTCTCAAAAGGAGAATTCATTGCGTTATACCTATCAACCAAATTAATACGAATCGTTGACCCTAGCGAACCTATACCATGTACAAACTCTTTATAGATATTTTCTTACACGATTTTCTATGTTCACGTGTTCACATCACCATCACCGTCACCATTGTTGAAGTGTTTAGTCTCTTTCCGATAGATTTCTATTTGATTTAAATTGTGGTTGCAACAGATTTCTTCCCGTGGATTCGACACCTGGACTCCCAGGTTTTACTACTTGTACGGACTCTTGCACTTGAGAGAGAGCACCTTTTCGGTCCCACCATGTATGTGAGTGAGGTCGTGGGTGCAAGAATTTATCCTAAATATAACTCAATTGATCTCTCGGCTAAGGGACGAACAATCGGATGATGCGACATTTCATCGAACATGTGAGTTCAATAAGTAGTGAATGAAACTTATGTGAGTAATAAACAATGAGCACAATAGAGAGAGTCCACTAGGATGAGCCTCTCTTTGGATTTCCCACTAGGGTTCCAATAAACAAACCAACTCTAAGTTTCATCCACCAATTTAAAACATGAAAGTATGCTAGAGGTGAAATTCACAACCCAACAACAACAACAACAACAACAAGCACAACACAACCACACAAGAGAGATCTAGACCTTCATGATGAAAAAAGAGAAGTTTTTACTCAAAACTATCATCCGATTACAACACAAAAAACTAAATCAAAATACACAAGAGAATAGAAAGAATTAACCCAACTGTCACTCCAAGATGAGATCTTCCACTCTCAAGTGCCCCTCCAAGATCCTAAAGCTTCATCAACCTTCTCCAAGCCCTAGAATTTCAATAGGAAGAAGAATGGGGCTGTTTTCAGCCCCCAAACCCAATAAAAACGCCACCCAGCACTTTCGGGTCTGCAAAAGGGGTGAACTGGGTTGAAAAACAGGCCAACCCCGCAAAATATCACTCAAACCCCCTCTTAGGCATTGCGGGTCAGGTCGCTGGGGCACCCGACTCGCACCCGCTAGCAGCCCGCTCTCAGGGGCGCGGGCATGCGCGGGGCGCGTGCCTTGCGCCTGAGATGCGGTTGTGGGCCGGCCAGGCGGGCCGGCCCACAAGAGGGTTGCCGTTTTTTTTTTAATTTTCAAAAGCAGCAGCCCGCTCGCTGAGCGGGCCATGCGCTGAAGCCCATTTACTCTTTTTTTTGTTTTTTCGTTTTAATAAATCCCAGAAATTCCTCCATTTGCTTGATAAATCCCCAAAAATAGCTTCAAGCTCCAAAAAATTCTAGAAAATTTCCAGAAAATCCAGAAAATTTCTAGGAGTACCTGAAAAATAATGGAAGCAAAGATTAGTCCATAAAACACATTTTATGTATAAAATGGGAATAGGATTTAATAATTCAAGATATCACAAATACACACGTATCAAAGCCAATATAATCATGATAAACACATAAAATGCCCAGAAATGTGGGGGAAATATGCAATTAATTTCCCGAATTACACATAATGGAGGTTCATATGTTCGATGGTCAAGGTAAGGCGAGTTCATACACTACGGGTACAGGCTCGAGCTGGAGCTGTGCGGAATTGAGTGCGTGGATTTATCAGCAGGGTAGACTGTTGTTTTTTTGCTGATAACTCCCCTCTGCATAACTCTCCTAGGACCCCTCTCTTTATGGGTGTCAATGGGAATTAGAGGCAGCTTTGGCCTTTGTTTTGGGGCAACCGACAGCTCACAAAAGGAAATTAAAGGTCAGCTCTAATTTTTCCCAGCAAGCCAGGGCGAGGAAAAGGGTGCCAGCGGCCATTTGGAGAGTGCCTGCTCTCATTTTCCAGAGAGCAAAACTGCATGCTCTTATTTGTTTTCTGGTTTTCAGAGAGGTAAAAAGAGCTGGTTGCCATTTCTTCTGGGGCAGCCAAGAGGGCTTGGATCTGAAATTGGAGGAGAACGAAGCTAGGTTTTGGAGAACCAAGAGAGCTTCTTCTCGTGTGAGATTAATGGTGAGTGTTCTTCCTCCTCTAGCTTGTAGATCTTGAGTCCATTAGGTATCTTTTCTAGTTTGGAGCTATATTACCAAGGAGTGATCTAGCTAGGTGTGGGATTGGTCCCTTGAGGAGCTCTACATGTTGTAGGAGCTTTGTTATCAAGGATTCCCACTTGGTTGAGCGTGTGTGTAGGCTTGGTGAGAGATCTAGGGTCAGGTCTTGGTGCTTGGAGCTATTCTCTCATTGTGGTAGAGGAAGATGAAGATGATGGGGTCGGTGTACGCCTTGCTTGATCGATAGTGGAACCGGGTGCATTAGATGTTGGATGTAGGTTGTTCACAACCGAACCAGGGTAAATCTTCGTCTCTTTTGTGTGGCTCTTACTTTCGTATTATATTCGCATGCTTGCATTGTCTATCGCAAGATCATTGAGAGGGTTGGTTGTTGGTGACAATTCTCTCTTGTGCACGTGAGGTGTTTGGTTTTGTGCCTAGGTGACATCTCGATGGAATTCGAGTTTGGGATTGTTTGGCCACCGTTTCCGCGCTTTATAGGTGGCGTTGTGTACCTAGCCTAAGGATTTGGGATGTGTACGGGGATCCAACAGTATGGGCCTCAGCCTCTTTTCCCATTTTCATAGCTTATTGAAAGGTGCTCAACAGCAAGTAAAATCTGAAAAGATGTGTGTTCAGTAGCTCGAAGGGGATAGAGCGGTAATTGAGAACGAGGGTGGTTCGTTTCAATTTATCATTCAGGTACTTATGTTAAGTGGATACAGAAAGAACTTAGATTGTCTTTAGATTATTAATCAACTAGATATCACTTTTTTTAACTATCAAAATGCATGACAAAGTGCTTTCGCTCTACGGCCAATTTCCTTAAAAAAATTGCTTCATCCACATCATCTTCTTGTTGGGATTTTTGAATAGTCCCACATCGGCCAAGTGGGGGAGGTCCGGGGGGTTTAAATAGTGGCTTGAGAATTCTATTGGTAAGAGGCATTTTGGGAAAAAGCCCCATGTTAAAACTGTGCAGGTATCGATGCGGGCCCAGAGCGGACAATATATTACCAAAGTGAAGCCCAAGCACTAGGTGTTTAAACATGGAAAATAACATGGTATCAGAGCTATGTTAAATTCTAGGAGTACCTCACTGGGGCAGATACCTCTGCCACGACTCACCAAGTTGAACTACGACAATTGGAGTATTCAGATGCGTGCGTGCTCGGTGCACAAGACGCATGTGAAGTAGTTGAAGTCGGCTATGAAGAGCCGGCTGCAACGGCAAATCAGACGGTAAATCAGATAAAGGCATTGAAAGAAACACGTCTGAAAGACAAGATCGCTCTCTATTTCTTGTTCCAAGCCATGGATGAGTCGAGTTTCGAGAAGATTTCTGGTGCAAAAACTTCGAAGGAAGCGTTGGCCATTTTGGAGAAGGTTTTCAAGGGCGCCGACCGATTTAAACAAGTGCGGCTTCAAACTCTTCGAGTCCAGTTGGAAAACATGAAGATGAAGGAGTCGGAAGGAATATCCGACTACATCACGTGTGTGCAAACTGTGGTGAATCAACTTAAACGCAATGGAGAAACCCTAACCATTGCAAGGGTGGTGGAGAAAATTCTACAGTCATTGACCGAGAATTTCGAGTACATTGTTTGCGCAATTGAGGAGTCGAAGAACTTGGAAGAGCTAACAGTCAATGGTCTCGCTGGTTCTCTTGAAGCGCATGAATAACGGAAGATGAAGAAAAAAGAATTGCTTGAGGAGGCCTTACAAGCAAAAGCAACTATCAAGGAGGACAACGCAATGTACGCACAACAAAACCAAGGAAGGGGACGTGGCCGTGGAGGTTGTGTTTTTGGTCGTGGTGAAAGCCAAAGACGTGGAAACAACGATGAAAAGGGTCAGCCGAGCCAACAGAATTGGCGTGGTCAAGGACGTGGCCGTGGGAGTGGCGGCCGATCAAATCGTTCAAATGTCAAGTGCTACAACTGCGGTAAACAGGGACACTATGCAAAAGATTGCTATTCAAATGTTGTGTGCTACAACTATGGCAAGTATGGGCACTATGCAAAAGTGTGCACTTCTGAGAAAAAGGTAAGAGAAAATGATAATCTAATTGCAGAAAAGGAGACAAGAGACGATGGTGTACTTATGATGGCCTACAAAGACATCGCTCCGGAAGGTCACACGGTGTGGTATCTTGATATCGGCGCTAGTAACACATGTGTGGGCACAAATATCTTTTTGTGGAGATGCAAGAGATAGAGGATGGGCATGTGACATTTGGAGATGCGTCAAAGGTTCAAGTGAAGGGGCGAGGTAAAATCCGTTTTTCTTAAAAAGATGGTAAAGAAGGATCGATTGAGGATGTCTATTATGTGCCTGACTTAAAGAGTAACATCCTGAGCATGGATCAACTATTGGAGAAGGGATATTTGGTTTTCATGAATGACCGGATGATGCACTTAAAGGACAAAAATGCTCGGATGCTTACATAGGTGGATATGGCCACGAATCAAATGTTCAAACTCAACTTGAGAAATGTGCGAGAAAGGTGTTTGCAAGTCAACGTAGAGGATAAAGCTTCGATGTGGCACTTACGATTCGGACACTTGCATTACGATGGCCTACAAGAGTTAGCAAAGAAGGAAATGGTACACGGACGACCAGACATGGATTACACCAAGAAATTTTGCGAGGGGTGTGTACTCGGAAAACAAGCGAGGAACACTTTTCCAAAGAAGGCCGAATATCGTGCAAGGAGGCCACTCGAGTTGATACACACCGACATATGCGGCCATATCACACCAAAGTCATTCAGTGAGAATATGTATTTCATTACTTTCATTGATGATCATACAAGGAAAACATGGTCGATTTTTTGAAGGAAAAATCTGAGGCATTCGAGATGTTCAAGAAATTCAAAGTGTTAGTAGAGAAGACGACTGATCTTTATATCAAGGCTTTACGATCAGATAGAGGCAGAGAATACATGTCAACCGCCTTCACGAGCTATTGCGAGAAACAAGGGATCAAGAGATTCTTCACCGTGCCTACTCTCCTCAGCAAAACGGTGTGGCCGAGAGGAAAAACCGAACTATTCTTGACATGGTTCGGTCGATGTTGAAGAGAAAAGACATGCCAAAAGATTTTTTGGACAGAAGCAGTACAATGTGCAGTGTATGTGCAAAATCGGTGCCAACATGCAAAGTTGGGGGATCAAACACAACAGGAAGCTTGGAGCGGATATAAACCGACCGTATCGCACTTAAAGGTATTCGGTAGTGTGGCTTACGCACATATACCAGATCAAAGAAGAACCAAACTAGACGATAATAGCAAGAGGTATGTATTCATCTGGTATGACGAGAAGACGACAGATTTCAAATTATTCGATCCAATTGAAAAGAAGGTGGTTGTGAGCTGAGATGTGCAGGTAAATGAAGAAAGTGCATAGGATTGGAACAACCAAAAGAAGGTGACGCAAAAGGAAGAAAATGGAGAACCATCAACCGTTGCACTGATAATGACACTGTCAATTACTCAAACATCCCTTTTGGCTGATGCTGAAAATGTTATTTTTGAAGATGCAGTGAGAGATAAGAAACGGCAAGCTGCAATGGATGAAGAAATAAAAGCCATCGAAAGAAATAAAACTTGGGATTTGGCGGAGCTGCTGGAAGGACATCGGCCCATAGGAGTAAAATGGGTATATAAGAAGAAGATGAATGCCCAAAGTGAGATAGAAAGGTATAAGGCACGACTAGCTGCGAAAGGCTATAGACAAAAGGCGGGGATCGACTATGATGAAGTTTTTGCCCCAGTTGCGAGGATGGAAACAATCAGACTTCTTATATCCCAAGTGGCACAATTTAAGTGGCCGATCTATCAAATGGACGTAAAGTCAGCATTTTTAAATGGTGTGCTTGAAGAGGAAGTATATGTGGAGCAACCACCCGGATACATAAAGGCCGGAAAGGAGAGTAAAGTGTTGAAGTTAAGAAAGGCGTTATATAGGCTGAAGCAAGCACCTCGAGCATGGAACACATGGATCGACACCTACTTCAAGGAGAATGGGTTCATACAAGGTCCCTACAAGCATGCACTGTACGTAAAGAAAGAAGAAGGTATGTTTTTGTTTGTAGCTCTTTATGTTGATGATCTTATATTCATGGGAAACAATGAGGAGATGATAAAAGTTTTTAAGATGCTATGACTCGTGAGTTCGAAATGACAGATTTGGGGTTGATGAAATACTTCCTTGGTCTTGAGGTTAGACAAAGAAAATCTGGAATATTTGTGTCACAAGAGGCATATGCAAAAGACATTTTGAAGAAGAATAAGATGGAAGAGTGCAACTCAGTAACAACACCGATGGAACTCGATACAAAGATCTCTAAGTTTGAGGGAGGAGATCCTGTGGATGCAAGCAAATACCGGAGTTTGGTGGGAAGTCTACGGTATCTCACATGCACAAGGCCGGACATTGCATATATTGTCGGCATAGTGAGTCGGTTGATGGAGGAGCCGAAATACTCGCATTTGAAGGCTATTAAGAGGATTCTTCGATATATCTGAGGAACAGACTCACTCGGATTACTCTACTCAGAGACAAATGAATACAAACTGGTGGGTTACTCTGATAGTGATTGGTGCGGAGATGTAGATGATCGGAAAAGCACATCTGGATATTTGTTATATGGGAGATACGGCTTTCACATGGCTCTCGAAGAAGCAGCCAATAGTGACATTGTCAACATATGAGGCAGAGTATGTGGCAGCATCTTTGTGTGTATGCCACGCAATATGGCTAAGAAATTTACTATATGAATTAAAATTCCAGCAACACGAGGCAACCAAGATACTAGTTGACAACAAATCAGCAATTGAGTTAGCAAAGAATCCGGTGCACCATGAGAGGAGTAAGCATATAGATGTTCATTTCGATTTTATTCGGGAGCATGTGAAGGAAGGAAATGTGTGAATGAGTCACGTTGTGAGTCGTGACCAAGTGGCTGATATCTTTACAAAGCCACTACCAACAGTGCTGTTTGAAAATTTTAAGGTGATGCTTGGAATGAAGGATGGAAAATGTTTGAGTTTAAGGGAGGAATTTGTTAAAGAATAAACTCAAACAACAGTTAGTTTTTTGCAGCATTAAATGAGAAGTTAAAGGGGCAAACAGTGATAAATTCTAGTGATTAATGTCTTCTTAAGTCTAGCTCTTAATGGTGGAGGTTACAAGTCATTTGGAGTTTTTTCCTGCAATAAGTTACGGCAATTTTTTGTAACCAAGGGTCAGATTTAAGTGCTAATGTTTAGTATTCTGTCTTTATTACATTTAAGAGCTTGTTTTATTTTAAGTGTCTATAAAAGGAGTTGTATTCTGTTTTAGAAAGCAAGAGAGAAAATATATATCTTTGGGATTTAATAGAGAGCAAATCGATTTGAGTTATTTTCTCTTCCTCCAATTACATTCTGTAGTTCTCAAATTGGTATCAGAGCCAGACCCTAGATCTGCCAAAGTGTTTGATCCTCTGGTGTCGACGTATGAGAGTCGGCGTGTTTTCCGAGCGGTGTGGAGCTCGGCTTTTCCGAACAGAAGGACGGAGCACTCCAAATGTCGAACAGAGTGAAGCCCACCGTGGCGAGCCCGAGTCGGATCCATAGTGGGATACCGGCATATGGGAATCTGCAATGCTCAAGGCGGAGCGGACTCATGTGTCGATCTAAAGGAGAGCTCAGGCATGGCATGTCGCTGATGGAGGAGAACTCTTAGCTCGGAGGCAAAGCTCGATGCAAGCGGAAGTGGCTCGATGCCATCAAGAAGGATGGACCTTCCTAGCCACGGGGAGGCAGTGATCGTTCGAGAGGATGCTCATGATGTGGTCCTAGTTTGACGAGAGGATTATTGGGATTTTCGATTAGTCCCACATCGGGCAAGTGGGGGGATCCGGGGTGGGTGGGGGGTTTAAATAGTGGCTTGAGAATTCCATTGGTAAGAGGCCTTTTGGGAAAAAGTCTCGTGTTTAAAACCGTGCTGGTACCGGTGCGAGTCCAGAGCGAACAATATCTTACCAAAGTAAAGCTCAAACACTAGGTGTTTAAACCCGGAAAATAACACTTCTTACAAGCTTATGTAATAGCTAAGTACTTGATCACTACAATGAATAATTAAACGCACATTTACAAGTTGGTTGCTATGACTCTTTTTTGCAAAAGGAAGCAAGCATATTTATGTAGACTTTCTTATACCAATGGCATCAATCATATTGACATCCAAATAAGATATCAATGTCTAATGATGATCGTTGTAGCACATTTTACATGCATTGAATTTGAACACAACAAGTTCTGTGCAGAGGGGAATAGGGTGAACCGACTTATGTGACATCAATCACCAAAGGATTAATAAGAAATGGGTCTAAAGACCGGATTACGAGTATAAAAGGAGATCATTAACCAAGAGCGCACACAGAACTTATTCCACATCATAAAGTAGCGGCAAACTTAGATAGAATATGCCATTTTAATGTTAGAGCATCAGGTGGAGCAACTGTAGAAGCTTCTATAGGAGGCTCATTCTACACAGGTTATTCACAGAGACAACGTTCATCTTGACATTGTGAGTTTCATCTGGTCATTGTGCGTTCCATAATTGCAGTTGTTTTTCTTTTCTTGACAAAGTGTTAATTAAGAAACGTGATTTAGGTGTTTCAATCACGAAAAATCTCCATCATTATACAGCTAATTTGACCAATTGATTTTCAAATTAAATCTTCATTACTTAGATTTTCCAATTATATTAAGTAAATTATATTGAAAATTCTTTTAAGAATTATACGTAGCCCTCTGTCATTTCAAAATTTTAGAGTATTTAGTAGTGATGATATGGTTGTTGGTGGAGGTCAAGCCATTATCATTTAACTACTAAGTGATGCATTTTTGCTAGGGGTGGGCAAAGATCCGATTAAACGATTGAATCCACTCGATCCGATCCGAAAAAGTAGATCGGATATCCGATCCGATGAAAGTGACTTGTTATTAATAAGCAGATCCGACCAATCTGTTTGAAACTGATTCGGATTCGGATTTTAGTTTTCATCTGACAGAATGTGATCTGATCCGATTAGGTTTTGAGCGGATTGTAAGTTCATCCGAATATCCGATTCTCAATCCGATCCGATTGTTTTTCACTACTACCTAAAAGCCCCTGAATCAATGCATCATGGCTATTGGTTAAGAAGACTAACAGACTCAATTGCATCCCCCCATCGGTCCCATCTGGTTCCCTATACACATGTAGATGCAGTGCCTCCTCGTCTCTCTTCTCTCACGTCTGTTCAGTTTTCATTCTGTACTATACAACGGTACAAATAAAGCATGCTCTCCTCTTCTCAACATGAACTTGGGCCATTGTCATTTGCCAAGCAACAAAGCTTTTACGCATGAAGAATTGCAGATTGTGAGCAAGCAAAGTAATCGGATTTGATTTTGATTTGAATGCTCAGTCAAGGACTCAAGGCTAGCAAATAGCAATCCTCCGGTACACATACTGTCATACATATAAATTTAAAATTGAAGCTCTGTTGTAGCCTTAAAGTAGGCTTGTAGCAACTAGAAGCAATATGATATTATCATATTATGATTCATTGATTTTTTTTAGCTGTGTAGAGTAGGCTTGTAGGCTTGTAGCAGCTAGCGATTCACTGTATGAGTTAGAAATGAGCACAAGACTAAATGCACATACTGAATTACAGCAGTATGCAGACTTAGAAAATTTGGAAGCTGGTATTCATCTAACTCATTACTAATGTGTGCATAAAAATTCCTTTTTTCTTTACTTCCATTTCTTCAATTGTTAAACTTGACCAACTTTGAGTGAGTTGTTACAAACTAATAGTCACTTCATATTATTTGCAGATTTTGAAGTAATGATGAATGCGGAGGTGGAGCATTATGAGGAGACTAGGATAGCAACAACAACTACTGAAAATTGATATCTTTGTGGAAGGAGAGCTATGATTTTTTTGGTTTTTTTATCATTTTTGCTGGAAGGAGAGCTCTTGGTTGTCAGCTCATCCTCCTTGAAGTTGATGCCAAACTAGTATAAAGATATTGCAAACAAAGGTAGCTTCTTTATGTTATTCTAGCAATTTGTATTTTGTAAGGATATTTCGTTTCGACATTGGAATTGATTTCAGTGTTTAAAAGTTAAACTTTCAGAGTCTAATGAAACGAGTTACAAATTGTGGCATCAATAACTTTAAAATTTCAATAAAGCTAATATTAATCCGATCCGAATCGTATCCGATCCGAAATTCTAATCATCCGAATTTTCAGATTAACTTTTCTATTAGTGGATGCGGATCAGATTTTTCATCATCCGATCAATCGGATCGGATGGTGGATTGAGGCATAATCCGATCCGAATATTCGGATGCCCACCCTTAATTTTTGCTATCAAGAGATGGATTCCAGGAGTGTGTGTGAATATGGCTTTTTTTGGTGGAGAGCAATAACGGATATATCTCTCCCTAATTGAACAACAAATGTATGAGACTGACTTAACCAATACTTTATGATTTGCTGACAGAGATCAAGGTCATAAATGATTACGGGTAAAAACCATAATTGAGAATCACATGGAATTGTAATTGACAAAGTGTTTGTCTACTTTTTCTGGAGTGAGATAACTTGTTGACGGTGGTCAAAGTTATTAATCTCATTATAGTTGGATCCTAATTTCGAATATAAAATTAAAGTACTAATTTTCGTTTATCTTTCTAGGATTGATGATATTCACTAAAATTAGTGGGAGAAAATAATTAGATAAAATCCAATCTAATTCTTTATGAACATCTACGTTACATTATCATGACCCTTTCAAATATATCTGTTAAGGCCAAAATGACCAAGACAGTTGTCAAGCTGACGTGGACCATTCCTGTTGAGTCGGAGCCCCGTCAGTAAGTAGAAATGTGACCCTAGATTGGAAGAACCAGGGTTGGTTGATGGATGTTGGTTGAGATGCGGTGCTCCATTGACCATCGAACAGCTTGTACGTCGATCGTTCGAGATTGGGAAGCTCGGAAGCAATCCTCGTGAAAGATGGAGACTCGTCGATATACACCACAAAGACATGTTAGGGGGGCCTGATTCGAGGTGAATGTTGCATAATTAATCCCTCATCTAGCACCATTTTGTGTGTAAATGATGCTTAATTGGTCTCTAATATGTTCGTATTTTGTATATCATCATTTATTAGAGCAAACCATTGATTTGTGCATAAAATATGAATTTTGTTGGATATTTCTGCCTTTTTATATTTTTCATGACTAGATCTCGATCTCACGATTCCAACGATTATTTATTTGTATTTTTCTGAGATCTGTGCTAATTTCTATGAATTTTTGAATGCAAAATACCAATTAAATGGAGAAATACGCGAGAAATACGCAAGGAAATACGGAAATACATCGCATGTATGCGTATCTCTCCTCCAGCCTTGGGACACGTGGCGCCATCTAAGGATTTCCTGCTCAATCCAACGGTTCGAGATTAGAAGGCGACGTGGCTTATTCGTGGGCGACGGATCGCGGTACTACGGCCAGCGTCGTTCCCGCATTCGAACTCGGATGTGGATGACACGGTGCAATATTGGCCGCTGATCGAAGATCCAACGGCGGATAGCATCCCCACCCGAAGCAACACAGTTTTGAATTGGAGCGATCCAGGCCGTCGCTCAAAAGATCTGATGGTCGCAAATCACCCCGAAGCGAAACGAGGCGGGCGCAGCAGCAGTTATTTGGGTGACGTGGCGCACATATAGCCGTTTGATCTCACATCCAACAGTCCAGAAGGTCACCGAGATGAACTCGAATTTGAGAGCAAATGCGGGCGAGCGGGTGAAGATCCGAACCCGCAAGGACACGTGCCATTCCCATATTCAATCCCGCTTCTTGATGAACGGCTGTGGTTTGATCCGGCGGTGAATTTTTGGTTTGGATGCGAAATGAAGCAGATTTTTGACCCGTTAGCAACTTAAACCCGCAATACATATTATATAAGCGTATTTTAGGGTTTTGTTGCGTATTCTTGCGTATTGGGGGCTCTAGAAGCCGTATTTTCGCATGAAATTTGGAGGCCCTGGAGACAGAGGCTAGATCAATTATCTGAAGGAGATTTGGGGCTATTTGGAGAGAATTGGTGACATTTTTCCTATCTTTAGCCTTGTATTTTGAGTATTTGGCTTGTATTTGAAGTATTATTCACGTATTTTGAGGTTTTGATGATGTATTTGTCTATGAATACTGAATATATTCTCTCCATGCATGGTTAATCTTCATATGTGTTGGTGTTGATGTAGTTAGGGTGTCTTAATCATTGATTTTGATATCTTTTTGCCTTATTTGCATTGTATAATCACGTATTTTGTCGATTTCTACATATATGTTGTTTAGGTATGTTATACGGAGACGTGGGCATGCTTGAATCGAATATGATCTTTGCGGACTTATTCGTGATGCGATCCGAGAGGATGTATCGTGACCCGAGAGGGCACTTGTGTGTATTTTCTTTATGAAATCGACGTTATACGTGACTAACTTTTCGGCACTATTTCATGCTCTTTATCGCCATACTTTCCGACGTTCTCGTGCCCTAGCCGGACGAAACGTTGAGTCATAGAAAAGATATTAATAATCATTGATTGCACACACCCTAACGAAATCACTACCAACACATACTCTCCATATTAGTACCCCAATATCGAATTCACCGTAATTATCGTAGCATTTTCTTTTATTCTTTAAAACCATCGATATCATATCTTTAGGTGGTTATTTATTACCGTTTTAGTACTCTTTACAAACTGAAGTTCGTGGTTTTGCAGGTCAGTTGTCCCGTGGATACGATACCTAGACTCACCAAGAGTATTACGTGTTCGATCTCCTACACTTGAGAGTAGCGCGCTCACACATTTTGAGACGAGTCAAGTTTTTGGCGCCGTTGCCGGGGATAACGGTACTTGTAAGCTACAATTTCAGTTTGTATGGAGGACCATTCGTGAGATCCTTCCATCTTATAGTTTAGGATTTTTATTATTTTTTTGTTTTGTTTTCTCTTTTAAAAAAATTCAAAAAAAGGAGTACATGAATTTCTATCGCACAAACAATTGGTATGATGCAAAGTACGATGTTGCACACAAACATAGGAAGGAGAAGCTTAAGATCGTTGGTTTTAATCAGATTGATTATGAAACTTCCTTTCAGGCCTGGAGGAGGTTCACAGACATAGTATCGAGCTATCTGCGGCATGGGTACACAAAGAAAGAGCTTATGGAGTCCTTCTTATTTGAACTACGACCACAGCTACAGGAATTTTTGGGAGTCATGACGCTGACAGAGGCGTGGAAATACATGGAGTCCTTACACGAGAATGATCAAACCATTAATGAGACTTCCGAGCGTGATTCAACGAAGCCTTCATGCCTTGATCAAGGAGAGCAAAGCGTAGACGTACCATTACAACCCTTGAAAGAGGAAGCTCAATTGCTCATTCAGACACAGGAGGCTACATCCCATCAATTCCAAGAAAACTTCCTTGCTCGGAGTCGGCAAATTCAGTAATCCATTGAAAATCTTACTCTGATTACCACTTGCTTAGAAGAAAATAATTCTTTTGAAATTCAATTTCAAGAATCTAATTCGAGTCTCTCTTCTATTGCAGGTATATTGAGCGAGTCATGTCACGATAATGTCACGAATAAAAATATCAACATGGCAGGAAGTGGGTGTAAAGGAGAGGACGAGCTATCAATTTTGGATGAACAGGAGGAGGAAACAGTTAGGGACATGGGTTTAGAGATGATCGCTATGGAGCCCGAACCACTTTTTTCCCCAGTTTTTTCCCAAAATCACTTATCCCTCTCCCCAATGACCAAGCATCAAACTGAGAGTAGTGCATATCTTTCAGGGATTAGTCATCAACATGCTTTAATTTATTTTGGATTTAATGTAGAAAAGCTGCCACCTGATCCAATGGATCAGGTGGCAAGACACAAAAAAGGTGGGAAGTACAAGCCCCCCACATGGGCTTGTACTAGTAGGGCCCCACCTTTTTGTGTCTTGCACCTGATCCATTGGATCAGGTGCCACCTGTTTTACATTAATCCCATTTATTTTACCTATTTTGATGACTACATTTGGAATATTTTTATTGAAAGGAATTTACAACTAAAATGGTTTGACGTAACTCATCTCTTACAGGATATAGGTGAACAGCTTATAGAGATGTTGGGAGTGGCGTTGCTGGGATCCAGTTTAGCCATTGGAGGAAGATTACTCGCCGAGGAGCGCAAGGAGCAAATTGAACAACTTCCTCCACCATTAAAGATCTGTGATCCGTCATTTTACCACGGTGTGTTCTTTCCATTAGTATAGATTTTTTACGCTTTCTAGGATGCTTGCTTTTGAATAAACTCGTACCCTTTTCGACATTGAGGACAATGTCCATCTTTAGTTAGGGGAGTGTATGAGACCTGAGGATTTTTTTAAAAAAAAGGCAAAAGAAAAGAATAAAGCACCATTCTCATCATTTAAAACTCCTTCACACACCACAAATGCGGATGATTATGCATTGGTTGAGTTCTAAAAATCGTTTATGGCTTGAATTAATTATTTTTCCTTCATGTAATTACTCGTTAATATGCTATTTATGATAATTTTCAATTGCCATGATTAATATCTCGAAATAGTTTGAATTTATTTCATGCATGCTATTGTGATGAAGAAGCTCAAGTAAACACGATTTATTAGAACAGTCTTCAAGTTGAAGAGGAATTTGGCCTTTGTTACTAATGTTTATGTTCATATTTATGGGTGTTGAGTTGCTTACGATGGAAAAATGCAAATAAATTGAAAAAGAAAAAGTGCATCGTTCCCTTGAGTTCATTGATTAGCCGGGTCTTCATGCCTCAGGAAGCATTGGAGATTCGCGTCGAAAGATGAATGAATGGGGAGTGCGTTCAAAAAAAAGAGAAAATAAAACTTAGATGATCCAAGTTATTAAGTTCGAGGGGTTCTTCTAAGCCTAATGTCTGAAGGTAGTTGGCCTAGGAATCATTAACTGAAGGCTCGCTACATGGATCATTCTAAGTCGTCAAAAGAAAAGAAAAAAGAAATGATGAATAAACTAAGCAACTTCAATGCCCATGATTTGAACGATCTTTTTGAGATGCCAACTCCTTGGAAATGTGAAATCTAGACTATAACGACGTGTTATACTTTCGCTTGCGTAAAACGATGCGTGCATGTTATTTATTCAAATTAAATTATAGAAAATATCATGTGATTGATCTAATTCATGGATTGTGTTATTGATGGTCTAAATCATGTTGGAAAGCATGTTATTGAGCCATGCCATAAGCGATTGATAGAATTTATTGTTTTAGTAATCATTAGACTTCATCGCTCTTTTTGCTAGGGACTAGCAAATCGCTAGTTCGGGGTGTGATTCGAGGTGAATATTGCATAATTAACCCCTCATCTAGCACCATTTTATGTGTAAATGATGCTTAATTGGTCTCTAATACGTTCGTATTTTGTATATCATCATTTATTAGAGCAAACCATTGATTTCTTCCTGCCTTTTTATATTTTTCATGACTAGGTCTCAATCTTACGATTCCAACGACTATTTATTTGTATTTTTCTGAGATCTGTGTTAATTTTTATGAATTTTTGAATGCAGAATATCAATTAAATGGATAAATACGCGAGAAATACGCAAGGAAATACGGAAATACGTCGCGCATACGCGTACTACTCCACCAGCCCTGGGACACATGGCGCCATCAAAGGATTTCCCGCTCAATCCAATGGTTCGAGATTAGAAGGCGACGTAGCTTATTCGTGGGCGACGGATCGCGATCCTACGGCCAACGTCGTTCCCGCATTCGAACTCGAATGTGGATGACGCGGCACAATCTTGGTCGTGGATCGAAGATCCAACAGCGGACAGCATCCCCACCTGAAGCAACACAGTTTTGAATTGGAGCGATTCGGGCCGTCGCTCGAAAGATCTGACGGTCGCAAATCACTCCGAAGCGAAACGAGGCGGGCGCAGCAGCAGTTATTCATGTGACGTGGCGCACGTATAGCCGTTTGATCTCACATCCAATGGTCCAGAAGGTCATCGAGATGAACTCGAATTTGAGAGCAGATGCGGGCGAGCGGGTGAAGATCCAAACCCGCAAGGACACGTGTCATTCCCATATTCAGTCCCGCTTCTGATGAACGGCTGTGGTTTGATTCGGTGGTGAATTTTTGGTTTGGATGCAAAATGAAGCGGATTTTTGACCTGTTAGCAACTTAAACCCGT
Source organism: Scilla litardierei (assembly GCA_030789695.1). Lineage (NCBI taxonomy): Eukaryota > Viridiplantae > Streptophyta > Magnoliopsida > Asparagales > Asparagaceae > Scilla > Scilla litardierei. Next base: position 144,142,183 of record CM061138.1, on the reverse strand, counting down.
AATGCCTATTATATAAGCGTATTTTAGGGTTTTGTTGTGTATTCTTGCGTATTATGGGCTCTAGGAGCCGTATTTTCACATGAAGTTTGGAGGCCATGGAGACAGAGACTAGATCTATCACCTGAAGGAGATTTGGTGTTATTTGGAGAGAATTGGTGACATTTTTCCTATCTTTAGCCTTGTATTTTGCGTATTTGGCTTGTATTTGAAGTATTATTCACGTATTTTGAGGTATTGATGATGTATTTATCTATGAATACTGAATATATTCTCTCCATGCGTGGTTAATCTTCACATGTGTTGGTCTTGATGTAGTTAGGATGTCGTAATCATTGATTTTGATATCTTTTCGCCATATTTGCATTGTATAATCACGTGTTTTGTCGATTTCGACATATATGTTGTTTAGTTATGTTATACAGCGACGTGGGCATGCTTGAATCGCATATGATCTTTGCGGACTTATTTGTGATGCGATCCGAGAGGATGTATCGTGACCCGAGAGGGCACTTGTGTTTATTTTCTTTATGAAATCGACGTTATACGTGACTAACTTTTCGGCACTATTTCATGCTCTTTATCGCCATACTTTCCGATGTTCTCGTGCCCTAGCCAGATGAAACGTTGAGTCATAGAAAAGATATTAATAATCATTGATTGCACACACCCTAACGAAATCACTACCAACACATACTCTCCATATTAGTACCCCAATATCGAATTCACCGTAATTATCGTAGCATTTTCTTTTATTCTTTAAAACCATCGATATCATATCTTTAGGTGGTTGTTTATTACTGTTTTAGTACTCTTTACAAACTGAAGTTCGTGGTTTTGCAGGTCAGTTTTCCCGTGGATACGATACCTAGACTCACCAGGAGTATTACTTGTTCGATCTCCTACACTTGAGAGTAGCGCGCTCACACATTTTGAGACGAGACAAGTTTTTGGCGCCGTTGCCGGGGATAACGGTACTTGTAGGCTACAATTTCAGTTCGTATGGAGGAACATTCGGTGAGATCCTTCCATCTTATAATTTAGGATTTTTATTATTTTTTTGTTTTGTTTTCTCTTTTAAAAAATTCAAAAAATGGAGTACATGAATTTCTATTGCACAAACAATTGGTATGATGCAGAGTACGATGTTGCACACAAACATAGGATGGAGAGCTTAAGATCGTTGGTTTTAATCAGACTGATTGTGAAACTTTCTTTCAGGCCTGGAGGAGGTTCACAGACATAGTATCGAGCAATCCGCAGCATGGGTACACAAAGAAAGAGCTTCTGGAGTCCTTCTTATTTGAACTACGACCACAGCTGCAAGAATTTTTAGGAGTCGTGACACCGACAGAGGCGTGGAAATACATGGAGTCCTTACACGAGAATGATCAAACCATTAATGAGACTTCAGAGCATGATTCAATGAAGCCTTCATGCCTTGATCAAGGAGAGTTAAGCATAGACGTACCATTACAACCCTTGAAAGAGGAAGCGCTCATACATTTTGAGACGAGTCAGGGCCTAATCTGGGTCCCGACCCAAATCCCCTCCGATGCTTAAGTTAGTATGTGAACTTAAGGATGAGAGTGAGCTTGGAGCAGCTGAGATCGACCCACGGAGGTTCATCTCAGATCTATCATTGCAAGCTCTTTGGTGGTGGAATTATAAGCTGAAAGAGTGGTGTCTATGTATTAGATCATGTACCTTGGGAATTGGAACCCTTTTGGTATTTATAGAGCTCTCGGGTCTTTTCAGTGACGTTGGGGAGATAACGGTCACCCATTATGATGCCATGATCTCCCCTCTTTAATAGGAGAAAACGTTGCCCACGTTCCCGCTATTTATGAGGATTCCTTCAATCCCACATCCGAGTGATGGGAGTGCAACAGGCGACTGGCTGGTGGGCTTTGACCGAGTCGATTTCGGACTTCTCTTGTGTGCCTAAACCTTCGTCGGTCGATTTGTCTTGAGTGCCGGCCCAATGGCTCAATAATGGCCCACATCGCACGACCTCAATGGGCCCGACTGTTGAAGTCAAGCGACGTTACATTGCATTAATGGGGCACGTCAGTCGAGGAATTTGCAATCGAGTTCTAGGTGCCAAAATGTCTGCCTCGCCAATTCGGATGAGCCGTCGGTTCGAAACCCAAGATACGTAGAATCTTGGACCTTTGACGTGTGGCTGTCACCTTGTTAATATAAGACGATTCCAGCGACAGAATTTGAAGATACCATCTTCTTCTTTCTTGATTTAGATTTTCCCCCTTTGAAAGAAATGGCTTCGTCAAGCTTAGTTACCGTCATGCAAAAAAACAAGGAGGGGACCATGGAGCCTAGTCTGATTGCAAATCTGAGGTCCAAAGTTGGGTCCGATCAGATACCCGAGCTCCAGAGAAGCTATGTATTCCTCAATTATCAAATTCGAGTGCCGAGGAGAGACGAGGGGGTCCATCGCCCTGGTGACCGTGAAGTTGGGGTTTACATCAAAGCCTTTCAACGACAGCTTCGATTCCCCATACACCCTTCATGCATTATTTCCTGTGCACCCTGAATATTTCCCTCTGCCAGTTGATGTCGAAAGCCATTGGTGGACTGATGGGCTTTATAGCTCTGTTCATGATGAAGGGGGTTGAGCCGTCGCTGAGACTGTTCAACTACTTCTTCATGATCGCTCCCCTCAAGACCCCGGGCTGGTACATGATAATGGCCCACCGAGGTAGGAAGTTGTTTGACGACCTTCCTTCCTCCAATCCCAAATGGAAAGATGAGTTCGTGTTTGTGGTCTTCCAAGGAGAAGCGAGTTTTTACACTGGCTGGGGTGTTCCTGACTTAAACACTGCTGAGGGCAAGCCTTTGACTAGAGAGGAGAAGGAAGTCATTGACGCATTGATGGGTCTGCCAGAGAACATGCGAAAGATGAAGTGGATGTGGTCCGATGATGTGTTGCGTCGGACCGTGTGGACGAAAGGTTGATTCGATCGTGCCTGTCATCTGTTCGACCCTCGTTCTCTGATTTAACTTGTTTGTTTTTTCTGCAGGCATGGTCAGTGTGGACTATCAGGTGGACCCAGAATTGAGGAAGGCATTTGAGGCTTCCATTAAGGAGGCTGAGGTGAGCATGATATCTCCTCGGGTGCCGTCCATGGGAGAAAGGATGGCCTAACCATTGGAGGATCGACCCACTATTGCCGAGAGGGCTACTCAGGTGGCCCGTCTTAAGCCGAAGAAGAAAGAGAGGCATGTCTCTGAATTTGAGGTGGTTGCAATCGAGGGAAATAAGAGGAGTCCGTGAATTCTTCTTAGTAACTTGGAGCCGTCTGGGTCGCTCGAAGCCGCGGAGCAGGTCCCTCGGCTGGAGAGGGAAACTCCTCTAGAGGGAGACTCGGTGGAGGCCCAGGTCCCTCCGAAGTTCCTCCTGCACGAGGATTCCTGGCCTTGGGGAGGTCTATTCCCTCCATTATCATTGTCTTAATACATCCCTGATGAGTTCAGACCGATTTTGCTAGAAAGTCGATCTCCTCAGACTCTGTTTGATTGCTTCGCGAAGGAACTCCTTCGAACGGAGTTTTCGATGAGGCGAGAAGACCCCGCTCTCCTGGATTGCGGGGCCGCATCCTGAATTGCTAAAAATGCGATCCTTCTGTGGGATAGAGCTGTCATGAAGAGAGTCAATTACGAGAGGCTCGCATCGATGGCCATCCATGCTAATGTCCAGGTAACTACTGCACCAGCCTCCGTTGTAGGTGATGCAAGCATAGATATCATGTATCGTGCTTTGTTTACAGGCTCTCGTGGCCACTGCTGCTGATGTGTCCATATTTTATATCATTTCCATATCATTATCCCATCGCATTGTATAGCATTTCCGCGTCCAAATCCCACTTTTCACTGTAATTTTGGTATTTCTGACGATATTTCGAGTTTCGTAGTATATTTTAAGTTTTCAGGGATTTTGGAGCGATTTGGACCCCCGCTTGGGTATGGACACATCAGACGTGCTCATGAGCTTGTTGGCAGGGCTCTGGAGGAGTTCGTCGTGTCTTCGGAGCCGTTGGAGGAGAGAAAGGAGAAAGAGAGCAGAGAGAGAGAAGCCCAGATGCTGCAGCATATGTTTCCCAAAAAACACTCGGCCCGAGTATCTTGCTACTCGGACCGAGTCATATCAGCTTGATGAAACAGCGGATACGGGCAGGTCCGGACCGAGCAGCTCATCTGCTCGGTCAGGTAGCCCTAGATTTCACAGCCCGAGCAGCACCCGAGCAACTGACTGAGTAGGTTCTACTCGGTCCAGATCAACTTCTCCAGCAGCCGAGCAGTAAGCTACACGGGCCGGATTACTGACCGAGCAGCAGCTGCTCGGGCCGAGTAGCCTACTCGGTCGGCACTTCCCAGGGCATTTTTGGAAAGATTTTGAAACGCGGGATGCGCGCGATTTGGGCAGCAGCTGAAGCTCGCGATTGCGGGCTCGGCTGAGGGAGTTCATTCCTAGTTTTTGTTTGGAGAATTTATCGAGAGCGGGGAGTGATTTTTCTGGTAGGAATATTTGGATTAATTTTTGTAGCAAATTTCTAGATCGATAATTGAATATTGGTGTTTATTATTCCTTTCTGGATCTGTTCTTCGTTCGTTCTCGCTGTAAGTTATTTTAGCCCTAATTTCTTTATTGCGAAAATGTTTTCCTCTGCGAATTTGATATTTTTGTGCATTCCTATCATCATGAGTGAGTAGATCCATTCTAGGGCTGATGGGTTAGCCCTAGGATTTTAGGGGGAAAATGTAGATCTGGATCCCCACGTTGAATTAGGGATTTAGGGTTGTAATTCGGGAGATCCTACCGGATCCGTAGATAACTCGTACTGAGATCATGCCCACGGTCTGTGGAATTGATGTGCTTTAGGGGTATCAAGGGATTCGAATAGGGAAATCGGTGGATCCAACTAAGGCACGTGACCATGCCCGGCTCACGCCTTGAGGGGATCCATCGACGAACTATACCGCTACGTTGACGGCTACCGTCATTGCGTCAACGAGAGCCACCGAAATACCCCGCAATTCTAACCCACGAGAGTGGTACGAATTGAGGGATTAATCCCTAGCCCTAATGCAACGTGAGGAACCTATCCAACATCAACCCCCAACGATCCTAGCGGTGATCCCTAAAGCCCTAGTCCTTTTTATTATATTACACAACAACAACAATCAACCCAAATCTTTCACTCCGACCGCTACACTACTTCTAGATTTAGAAATAGACTGAGATTATCACAGACACTATTACCGTCCATGTGGGATTCGACTATCTTTTGTACTATAACTCGACACCGTCTGCTTGTGGATTGAGCCCGAAGTCATAGCCTAGGAGCCATATTACACCTGGTGATCGTGACACCGCCAGGTGGATCCTAGGTGTAGATTGCGGGTGCGTTAAGTTTTTAGCGCCGTTGCCGGGGACGGTAATAGTGATCTTATCTTAGTTTGTTTTTATCTTTGTGAAGTTTGCTAGCATTCTTATCATTTCTCACACTACCATCAATTTTTATTTTTATTTTTTTTATTATTGTGGTGCTACTGACAGTGTTCTTCTGAGTTTTGTTGGTGCATGAACACCCGCCACAAGGGGACTTCTAGAGAGTTATTGTTCGATCCTGCGATCGAAAAGACAGCCCAAGCTTTAAGAGCCTCTAGCAGAAGTTCATCTCCATCTGCTCAGATGGGAGAGAATCCTCCTCCTCCTCCACGCACTGGGTCCATCAGGGACCATATGAAACCGACCTTTGGGAACAACTCCTCGATTCTGAGACCGCAGCTGACGGCGGCAACCTTCGAGCTTAAGACATGGTTGATAAATCTGATGCAGTAGGATCCCTTCCACGGGTATCCTCATGAGAATCTCAACCATCACATCGACTCCTTTTTGGCCAAGTGCGATACTTTCAAGGCGAAGGATGTCAGTGATGATGCGGTGAAGCTGCGGCTCTTCCCTTTCACCTTGAGGGAGAAAGCCTCCTATTGGCTCCGGGCTCATCCTCCCAACCACTTCACCACATGGGAGAAGCTCGCGCTTGCTTTTGTCGATAAATTTTATCCACCCTCAAAGACGGTCCGGATCCGTGGGGCCATATCCAATTTCAAGCAGCTCCCACAGGAGTCGCTTTACGAGGCTTGGGAGAGGTTCAAGGACCTCCAGCACCAGTGCCCACACCATGGAATCCAACACTGGGATTTGGTGTAGAGCTTCTACAATAGGCTCCAACCTAGCACCAAAATGATTATCGATGCTGCGGCTCAAGGCGCCCTATTGGATAAGTCTCCTAAGGAGGCTATAGATTTGTTGGAGCACATGGCGGCCAACACCCAGCACTGGACCGATGAGCGGACCGTTGTGACCTGAACTCCTGAGGTCAAGGTCGCCACTCACTTGGATTCTCACATTGAGACATTGTGCAAGCAAGTGGCCCGCATCGAGCAGTGCCCGGACTCCATTCCAGCAGCACCCAGCACCTCCTATCATCCTGCTGAAGAATATGTGGATCTGGAATATATTCCCATTGAGGGTCATTACAGGGTGCTGAGACATCCGAGACTGTTCAGTATGTCCAGGAAGAGGGACGGAACCAGTGGCAGCATCCTGCTGCTAGAAATCACCTGGGATTTTCCTATGGAAACCCGAGCAGAGGGTTGCAACCTCCGCAGTTTCAGAGACCACCCCCCTCCTCAGCAGTAGCAGAGCCAGCAGCAAGGCGGCTTTAGGCCAGCTGGGCCCTATAGGCTGCCAGGATATCAGTATAACTGGCCACCTCAGCAGAGTTTTGTGCCAGCTCCTCCAAAGTCAAATCTTGAATCTACATTGGAGACCTTTATGAGCGGCCAAATTCGGTTCAATCAGGATACGTCGAACCAATTTAAGAGTATCAACTCTTCGCTCGACGAACTAATAGGGCAGATGTCTCAGTTGCTAAAGAATCAAGGGAGATTACCCTCCCAGCCGGAAACCAACCCCAGAGCTCATGCAAACGCCGTGGTTTCAGTGACCACGCGAGGAGGACGAGTTACTGACCCCGTTATGGTTCCGGTGTTTAGCAAGGAGAAGACTCCCACTGAAGAAGCTGCTGATGACAACGCCAGAGTTGAGGCCACTGAAGGGCCTATCACTATTGAAGAGAAGGCGGATACACCTCCTGTCATGCCTGCTACTACGCCGCCCCCCCTTGATGCATCTAAGGGAAAAGTCTCCAGACATCCTCCTCCGTACCCTCAGAGGCTAGCCCAGGACAAATTGGAGAAGAAGTACTTCAAGTTTATGGAGTTACTGAAAGGGATTCAGCTGAATATCCCGTTTCTTAATTCCATCACCGAGATCCCGACGTACGCCAAATTCCTGAAGGACCTCATCACGGGAAAGAGGAAGCTGGAAGAGATCAAGCTGATGGAGAATTCTACCTCCATTATCAAAAATCACCGCCCCCGGAAGCTACCGGATCTGGCGAGCTTGACCGTGCCATGCTCCATTGGAGGAATGCTGATCAGCAGAGCGTTGATTGATTTAGGGGCTAGCATCAACCTGATGCCCCTTTCTATCTTCAAAAGACTCCAGACGGGAAGTGAGCTGGAACCTACTAGCATGTCAATCCAGCTGGCTGATCACTCTATCACCTACCTGGTGGGGATAGCGAGGGATGTCATCCTTCAGATACCTCCAGGACTATGCATCCCAGTCGATTTTGTCAGCATGGACATGCCAGAGGGAGGAAGCTCTCAACTCATACTCGGCCGCCCCTTCATGGCGACGGCCGGAGTTCTTATAGACGTCCGGGAAGGGACCCTTTCCCTCAATGTGGGGAATATTGAAGCTGAGTTCCGGCTACAAAGGCCGATGAAGGATAAAGCTTATGAAGAAGGGGCTAGTTATCTAGAGCTTCTGGAAGAGGAAACGATTGAAGATTTCACTGCTGAAGGGGTCATGAAGGACCCGGTTAAAGCAAGCATCGACGACGGCACCGACCCAACCTACAACAAAGCGGTCGCCGCGTACATCCAAGTATTGGATGAGGAGTTCTTACGCCCTCGACAAATCATCATGCATCGGAGGTCACATCTTATGTGGAGGAGACTGTTGGAGTAAGCGGAAGTCAAACGCCGCCGAATTGCACCACCCCGAAGGGTAACGCCCGACCACTGCGCGCGCCAAGTGAGCATTGATATATCATAGGGAGTCGAGCTCATGACTGAAAACGAGCGCTTATTGGGAGGCAACCCAATTCTGTAGATTTTGAAATATCTTTCCTATTTTCTTATTTTTCTATTTTTATTTCGTATTTTTAGGTAAAATCGCAAAAATCATAAAAATTTGACGAGTTTGTGTTTTGTGTAGGACAGTCGATTGGGGGTATGCATATGGACATTATAAACGGAAGGAAGCCGGAGAAAATCGAAGATTTGAGAAGGAAAACAAGGGAAAAGAAGAGAAAAGGAGACACAGGAAATCCGGGCCGAGCATCTCAGCTGCTCGGTCGCGTCAATCAAATACGGAAAAGAAAGATACCTGAGCTCGGCCCGAGTATGTTTCTGCTCGGTCCGAGTAGAAATTGACACAGACCGAGCAGACTGCTACTCGATCGAGTCGTACAAGGAAGAGATTTGGGCGAAAAAACGTTACTCTGTCGACCCGGGCGGAGCATTATTGGCTCGACCCGAGCAGGATATGACGCGGACCGAGCATCTCTATGCTCGATCGAGTCGTACAGGGAAGAGATTTGGGGAGAAAACATCACTCTGTCAACCCGGACAGAATATTATTGGCTCGGCCCGAGCAGAATACGACTCGGAGGGAGTATTTCTTTCAAAAATTTTAACGTTAACCGGGTCGAGCAGCCTAGATGCTCGGACCGAGTCGAGTCGTTTTGTTTAAAAATTTTATCCACTTCGACCCAGTCGAGCAGCCACTCTGCTCGGACCGAGTCGAGCCGGATTTTTAATCCCACCGTAAAAGCTTTTTACACCATATCCCTAATTTTTTACCCCCGACAAAATTTTTCCCCCGAGCTCCTAACCCTACTCGTTCAACTCACCGCCCCCACCGTCTTTCCCCTCCGTCTCTGTCACCGGCTCCACCGTTAGCGCCGCCGTTCGTCGGTAAACCCCCCTCTCTCTCCTCTCTCCTTCCCCCATCTCTATCTCTCCGCCGCCTCCTTCTCTTCCCCCCTCCACCGTTTTTCCATACACGTCAGCCGACGGCGCCGCCGTCGCCGACGACGCCTCCGCCCTCATACACATCTCCCCCCTCCCTTCACGGATTTCCCCTTCCCACTCCCCCTCTCCCTACATCTCACGCCCCCTGTTCACCCCTACTTCGCCCTTCAGAGGTGACGGTGCTGTCGACGGCGCCACCACCGCCGACGACGTCGGCCACCCAACCCTCCCTTAACCCCCCCCCCCCCCCCCCCCCCGCGTTAAACCCCCCTTCGCCATCACCGAAACCCCCTCCCGCCTCCCAATTCACAACGACCGCCGAAACCCCCCCCCCCCCCCCCCCCCGCCCCACTTCGTGCCTTAGGGCACAGAACGAGCAGCCAAGCTACTCGTTCAGAACCCCCCCCCCCCCCCCTTATTCCCTAGGGCACAGACCGAGCACCTAGGTGCTCGGTCTCACCCACCCCCGAGTCATGCCCTAGGGCACCGCTCATTCAACGGCCCGGCCCAAGTCGCACGACTCGTTCACAATACCCGCACCGACTCCCCCTACTCCTGAGTGCACAACTTGGGCCGAGCAGCACTCTGCTCTGCCCGAGTCACAATATATCTGATTTCAACATATTTTTAATCCATTAACTGACATTTTGATCGTTTCAAATTGCAGGTACTCTATTCTTACTTCAGTAGCAGTAGCGTGGATCAGCTTGGTGGATCTTTCGCGCATCCGCTTCATCCGCACCCACGGTACACTCATTCCCTTATCCTCTTTTCACACCGTATTATTTTTTTGTGAGCGTCACCATGGTCCGCACACGCGGATCTGTCACACCCCCCTCTCGCGGGAAGAGGTCGTCTTCTGGTGCCTCCTCTTCCCGTCCACAGCGCCGTGCACACACCACTTCCACGACCACTTCCACTACCACACCCTCCACCACAGCTTCGACTGTTACCACGACCATTCCCACCACCACCACACTTGTCTCCACCGCACCGATCCCATCAGCTGCTATCCCTTCCACTTCTGTCTCCACCACTGCCACCTTATCCCCCCACCCAGCGATGACCCCACCGCTCACATCCCTACACACGGCATCACTTTTCGCGAAGGTGATCATAGAGTGCGATACTCTAGGATCCACCAGCGCCGCCTTGTGCCTACCGTCTTCATAGACGTTTGGGCCCTTAGGTCACTAGGCATCCTCCAGGGAGTGCACCGCCTCTATTGAGCGATCGGTTTCGACCGATTCCTCGGTGTCCACGCCTCCACCTACACATGCCTAGCCCTAGAGGGTCTTAGCTCCCTTGCGTTCACCGCTGCATGTGACGACATCACATTTCGACTCCTGGATCACGATTACACAGTCACTTTTGATATGATCTGGGATTATTTTCACTTTCCCGCCATCCCTGATCCTAGGGTTGCTTTTTCATCGACCATTGACCTTACCAATTTTGCTGCGCGCACCTTTTAGGAGCGCATGTCGGGCCTACCCGAGTACCGCCCTAGCCGGGGCGAAGGCATCGTGCATAGTGCACCCTTGCCTTCGCTCCGCCCAGAGACACCTAGCATGCACACTCTTCTGCAGACCGGAGGTCGAGACTATGTCCCTCCATGAGCTTACCCATCTTTGGGGTATGACCCGACCACTCAGATTCCACCCGGATGGCTCTGAGACCATTCATGCTCTCTGACGCAGCCCACTGACTGTGTCAGCGCCTCTACCAGACAGACACCACTTACCATTCCACGGATATCTGTTGTAGTGGATTCTTTACTATCTTTGCTAGGATGCTAGGTATCCCCATCCCTGCTGACATGCACCGTCCTCCTAGCCCGACACGCCTTACCATTGGCATGCTCGAGCACATGCATATCCTTCGTCCTTACGGTGCTCGTCACTGGCTTTACCTAGTAGGTACCGGCCACGATCCCCACATGGTCCTCCCAGCCCCTCACCTGACTCATATACCAGCCGTCCAGCTTGACTGGATGATTCCCCCAGTTTTCCCACTCCCTCCTATTCACGATCTCGAGCCCCCTGGAGCTCCGGTTGTGGCACCTGCCGATGACCTAGACCCACACTCCTCGGAGTTCGAGATGCTTGACATAGCTGCTCTTGTCACCGGCCTCCCTGTTCCTCCAGCTCACCGATCTTCAGGAGCCGCCGCTTCCACCGCTGTATCTTCCGCATCTACCGTCGTCGTGTCCTCGGGGACTATCCTCACTTCCTTCCCCGAGACTCAGATCTCTTATACCGTTGTATCGGTGCTGGAGGGCACCGATTTACCTTTTTCTGACGACGTTATAGATTTAGATGCTCCTTCTCTCGACCCTGTACCCACTCTCCCCCCTCTTTCGGAGCTTATAGCTTCGACTCCTCCAGCTGGCACCACCACCTCTGTTAGGGTTTCTATCGTAGTACAACAAATTTATACACCGCGGAAAATAGAAACCTACCAAGATCCAGGCATTTCTAATTGATTCGAATAGATTCTAACCTTTCTGTCGATCTGAATCTGTCGGACAACAGGTGCTACTCTACGAACGACCACCCTCAATCGGTATCCACGCGAACGTCACGAACAAGAATTGCGAGGGTGTTAGCTCCTTCTCCGCAACTAGGGTTTCTCTCGCTCTTTGTTTTTCTCAAAAACGGAGGAGATAGATTGAAAACATAAAACTGAAAATCGTGATTATATATCTTATATAGAATCCTACGTTAATCCCTTAACAACATTCAGTTACGCGACGCTATCTTAGAGATAAGAATCCCACGTTAACTCATTAACGTATTTTAGTTCAGCGGCGATATCTTAGGGATAATATCTTAACGAGATACGATATCTGACGGTTAAGATATTTCACCTTATCACGAATTTCAAATCATATTCGAAATCATGTTTAAACCCTATCCTATCCAATTCGTTCTTTGTGTGCGACCCAATAGGCTCATATTAAATTGGCAGTGGGCCTAATCTCATTAGAAGCCGACAAGTCATAATTGGTCTCTAGCAAGACATTTTGACTACCCAATTAATATGAATATCGTTAGTCCGATATTAACCTAACCAATAGAACATGTCATAATCCTTTTGTCACACGATATCTAATTTGAACATAAGTCATGGGCAGTGTCATACTTATATAGTTCAAACATTTAATTTCTCGCTTTCTAATTAGACTGATAAAATCAAATGACATTCATTTGAGCATGGCCATGTATTTCTCAGTCCTACTTATCAAGGGGCCCATTAGATATCTCTCATAGGAGAGGGACAAATTCCATCTTGTTCATTCACTTTCCTCTGCATAATCCACATCATATTCAATCATAACCTTTATGATTATCTGATTAAAGACAACGTTTGATTATGTCAAAATATGATGTTCCTTATGTAGGAAACTGTGATGAGCTCAGGTCTAAGGATTCAATGACATAACTATTATGAGATCATTTATGACACCAATCCATGTAATGATCTCATAGCGAGTCTATCTAGTACATGTTCTCCAACAAGTACCTATAAGTTTGATTTGTATCACCATACATATAATTATCTCATAATTATCTATCAAACTCATACTAGTCTTAATTCTTCATTAAACCTTTAATGATGAATGACTAGGGATGCTTAGAATAGCATAAAACAACTATTCAAACATTATTATAAAGAAACATGCAAGCAATATAATAATAACAATAATAATAGAAACATTTCATAAATGAAAATGACATAACATAAAGGTCCAAATATTTGGCCTAGGGCACAACCACTAACAACCTTCTCACCCGCGGCCATATTCACGGAGTCTGTCTCGACGTCTGTCCACACCTCTGTGTCGACGACAGCTCTGTTTTTCGCCACCCCAAATTTGCTGACGAGCTCACCCTCGCCTACCTTCTGTGCCCGGCCCGGTGCCTAAGTTGCACCGGGCCACTACTCGCGAGTGGTGACTTACCGGCATCCCTACCGTGCACCACCCGACTATAGCACTTCCTCCTCTCGCTTGACTGCTCTTGAGGAGTTGACTTCCTGTTTACAGCGGGATTTCGACGCCTTTCTAGTCGAGACTAGGACACATAGATCGAGATTTGAGTCGGATCTTGTTTCCATTATAGACTTGCTGCGACAGCGGGGCCTGCCCACTGTCATTCTTGCTCACGCTCCTCCCCCCAGGTCGGACACTATGACCAGCACCGCATCTCTTATTTCTTCACTACCTCAGGCTTCTGCAAGCCTGTTTCTACTACCTCTGATTCATCGGTCACAGTCGATCCACTCTCTTCCCTCGTATTATTTACTGTTGAGCCATCCACCTCCTCCGTAGACCTCACCACCAGCTCTCCTCCAGCGTCCCAGCCAGACCTCCCACCACCCACCTCCCCGGGTCCTCAGCAGAGGGACCCATCACCACCCCCAGAGGGTGGTGCCTCTGCCTGATATAGTCTATCCCAGCTTTTGCCTCCCCCATATATTTAGTTCCCAATTGTCTTTTCGGGGCCCGGCTTTCACATAGCTTGGGGGAGGATACACCCACTCATGCATCATCTCTCATATTGCATTGCATCATATCATATTTTCTATCTTTATTTTTCTTTCATTACATAGCTTTTTACTTTATTTCCCCTCCCACACCACGCCTTTAGCATCATCTCCCGCTGAAGAGCTTTTTCTTAGCAGTGAGGACACTGCTAGGTTTGGCTTGGGGGATAAGCGCTCCTGCTTTATTTTTATTTTTATTTTTCACATTTTCCTCCCTTATTTTCAGTTTTTATTTTACTTTTTCACCATCTTCCCGCCTCGTTTTATTTTTTTCTCATTTTGCATCATATTTTCTGTTTTTCTCCATGCATGCATATATTTTTACTTATTTCCCCTTTTTTCTCTGTTTCTTTTTATTTTTGCGGAGGACGGTCCACATGATGATATCTCTCTCGGCTTTATTAGTTTTTGCGATGCTCATCTCTTTGACATGCTATTAGAGTTAATTTCAGTCTTATTATCTATATGCATGCTCTTCTTTTGATGATCTGTCTGAATTAACACTTGAAATGAATTGAAAGTCAATTGCATGAACTAGTATTTAGTATGATTGATGTTGGGAAACACACCCAGGTTCACGCATCACTAGAACACTTGGAGCACTTGTTTCTCTTTATCTTATTCACCTCTACTTGCATGCCTGCTAATATTTTGATTATTACTGCATGCCATTTTCAGTATTCATTTAAAGAAGTGAAAATTTTCATACTTTATATGAGTTTAGTTTGGGTTTTATTTTATCAAACTGATGTGCACCATCTTATGAGTGAACCGAGAGTCCCATTATCTTCCTTCTCCACATATCTATTTTATCTCTACATATCAGTTGGTTACACCCCCATAGCTACTTTACCGCATCCCACTTCCCAAACATAAAAAGAAAAAGAATAGCTTCTAAATGAAAATAAAAAAAATAAGAGAAAAGAAAAAATATATATTTGTGTATATATTCATATCTAAAAAAAGAAAAAAAGAGAAAGAAAATGAATAAATATGATTTTATTTCATTTCATTAGAAGCTATTAATTATTCTGGGAAGAAAAATTAAATTCCATATCATTTCCAGTGATGCGACGCCTCAAGCTAAGCTTGGGGAATAAACCAACTGATCATACGAGTGAGCTTGACATTAGAGTGGAGACGGTGCACATTGGGGAGATTTTATAAAACCCAAACTTTACGAACTACTTTAGTTTTGGAGATTTTTCATGTATCTAATTGAATATCTGAATGGCATGATCTTTCCTATTCTTTATTGCATGTTGTGTGAATCTTTTGTGCTCCTTGTGTATCTGTGATTGAAAGGGCGTTGCCAACTCTTTTTATACTAGACTCTAGGGATTGCATGAGATTGATATGATTTGACAGTGTTATTTTAGTAGATCCCTGTTCTTTGCCTTTATTGCATGTCATATGATATATAAAGCTAGAAATTACAAATAGCATGTATGTTTAGCACTCAGAGCATCGTGATAGACTTTTTAAGCCTGAGATCTGACCGATCACCCTTAGCACTTTTCTCTTACTTCTCTCTTTTTTATTTTTCATTCCTCTTTACTTTCATTTTCTTATTTTCGTTTCGTTTCCCTCCCGGCATACCGATTATTCGTCTTCCTCGAGGACGAGTAAGAGGTAAGCTTGGGGGATTTTGATTTGCCCATATTTTATATCATTTCCATATCATTATCCCATCGCATTGCATAGCATTTCCGCGTCCAAATCCCACTTTTCACTATGATTTTGGTATTTCTGACGATATTTCGAGTTTCGTAGTATATTTTGAGTTTTCAGGTATTTTGGAGCGATTTGGACCCCCGCTTGGGTATGGACACATCCAACGTGCTCATGAGCTTGTTGGCAGGGCTCTGGAGGAGTTCGTCATGTCTTCGGAGCCGTTGGAGGATAGAAAGGAGAAAGAGAGCAGAGAGAGAGAGAGAAGCCCAGATGCTGCAGCATATGTTTCCCAGAAAACACTCGGCCCGAGTAGCTTGCTACTTGGCCCGAGTCGTATCAGCTTGATGAAACAGCGGATACGGGCAGGTCCGGACCGATTAGGTCATCTGCTCGGTCAGGTAGCCCTAGATTTCACAGCCCGAGCAGCACCCGAGCAGCTGACCGAGTATGTCTTACTCGGTCCGGATCAACTTCTCCAGTAGCCGAGCAGCAAGCTACACTGGCCGGATTACTGACCGAGCAGCAGCTGTTCGGGCCGAGTAGCCTACTCGGTTGGCACTTTCCAGGGCATTTTTGGAAAGATTTTGAAACGCGCAATGCGCGCGATTTGGGCAGCAGCTAAAGCTCGAGATTGCGGGCTCGGCTAAGGGAGTTCATTCCTAGTTTTTGTTTGGAGAATTTCTAGAGAGCGGGGAGTGATTTTTCTGGTAGGAATTTTTGGATTAATTTTTGTAGCAAATTTCTGGATCAATAATTGAAGATTGGTGTTTATTATTCCTTTCTGGATCTGTTCTTCGTTCGTTCTAGCTGTAAGTTATTTTAAACCTAATTTCTTTATTGCGAAAATGTTTTCCTCTGCGAATTTGATATTTTTGTGCATTCCTATCATCATGAGTGAGTATATCCATTCTAGGGCTGATGGGTTAGCCCTAGGATTTTAAGGGGAAAATGTAGATCTGGGTCCCCACGTTGAATTAGGGATTTAGGGTTGTATTTTGGTAGATCCTACCGGATCCGTAGATAACCCGTACTGAGATCATGCCCACAATCTGTGGAATTGATGTGCTTAAGTGGTATCAAGGGATTCGAATAGGAAAATCGGTGGATCCAACTAAGGCACGTGACCATGCCCGGCACGCACCTTGAGGGGATCCATCGATGAACTATATCGCTACGTTGACGGCTACCGCCATTGCGTCAACGAGAGCCACCGAAATACCCCTCAATTCTAACCTACGAGAGTGGTACGAATTGGGGGATTAATTACCTAGCCCTAATGCAACGTGAGGAACCTATCCAACATCAACCCCCAACGATCCTAGCGGTGATCCCTAAAGCCCTAGTCCTTTTTATTATATTACACAACAACAACAATCAACCCAAATCTTTCACTCTGAACGCTACACTACTTCTAGATTTAGAAATAGACTGAGATTATCACAGACACTATTACCATCCCTGTGGGATTCGACTATCTTTTATACTATAACTCGACACCATCTGCTTGTGGATTGAGCCCGAAGTCGTCGCCTAGGAGCCATATTACGCCTGCGATCGTGACACCGCCAGGTGGATCCGAGGTGTAGATTGCATGTGCGTCAGTTGCGCTGCGTCGATGCACGCCAGTGATGGATAATCATGAAGTCACCCTGGGGGCCGTAAAGTTGGCCATGGAGAAGTCTCAGGCCGAGCTGGCTAGCATTGAGCTTCTGTGTAAATTGCGATTGAATCACATTCAACAGCTTGAGCATGACTTACAGGAGTCTCGTAAGAGAGAAGCCGAGCAATCTGCCTTGAGGGAGTGGGTGAAGAAAGCTCTGCTGTAGGAGAAAGCTCTGCTGGAGGAGAAAGCCAGTGCCGAGGCCGTAGAGAGGGTAGTCTAGGAATTCAAGGACTCATTTCCCGATTTCGACGAGCTATACACGGAAGGCTATGAGCGATATTGATCGAAACCAAAAAATCGATTCCCTGACCTCTCCACTGAGATCGACCACATCCCGGTGCTGTTTTTAGATCTTGGTGACGATGAATCGAGCCAAGGCATAGGGGAGGCCACCCCTACTGGCGAAGTTGTCTCCATGACAGGTGATAATGCAGGAGTTGGTGCTTCAGGGGACCAAGAGCCTGCGGTTGTGCCAGAGGGAGACCAAGGGCCTAGCCAGCTGTTGTAAAGTCTCAACGCTCCTTTTACCCTGCTTTAATTTTCAAAAGTATGGGGGGGTAATTGAGGTGTAAACAATTGAGATGTAAATGAAAATAGTTTTGTAGTGAAAGTGACAGAAGAGTTGGCATGTATCTCTTTGTTTGTCGTTATATCTCTTTGTATGTCGCCGCTCATATCGTGTGTGTGGTCATAATGCCTGATGGCCCCTTTCGATGAGTTAGACCCTTGCCCAAGATGATCGAGGGTAAGCCATTGGATCATTTAAGAAATATACCACTCCGTTCATCGGCGAGACATCAATTCCCTCGACCAACAGTTGATGGCACGAGGGAATCATTAAATGGTGAGGGGGTGGATCCTTCGACTTACGGCTACTGATGGATTAGAAGAGTCGTTTAGTAGCAAAGGGGTGGCCCCTTTGACTTACAGCTGACGACATGGTAGGGTCGTTCAGTGGCGAAGGGGTGGCCCCTTCTTCTTACGGATGACGATGTGATTAAGAGAGTCATTCAGCAGTGAAGGGGTGGCTCCTTCGACTTACGGCTGACGACACATTAGGTGAGTCATTCAGTGGCGAAGGGGTGGCCCCTCCGACTTACGGCTGACGACGTGATTAGGAGAGACGTTCAGCAACGAAGGGGTGGCCCCTTCAACTTACGGCTAACGACGCATTAGGTGTGTAGTTCAGTGGCGAAGGGGTGGCCCCTCTGACTTACGGCTGACGATGTGATTAGGAGAGTCGTTCAATAGTAAAGGGGTGTCCCCTTCGACTTACGACTGACGATGCATTGGGAAAGTCCTTCAGTGGCGAAGGGGTGGCCCCTCCAACTTACAGCTGACGACATGATTAGGAGAGTCATTCAGTGGCAAAGGAGTAGCCCCTTCGACTTACGACTGACGACGCATTAGGAGAGTCGTTCAGTGGCAAAGGGGTGGCCCCTCTGACTTACGGCTGACGGCGTGATAAGGAGAGTCGTTCAGTAGCGAAGGGGTGGCCCTTCGACTTACGGCTGACGACGCATTGGGAGAGTCGTTCAGTGGCAAAGGGGTGGCCCCTTCGACTTACAGCTGACAACGTGATATGGCTGTTCAGTGCAAAGGGGTGGCCCCTTCGTCTTATGGCTGACGATGTATTAGAACGGTCGTTCAGTGGCGAAGAGATGGCCCCTTCGACTTACGGCTGACGGTGCATTAGGGTTGCTCGCACAAGTCTCATCAATGTGGGTTCGGCTTATCTCGCTTCCCTAGGGAATGGATCCTTTTAGTGGAGAGCGTGATGGTATAGCTCACGTAATATTCATGAATGAGGAGTTTTCGAACTTCGTTTCGAAGAGGAAGCAAAACTTTACTTGATGAGAAAGCATACTTTATTGAAAGGAATAAAATATAAAAGGCATACACATGTTTCCAAACTTTGTCGGGGCTGTTTTCGTGCCACGCCTTGGTGGTTTGCTAGTTGACCACCTTGGTGATAGGTAACCATGTCATCTTGCCCTTCTGCTTCGAGGGTCCCTCCGTACTAGGTTGATCGCTGACTAGGTTTTTGGGATGCCCTCACTTAACCAGTGCATCGATCTCTTTCTTGATAATCCAACAGTCACTGGTATTGTGCACATAGTCATTGTGGTACTTGCAGAATTTGAGATCGTCTCTCTTCTCATACTTGTCCTTCTTGGCTGATTCTTGGACTAGCTCTTCCCATGGGGCGTAAGCGAGGACCTCCGTCATGGGAGCACTTGGCTTTGCTTATGTAAGGCACTCCATGCTTCGAGAGCTCCTTTCTCTGGGTCTCTTGTCTTGAGACTCCTGGCTAGGGGTTCCCTGAGTTGCTTTCTCTCACCTGGTGTCTCCACGGCAGGCGAGAGTGCCTTTCCTACTAGTCCCAGCCGGCTCCTCCACTTCTTAGGAGATGGTGAACCGATTCGGTTATATTGAACTTCTCTGCGAGGTTGTTAGGGGGGACTGGTGGAGTGCCCTTCGTAGGTGTTTGTTTTGTACTGCTTGGGTGAGTGCCGCTATGACAGTTTCGTCCGGCGTCTCTTCTACATCGAGCCTCTCGTCATTGAATCTTTGGAAGATGGCTCGAAGTGACTCATTCTCGTTCTGTTTGAGCGAGAAGAGGTAGGATGACTTCTTCTTAGGACGTCGACCCGCGACAAATTGCTTGCAGAACATATCAGCTAATTCATCGAATGACCCGATATAGCTGTCGGGTAACCCTTCGTACCTGCCTTCCGCCCTCTTGAATAGGGTAGCATGGAAGGCTCGATAAATGTATGGCTCATCGGCCCCGTGAAGCAGTATCACATTCAGATATTTATGGTGTGCAACCACGGGTTGCCTCTGCCATCATAAGCTATTGGAGCTTGAACTTTAGAAGAGGAGGAGCAACCATGATATTCTCCTTCAGTGGGGTTCGCCGAATCACGGATTGGATGAATAGAGATCTCCCCTCTCTGCCTTGTAAGTAATTAGCTCCTGATGATCAGTTTGGGATCTCATCTCTTCTCCCAAATCCACCTGCAAGATTAAGAGGGTTATAACTTGGGGGAGCCCCGTATATTACCTGATCCAGGATATTACAGGTTGCTTCCTTATAGTTGGAGGGAATGGGTTCTCCTTGGAGAATGAACGCCCAATTGTCAATCCCCATTACGTCGTATTAGTGAGATGTGGGGGTCCCGTTGTGCGAGTCGATCCCTTACCGATCTGCTCTCGGATCTCCTTGATCCCTGAGCAAAGCTACGCCCCTAGTCGGTGTCAGAGTCGGGTTCAGAGGCGGAAATTGCTCATTTAAGAGCGATGGATCTCCCATGCTTTGGCGTATCAAGGTTGCCAAAACACCGAGACTTCTATCGATCTGCTCGGTGAATTGGGTGAATTCCCTCTGAGTCACCTTGGGTTCCTTGGTGGCCTTTACAGGTTGCTTTGATGGGGACGTGGAGTCCACGACATCCTCCACCAGAACATTGTTTGCTTTCTGTTTCTCGTTCGGACCTTGGATCAGTCGGATGTTGCCGGGTCCAACTGACATAGCTTTTTGTTCGCTTCGGGATGACAAGCTGGTTAATGTTTTCCATAGACAGTGCCAAACTGTTAAGGCCAAAAATGACAGAGACAGTTGTCAAGCAGACGTGGACCATTCCTGTTGAGTCGGAGCCTCATCAGCAAGTTGAAATAGGACCCAAGGTTGGAATAACCAGGGTCGATTGATGGATGTTGGTTGGGATGCGGTGCTCGATCGACCCCCAAACAGCTTGTACGTCGATCGTTCGAGGTTGGGAAGCTCGGAACCGACCCTCGTGGAAGATGGAGACTTGTCGATCTACACCACAAAGACACATTAGGGGGGGGCTGGATCTGGGTCCTGACCTAAATCTTTTCCGATGCTTAAGTTAGTATGGGAACTTAAGGATGAGGGGGAGCTTAAAGCACCTGAAATCGACCCTCAGAGGTTCGTCGTAGATCTGTCGTTGTACACTCTTTGGTGGTGGAATTATAAGCTGAAAGAGTAGAGTCTATATATTAGATCACGTACCATGGGAATTGGAACCCTTTTGGTATTTATAGACCTCCCGAGTTCTTTCAATGACGTTGGGGACATAACGGTCACCAATTATGGTGCCATGATCTCCCATCTTCTCGATATTTATGAGGCTACCTTCAATCCCACGTCAGAGTGCTGTGAGTGCAACGGGCAACTGGCTGGTGGGATTTGACCAAGTCGATTTCGAGCTTCTTTCTGGGCCTAAACCTTCGTCGGTTGATTTGTCTTGAGTGCCGGTCCAATGGCTCAACAATATCATTTGCAACATCGTGTCTGGTCCTAAACGTATCCATGACTTAAACAAACTCATTGGACCTAATTATGAAAATGGGCTAAGAAACGTTAAAGCTGCAAAAGAAGAATGTTTTTGCCTTAAGTCTGAGCATTGTAAGAAGAATTGCAAGGATTACATGGAGTCCGTGGAGAAGAAATGGCATTGTGATGTCCCATCTTCGGGTGTGTATGGTGTTCAAAACATGCACTCTATGTTTTTTACTACTTGGGTATTAGATACCAGAGTAGGTTCTCATATATGTAACAGTTTACATGGACTGATAAAAAGAAGAAGATTAAGATGTTATGAGATGACTCTAGAAGTTGAGACTGCAGCAAGTGTTACTGTCGTTGTCATTAGGGTTTTTACCATACATCATCACATGGTAATTTTTTGATTTTACGCAATTATTTTTATATACCAAACATGATGTCTAACATTGTATCCATCTCTTTATTAGACAAACAAGGGTACAAATTTATAGTAGAGAAAAATGATATAAACATTTCAAAGATAAGATATTGGTTGGATTTAGTACATTGAACAATGGTGTTTATATCTTGAATGCAAACACAATACTTAATATTCAAAGTTTGAGTAAAAAAAGACTCCAAGTACAAATGAAACCTACTTGTGGCATTATAGACTAGGCCATATTATAGAGTAAATACTTAGCAAATTCCATAAGGATGGATTCTTAAATACTTTTTATTTTTGAATTATACGTAGCTTGCAAGTCTTGTCTCGCAGGAAAAATGACTAAAATACCCTTTGTGAGACTAGGGTAAAGAGTTACTGAACTCTTGGGACTCGTACATGTTGGAGGATGTATGCCCTTAGTTCATTTGTATTTGATGCAAATAATTTTTAATAATAGATGTGGGAATTTTGCATATGATGCAAAGGAAATTAAATGTGTCGTAAAATATTTACGTTTATATTTAGTATAATAAATGCATGGAAATGGTTAACTAGATGATGGAATCGTCTCAGTCTAAACGTAGGTTCAAACCGCGTCAAAAACGGACACCAAATGCACAAAATATCGCCAAAACGGTGAAAAAAGCCAAATTTGGCATTGCGGGTCGGGCGCCTGCTTAACGGGCGTCCAACCCGCCTGGAGGCCACAGTAGGGTTTTTTTAACCCAGTTTTATGCGACGGCTGCAGTTTTTGCGAAAAACTAGTTTTGTGTTGTTTTGATAACTTCGTCCGACCGACTTAGGCTGGACGTCGTATTTAAGGCCCTAAGGACCCAGAAAACCCTACAGTGGTATCAGAGCTATGGTCTACATGATCTATTTTTGCAATTTATAAACTGTATGTGATACATCATGCTTTTCCATCAGATGGAGGTTTTATTTAGACTTTACAAATGATGTTTTAAAGCAACGTTTTTATTTTCGAAAATTATTTTTGAAAATTAGATTTAATTTTATTTTAACTAAATATTTAAAATTATGTGATAATTTTTGGATGTAACTTAAATTTATGAGATAAATTTTAGGTTCATCTTTAGCAAGAACATTTATGAGATATTTTAATTGCTTTGTTATTATACTAAATTGTTTAGTTAATAGTTTTTAATGGCTATATTAGTTATTTTGATTATATGATAATTCAAGAAAAACTATTAGGATAGCCATTAAAACCTTTCAGAAAATTATGAGATAATTTTTGGACATGCTATTATTTAAAAATTATTGCAACATATTAAATTCTTATTTAGGGTAGCCCTCTCCTAATTATTATTTTAATTGTTCTAATAATAATTTCGAACAAAAGCCTATGATTTAAAATTATTGCAACTTGAATTTTAAAATGCCTAATACATGATTAGGATAGCACCTTAAAAATCTTTATAGTTGATAAGGACATTAATAAAAGTTATTAACCAATCCTAAAAAATTTCGAATTTAGGATTCAACTAGTTAATATGATTAACTAGTTTTAATGAAGCCAATTCTAATCGATGGGACACATATGAATAATAAGTTTCCTTAATGGACCATGATCCGGTCTAGTGTTTTTTGACTAGTGTTGTGGATCACCCTAGCTCGACTCGGGATAGTGATCCTGGCCTAGCCAAATCCCGGGCATGTTCCGTTGGATCGCAAGATGCGAATTATGATTATGTGACATCGTCGATTATATCTAATCAATTACGTTAAAAATCTTCTTCAAGATTAGCCGTAACCATCCTTGTTTTAGAGGTTGGCAACTATAGGTTTCTATGTTATAGTTGTTGAGCACACACTTAAGCTATGTCATAGCTACTTTATGAAAACCAACTTCTCATTACATGAGACGTAGTCTAGACTTAACCCAAACCGTCGCGTCGTGCCCATATACCAAGCGCCGGCGTAAGTTATGCTAGACACGAAAACAAGGGTCCGACTAGACTAGTCATTATGATTTTGATGAGCACACTCATGATCATAAGTGGCTAGGGGTAAAAACCAATATGAAGTCGCATGTGATGTGATTGATAATGAGATTATCTACCAACTTCAGAGTCGATCAACTTGTTGAGTCTCCTCAAATTTGTGAAGCTCATGGTGGTTGGGTCCCTATCCCATTAAATAACTATATTCGTTCATCTGTATGTCTAAAGATGATTGCAGAAATAGTGGGAGGATATTGTTGAATAAAAACCATTTTAACTATATTTAAAAATCATGAACATATGCTAAACTAGGGCACTTCTATGTTTTACCGGGTGGAATCCAAAATTGTAATATCCTTAAAATAAATAAGTCAGCTGGACAAAAATAATTAGTTAGGAATATTTGATAAACCAAACTATACTCTCATTGATATTAAATGTCCTTCCTAGAACTGAGTTAAGGACAAAGATTTCCTTAAGCTCTAAAATCTAACACAATAAAAGCACGCTGCTTAACACTTGCCCACATGAACATGGGCAGTTAAACATACTGATGTTCAAAGCAGTTTCTCCATATGACTTGTTGAGTCTCCTCAAGGTTGTATGGAAAACAGTTTCAATCAGCAAGGTCTGGAAACTTCGATCAAACTGTTTGACTCGAAGATAAGTGTAAGAGCGGTGCAAGACAATGTATCCAAATTAGATCTTGAGACGAGTAACTTGTTGAGTCTCCTCAAGGTTGTAAAGCTCAAGTGTTTGGATGCATGTGATGCTTGCACAGCTAATATTTGTGTTAGGACGAAAATTGTCTAAATGTGATTTAGAAAGGAGAAGGCACTAAGGAAAATTCATTGAGAAAGAACGTTTGGTCTAACATGGAAAAGGGCATAGTAGGATGAACTGAAAATACGACTTGTTTGATGTCTAAAATTTCAAAATAATTGTTATACAAAGATAGTCTCACATATTGGCTAATGAACAAAAGTTGTCTTTAGGCCATATTGAAATTATATCACACTTGATGAATGTCGTCACATTATTTTAGAAGAAATGTTTTGATGTGATTATAATGTATAACAATGTTGTATTAAGAATTAATAAATGAATACGCAAGTTAGAAGCAAATCTTATATGGCAACATTGACTAGGCCGTAGCAAAGAGACTAAGCGTCACAAGTCACATAAAGAGGTGTCTGATCTCTCGTATTATGAGTCGAAAGACACTTATGAACCTTGTCTTAAAGGTATGTTGGTCGAAATTCCCTCTGTAAGACAGTGGAAGAAAAAGTTGGTGAACTTGTAGTCTCGTACATTCAGATGTACCCGGACCTAAGTCTAAATAAACCAACATAAGGAATTCTTATTTTATTACGAAACGTGTTCTTGATGAAACACAAGTCTGATAAAAAAGAGAACAAAATGAAGAAGTATTTGAACTAGTTCTATCGGATCGAAGAGTCAAATACTTAGCTATGAAATTCTTACGTAACTAAAAGAAAATGAGATTTTCTCTCAGGTCAAGTCTTTTAACACATCGGTGTGTTAAAGAGCATGAATCGTACTCTGTTAGACTTAAGTGCAATACATGACTGGTGACTCTAGGTTACAATCCTTGTTCTGGGTTAAAACCTAGATAATAATGCCTGAGTATTTGATAAGGTTATGTTAGAACCTTATATAATATTCCTCAAATTAATCATTAGGAAGTCACAAGGTTACTCGAGTCTCGTGAGATGATAAGTCGAGTAAAACATCATAGTTGATGATGACTTAGTCAACTTTTAGAATGCCAATTGGAGTAGAGACTCTGATCAATAACCTGATGCAATCCGAAAAGGGTCTGTGCAGTTTACGTGTCCAAAGAAAGTGTTTCTTATTGGCTGCAAGTAAATCATCAAAACAGAAGATTGGTGCAAAAAGAAAATAGTGAAGTACAATTTATGTTGGTTGAGAACGGTTATCATCCTAACTCATATAAATGGATTAAGATGAAACTGTCTCGCCAACAGATGTGTACAGATCTACTTGAACGAACTCGATGAAATGCTCATGATGACCATGAAAACTAAGGCATTCATGTAGTCTGTTTTCTAAATATGATTTAGAAGAATGGACTTATATGAATCGGCCAGAGAGTTTTCAAGGTCAGTGGGATCGAATATAAAATATGTGAGACATCAAGGAGCCGAAACATATGGTTTGACAAAGTGGTCAAAAAGTTTGACACTTTATCAGAAATGATTATGAACCGACTAAATAACTAATTACCTTATTTGGATTATTCTCGTAAGGTACGATGAGCTGGATGAGATCCATGCAAGACATTAATGGATTCCAAGAGACCAAGTGAAATATTTGGATGAGATTCAAATGTGTGGCCTAAAATGAACATAGAAACCCCTTTAGTCTATACAGTAGATAGTTTAGAAGATCCACTCACGAAGGCTCTACCACATTAAGTTTGGAAAGACTTATGTGTGAATGCGGTATGAGATGCCGAGATAAATGGGCCTAAGTGCAAGCGGGAGATGTAGCGAGATGGTTTTGCCCTCGAGGCAAATTTATCTCGATGTTTGTGTACAATCATCTTGTTCAAAATAACAGTAAGCTGTTTGGTAAGAATATACCTAAGTTTAATAATTATGTAGTCTTTATTAGAACTTAAGTATAGTCCTGAGACTTAATGCAAGGTCAAATATGTATCAAGATTGAGATCTCGATCATGAACAAGTGTTTGACCGATTGTTGCATAGGTCTAAAAACGTTCGTGGTCATAGATATTTCGAGAAATGGATATCGACACATCCGATAGACCATTGTGTCTTAGTCTTCACCATGTAATGGTGACGATGATCTCGTGGTCATTTGACTTGGCAAACTCGAAGTCGAGACACAGGTGCTCATTGGAGAATGAGTTCACTGAACAACCCAACAAGAGTTATCATATGGTTATGATTGACCAATCTGTTAATGCTAACTCTTAGTGATGATAGGTAAGTTGGTCTTTTGACTTGAGATCATTGTACAAACCTGTGCGTGAACGGTGTTACTTAGGTCACTCATCTAGCCTCGGGAAAGCCCCGTTGAAAGATCTTTGGTTGGATGACATTTGAAGCGTGCGAGGAAAGTAATGACCAAGATAGGATTCATCTCTCCCAGTCAATGGGAGTTAGTGTCGCGGTGTTAGTTTGATCTTTTAGTGAAAACTCTGGCCAGAGTATGTTGGAAGAAGTCCAACATTATTTGACTAAAGATCGATGGAGACTAACCAAGTTCGAGCTGGTAGGGTTGACAGTTGACCATACCCTAGGCTTAACTAAGCAGCATAGTTTTGACGAAAAGACTATACGGACACAGGCAGGGTGGTCTCGACAATACTCATGTCAATGAGTTAACCACATAAGTACGATACCGAAACAGGGATGTACCAGCTGCTTGTGGTCTCTGCCATCTAGGCTTTCGAGCCCCACCTGTAGTAGGGTCAGGTTGTAGGGTCTCACACAAAGTGAGACCTTCGTCAAGTAATAGGTAGAAATTAGGGAGAATATGCATTTGATGCCCGGGATAGAAAACTACAAAGAGTTGCAATTAGCTTCTGCATTCGGGATAAATGATCGTGAGTGCAAGTGGGAGATATTGGAGGATGTATGCCCTCAGTTCATTTGTATTTGATGCAAATGATTTTTAATAATAGATGTGGGAATTTTGCATACGATGCAAAGTGAATTAAATGCGTCGTAAACTGTTTACATGCATATTTAGTATAATAAACGCGTGGAAATAGTTACCTAGATGACGGGATCGTCCCGGTCTAAACGTAGGTTAAAACCCCGTCAAAAACAGACACCAACGCACAAAATATAGCCAAAACAGTGGAAAAAAGCCAAATTTGGCATTGGGGGTTTAGCGCCCGACCCGCCTAGAGGCCACAGTAGGGTTTTTTAACCCAGTTTTATGCGACGGCTGCAGTTTTGCGAAAAACTAGTTTTGGGCTATGTTTAGACACTCGTTTGAGGGGTCAAACGAACTTGGAATGACGTGTCGTTTCTTCTTACGCGTTAACCGTCCAACCCTCTTTGATTTGATAGGTTGTATCACTTGCGAAGCTTAACGGTGAGGGAGGAAAAATTCGCTAAAGTTTGGCCTTTGTGAAATGCAAACTTTAATTAATTTTTTCTCCAAAACTTTTAGTACCACATCGTATATGGAGTGAAAGGGGATGGGTCAGCCGCCTATATAAATAGGGGTCTACCCCCTGCTTGAACCTCGTTCCAAGCTCCAAATCTGAGTAGCTCCATTAAACGTGATCAAGCCCGGATCTGAGCTTAAATTAAATATTCTCTTTCTCCCTAAATTTCTTCCTTGCACTTGTTCGGGCTTTAGCAAAGCTACGAAGGAGCTCGGATCAGATCCGAAGCCTTGACGGAGGATCCACTCAAGGTGAAATCTTCTTTGACGCACGGTTAGCTCGACAACAAGGGTGTGCTCACCTCGGGACGCGGTGCGGTTCGAAAATCAGTTCGGCTCGAGACAAGGTGTGGCTCGAGACACGGTTCGGCTCGGGAGAAGCGGCGTGAGGCCAAAGAAATGTTGCTGAAAACGATGTTTCGTTTTCTACGGAAATGAAGTGAAAGATATGTAGTTTAAATTAAGCATGCGTTTATAAATTGCAACTATTAGATAGATCTATCCGTAGGGGTTGGTCGGACCCAACCCCGTGATAGTAGAGATCTTGGCTAGGGTTTGTTCCCTTTAGGGCTTACCTTAAAACTGTTTTAATTTTATTTTTCGCTGCTGTTTTGATAACTTCGTCTGACCAACTTTGGTCGAACGTCGTATTTATGTCCCTAAGGACCCAGAAAACCCTAGAATACCTACATACTGATGTATGTAGCATATTGTTTACCCAAGCACTGGGTGGATATTCCTACTTCGTTACCTTTACCGATGACTTCTCAAGGTATGGATACATGTTCTTGATAAACTACAAGTCTGAGGCATTTGAGAAATTTGTAGAGTATAAGAATGAAATAGAAAACATACAAGAAGAAGTAATAAAATTATTGGATCAAATCAAAGAGGAGAATACATAAGTCAGGAATTCCTTACTTATTGAAAAGAAAATGTGATTTTCTATCCAGTTACTCATCCTTAGACACCACATCATAATGGTGTATCAGAGAGAAGAAATCCCATCATATTAGATATGATGTGATTCATGATGAGTAACATAGAGATACTTCTTTCATTTTAGGGCTATGCCCTTGAAATAGTAGTGCTTATACTTAATATAGTTCCATCTAAAATTATGCATACCACTCCATATGAGATATGGAGATGCAAGAAACCCAATCTTAAGTTTGTTAAGACATAGGGTTATACTGTATTCAGGAAAATACACAATCCATATAAACTGAAGGCTCAATCCATGATGTGCAAGTGTGTATAATATCCAAAGAATTCTCAAGGATATCTTTTCTATTTACCTGAGGAACAAATGTGTAGGGTTTTCTGGTCCTTAGGGCTATAAAATCGACGTCCGGCCTAAGTTAGGGATTAGGTTGTGTGGGGAACAAATCTTACGTACCAAAAATCACCGACATCTTCACTAAACCTCTAGAAGAAGACTCATTTGTGAGGTTGCGTGGAGAATTAGGGATTAGGGGTGAATCTGAAATTTAAGAGCTCATGTTCATATTTTATATCATGTTTTGAGCTCATATGATATTTCCATATCTCATTTTGAATATGTTTATGTTTTTCATTAGTTTTATATGAGATTTATGGCAGATTTTTGATGATTTGATTAGATTAATATGCGTGATATGTGTATTAGTCATATGCTTATGATGGTTATTTTATGTTATTAGAATGATTAGAGTATAGGTCTAAAGTTGAGAAGTCTCAAATCCTCGATTCTAATTCAATTCTGATTTTCAGAACCAGGACAGTCGACTGACATTTCTTCTAAAGTCGACTGCACAATCCCAGTTTTTAGCCCTTATAACTCTTATTCATGACAGGCAACTAATAGTCATTTTACAGGTGTCTGGTCATCCGACAAGCGCCTGTATTACGGTCATAAGGCGCCTGCCCAATTCTCACCATTTTCCCGAGAAATGGCTCAAAATTTCTTCAAAATTTTATTGTGTAGCAAGCATATGTAGGTCATTTCAAATATGCATGTCCAAATCCATGCGACTGTATTTCCTCTACAAGTGCATGTCTACTTTCTGAGTCATTTTTTATTAGGGCTTGACAGACGACTGCACGATGTGCATCAGTCACCT
This sequence comes from Scilla litardierei, assembly GCA_030789695.1. Taxonomy (NCBI): domain Eukaryota; kingdom Viridiplantae; phylum Streptophyta; class Magnoliopsida; order Asparagales; family Asparagaceae; genus Scilla; species Scilla litardierei. Next base: position 144,112,113 of record CM061138.1, on the reverse strand, counting down.
GTCCGTCGAGTTTGGCGGTTCGTAGCCCATAATCTGAGCCGTTCTTTTTGATCTAACGGCCTAGATCTCGCCCACGATTTCTTTTAACCGTCGATTGGGTTTATTCTTTCTCTCTCTTCGTGCGATTCAAATCCTCGAGAGGTCCTCCTTCCGTCGACAGCTCCTCCTCCTTCCTCTATTGTTCAAGCCACGTCCGGCCATCTTCCTCCATCTGATCACCTCCTTGCGTCGGTCTCCTCTCTCCTCTGTCATGTTGGTATAACTCTTTCTCAGTCTCATTTCTATCGTGTCGTAGGTTTTCATTTTCTGTCGATTTCACTCATGGCACCCAAAATTGAATCGTCTTCGAAGGGGAAATCCCTTAAGAAGCCTTGTGAGCCAAATCCTAAATCTACTCATTTCAAACCCCACTCCAAGAGAGCTCAGACTCGTCCCTCTGAGTCTTTGGGGCTATCCAGGTCTGAAACTCCTCCCTTTGAGTTTTTAGGGTTATCATGGCCTGACTCTGACCCTCCCTCAGCTCCTACTGACTCATCGACCCCATATTTTTCAGCTCCTCCACCTGATTTTCAGTTGGATAAGAAGGTGACTCTTCTGGATTAGAATGTATCTGGCTTGGATCAGAAGGTCTATGTATTACTTGAGCTGTTCCACACATCCTTTGTTCATCATGGCATTCCCATTCCAGCATCTCGCTAGTTTCTGCTTCAGCCTACTCAGGATATCCCTCATACTGATGTTTCTGGTGACAATTAGGCTCCTCCAGCTGACATCACCCAGCCTCGTTCAGCTCACGTCTCTCCAGAGTCTGTTATTGATGTCGTTGAGCCTCAGAGCATGCTGCTGCTGAGGTTGCCCTTGTGGACATCCTTGCTGTTGATGTTGCATCTTCTGAAAAGCTAGTGATCCAGATCCCACATGTAGTGCGGAGAGCTTATGTGTTCTCCCGATGTCATTCAGCTCGTTTGATGTCCCTCTGGTGTTCAGCTCGGCCTTCTCATCATGACTCCACCGTAATCGAGATGGACTGATGCTTCTTGACGACTACTCACCCTATGACCTAGATTTTTTGTTGGGGTTGAGAGTCTGAGTCTGATGTATTGATGTGTTTTGGATGTATAGCCACATATATAGATGTTTGTCTGTTATTGTTTGTGCTTATGGCACATTGGATACTTGTATGTATGATGGTCATACACTTTTGTATGTGGAGTAGGATATTTTTTCGTACTCCATGTATGCTCTCTTTTACACACACACACACACACACACACACACACACACACACACACACACACACACATGATGTTTCTTTTGGCTCTATTACTCTCTCATGTGAATGTCGTGCAATTTTGTCTTTTGTTGTGCTATTAATTGTATTAATTGAATGTTGTAATGAATTGTATAATACATGTTGCTATTGGACTTTTATTCCTCTAGTCAACTTAGTTTTGATGAGTTTTGATACATATTTGTGTGATACAACTTTGTGCTTTCTCGATTTTCATTTGGTATCACATTAAATACATATCTTATTCTTTATACTCCCATGATTATTTTAGTTTAGTTAACACTATTGTTGTTGTTTTCCTACTCCCACCTTTTTGGATAATGCCATTGGGGGAGAGAAATAAACAAATCATAATTTTGTGCTAATTAGAAGCTAAACTTGAATCTAGGATTAAAGTTGCCTTATATACATGGAGAGTAAGATATAAAGAATTTGGATTCAAAAAATCCTAAATTCCAATACTTGAATTCATTTCTTTCATGTATATCATACTATTGCTATAATTGATCATTAGATGCCCATATATTAATTGACTAATTTGATTGGCATCTATTTAGGGGGAGTAAGTTGTTGGATCTAGATCTAAGCCTAAGGGGGGAATAGGCTTATAAAAATATTCGTGCAACCCACACGAGAACTCAGGTAGTTATAACACAATCAATCAGACGCAGACTATAATAAAACAATCACAGCATGCACAAGCGATATACCCTGGTTCGATCGTCCCAACGACCTACGTCTAGACCCAAAAGCAATACTAGATTATTAAAATTAACTGGTACAACCTGTAGCTAGAGCACCAACTCTACACTCACCTGGCTTTCAGTACATGCACTCACCAAAGTGCCCAAACAATAACAATCCGAGTAAAGCTCTCTCTTGGCTGGTCCCAACTAGCCAAGTCCCCAAAAAGATAGTAAAATTGTTCTACAAAGATCACAACACAAATATCATAAAATATACTAAAGTGTAGAGTTTAGAATCTTTCAGTTTTGTGACGGCATTGGTGTCTCTGTCATTCAACTGGTCAGACATCGTCTGACAAATAGTAGTCCCCTCTGAAGTCCCTGACAGTCAGCAGATCAAGGTTGCGGCACGCACCAGTATTGAGGCAGTATCCACATTGCGGCGTGCACCAAATCTTGAGGCTATCTCTATGTTGCTTGACCTTTGCATAAGGAAGAGCTTTTAACACCAAAGTTGCTACAAACAATCACCTAGTTTGCGGCACCAAGTTGCGACAATCAAGTATCAGTTTGCGGAAGTCACACACCAAGTTGTAGATGCTTGAAGCCCTATTTTTTGTGTTGGCCTAGGGAGTCCTTGCAGTCAGGAGAGAGGTTTATTGTTTTGTCAAAACGTGCAGCTTCAATGGGATTCTTGGTCAAAGTTTTCGGCTCAACTTGAGGATGTGAGAATTTTTTGTTGAAGATTTGGTCTTGGTCGTAGCTTTGATTGCTTAGTGTTTTTAAAAAGGAATTGCTTGAAGGTTGATTGGCCAAGAGGTTCAAAGATTTCGGCTTGGTGTGAGTGACTTGAGGACTTTTAAAAAATCAGCAGCTTGAAGATTTTGGAGTCTTCAAAGAATGCGGCAGGCTTCCTCTTGAGACTTTCTTTTGCTTGAGGGTTTTTTTAGGAGCAACTCATGGAGATATGATTATTTTTATGGCCGAACCCTTTAACAAATTAGATTGTGACTGTCCCTCTCTTATTTCTGGTGAAGACCCCTCTCAAAACTTCGGATGTCTTCTCTCTTAGAAAAAGAAACAATGCGGCCTGCTCCTTTTTAATTGTTTTTCTTTTTCAACCTTGAGCTTTTCTTTTTGGGGTTTAGCTATAGGATTAATGCGGCAGCTATTGGGTTTAGCTATGGGAAGCTTAGGGTTTGGTGCGGCAAGATCTCATCTATGGCTTAGGATTGAATGCGACTATGAGGGATTCCTAGTGCTAATAGGAGTTGCAATGGATATGGGATTTGAAATAGATTTGATTGAGGTTTGAATTGTTCACCAATTGATATGACTCAATGAAAGAAGATTGCTTCCTTATCCCTCTTGCATTTGACCAAGTCTCCCATTGATTATTTTCAAGCTTTGTCATTCCTGAAACACTTAACACACACGTTAAAAACGTTCACACATATTTGTTATCATCAAACATGAAGTTCACAGATCGTTGCTACCAATATAAGTATCTCTTAAACACAATAATTTATATTTTTGTTTATGTTTGTTTATCATCACCAAAAGGGGGATAATGTTAAGTATTGGACTCTCCCTACTTGGTTTTGATGAGCAAACATAAATACTTGTGACTAATCCTCTACATGCAGTTAATCAATTGTCTAAGCCTGTCATGAAGATTTAATAGCAATGGATGACACTCAAGGATCAATCAAAGCTCAAAGTTGATAATTGGGTGATCAAAGATAAAGAATGGAGCTACAAAGACTTAAAGAAGACTTCAAGATCATTCAAGAGAAAGACGAGAAAGAAGAGAAGCTAAATCAAATGTAATCTTTTTATTCTCGTTTCTTTCTCATTAGAATTTGGTTTTGAAGCAGATTGTTGTTGGAGCTCACACACTTCACTCATTCTAGCCTAGGAAGTCATTAGAAATCAATTCCTAGGTTTACAACTTCTTTTATTCTAAATTGTGCATTTTAGACTGCTGACAGGCGACTTAAGTACAATTTATAGGCGCCTGTCTCAAAACAGTCGACTATGAATTGTTCAACAATCGTCTGTTATGCACACTCTTTTGACTTGATTTTTGGGCTTTCAGTTCTTAACTTTCATCAGGCGACTGATGTACAAAGTACATGTGCCTGTCTAGTGTCAGGTGCATGTGACTTGTTAATCAGTCGCTTGTCTCATCTTGCCCAAACTTCTTAAGTTTTGCAACTTTCGTACTAGCCCCTGCAGGCGATGTAAGAAGGATTTATAGGCTCCTGCCCAAGGCACAGGCGCATGTATATGCTTCTATAATCGCCTGTCCAACACTTGCCCAGAACATTGATTTTGGCAAGTTACGCACTTATGCAACAGACGACTGATGTTGGTTTCCTAGTTGCCTGCCCATGGCACAGGCACATGTAGATTCCACATAAGTCGCATATCCTAGCATATCCAGAATTCTTTGGTTTTCACAATTTATGCACTTAGGGTATCAGTCGCCTGTAGAAGGTTTCTCAGTCGCATGATTGTTTTCAGGCGCCTGTCCAACCTTCGTCAGTCGATTATCCTACGTGGTAAGTTACCGTTTGAATTCTCACCTACCCTCTAACACAGTTCAGTAGTCGACTGCGGATTCTTCACCAGTCGATTGATTGTAGCGTAAATTCTATCTGTTTGCTTTTTCCACACGTATTTCAAAGGGGGTTTTGGGTATTTTGTTTGAGGGTTTTGGAGAATCTATAAGAGGGGTTTCTTGGAGTCTCTTAGTCATTCTCTTAGCAACTCAAGAATGCATCTTCAAGCTCTCAATCTCTCTTCCTCATTTCAAGCCCTAGAATTTCAATCTTAGCTTGTCTTCCATCTAGAACCAAATCTGAACCTCTAGCTTTGGTGAAGACTAGTACAAGGGCTAATCTCTCATCTTGGAAGAGACATCAACACACTACACACTTGCTTCTTCAAGTTCTACTTTAAGGCATATGTGATTGTAAGTGTTGCAATTTCATAATTTCATATCTTTCGATATTTGTTTCGCTCTCGGTTTGTCAGAGTGGTTTGCTTGATCCCAAGTAATGGGATTCAAGGACATCAATTGTTGGTCGATTACACTTGTGGGGTTGCTACAAGTGGTTTAAAGGAAACCTCAAGTTAGGGTTCTAACTTGAGTATTCGGATGTATCTAGGTGGAAGGGACGTAGGATTACCGGGAACAAGTCGGATTTGACTTGGGTAATCTGAACCCTTGAAACATCTTATTGTTTGCATTGTTCATTGTTGTTAATTCTTATTTCCGCATCTTTGTTGGATTATGATTTTAATTAGGCGTAATTTCTTAGTTAAATTTTATAAACACTATTCAACCCCCTAGTATTTTCCTCATAGCCAGGGTCCTTACATGAAGAGATCCCCTAGGTATATAAATACATTGAAGGTGAATAGAATAAGGGATCCCAAGGTACGAGAAATCTCATACTCTGATGTTTTACTTCCCATTTAATAATTCTTCCTCTAAATAGCTTGCGACAACTGACTCGAGACGAACCTTCGTGGGTCGATCTCGATAGCTCCAAGCTTATTCTTAAGTTCCTGCTCTAACTTCAGCATCGGAGTGGATTTGGGTTGGACCCCAGATCCGACCCCCTGATGTTCTCTTGTGGTGTAGGAGGATCGTGGTGTAACCAAACAAGAGGTCGATCGACAGCTCTGGACAACGATCGTACAAGGATCAATCCTATCACAGGGTCGAACGACCTTCGTATTTAGCAACCAGGTCGAGCGAGTTCCCTCATCGCCTCACTCTTCCAACCATCATCGTCCCTGGTTCTACTAACCGAGGGTCCATTCTATTAGCTGACGGGGCTCCACCTTGACAGAGGAGTCCACGTCAGCCCAAATATTGTTATCACTAATTTTGGCTTTAACACACACATATGAGACATCATTATCAAAGTCATTTTTACTGTTTCTAGGGTGTCTAACAAAGTTCATATCAAATGCTCAACAATATTCAAGAATATTAATGAAATGCATAGGATGTTTATTAGAAACATGATAATAATATGATTATTTAGATTTTATTATGTGATAATTATTAAATATGTTCAACTTTAATTTATGAGATAAATTTTAAGTTTCATGTTTCTATGTTAATAATTATTGAAGAAATTATAAAAGCAGAAAATAGACAACTAATAGAAGAAGATGAAGAGAAACCAACTTAACTTTTCATTTCTCATGATGTGTTTAAATATACAAAGTATCACGGGTATAATAGTAATTTACATGATGAGAGAAATCTAGATTTATTGACAAACATTGATTGCGGATCATGGCAATATTCGGTGCAATGCACCTGGTCACTATCTGATGGATGTGACAATGATGGCCGCCGGATATTGTGGAGATTTAGCTAACTTGCTTGATTTGCTTGATATTTCATTGATTGCAGATCTTGGCAAGATTCGGTGCAATGCACCTGATCACTATCTGATGGACGTGACAATGATGGCTGCCAGATATTTTGGAGATTTGGTTGACTTGCTTGATTTGCTTGATATTCCATTGATTGCGGATCTTGGCAAGATTCGGTGCAATGCACTGGGTCACTATCTGATGGACGTGACAATGATGGCCACCGGATATTATGGAGATTTGGTTGACTTGCTTGATATTCCTTATACGCCCCCGCAAACTGATCGGCAGAAATGATGAACAGTTTGGCACGAAGAAACTCGAAACGATCCGTAGGAAGACTTTTGGAAAAGGTGTCAGCCGGGTTGTCTTCAGTGGAAATATGTTGTACATGAAGATTGCCCGAAGTTACTTGTTCTCTGATGAAATGGTAGTCAACGGTGAAGTGCTTTGTCCGAGAATAGAAGACCGGATTGGAAGAGAGTGAAATTGCCGACTTATTGTCGCACCAGACGAGAGGCTTATCATGAAGAGGGATGTGAAGATCGGAGAAGAGGAGTTGTAGCCATATTAGTTCTTTTGCGGTGAGAGACAAAGATCGATACTCCGATTCTGTCGAGCTGTGGGCGACGGATGATTATTTCTTAGCACTCCAGGTAATAGGACACTTACCGAGGAAAACACAGAAGCCATTGATAGATCGCCGATCTGTCGGGTCACCTGCCCAGTCGGCATCAGAAAAGGCGATGAGCAAAAGAGGGCCAGGGTGAAGAAGGATGACATGAGTTGAAGTGCCCCGAAGGTAGCGAAGGATGTGCATTGTAGCAGTATGATGAGAAGCTCGAGGGGCATGTAGGAACTGACACACCTGGTTGACGGCAAACAAAATATCTGGACGCGTTAAAGTAAGATATTAGAGGGCGTCGACAATGCTACGATAGAAGGATCCATCGAAGAGGAGAGGATCTGACTCAGGGGTGGGTCGCTTGGATGAGACGGGAGTGCGACTTGGCTTACAGTCGGAGAGGCCAGCCTTCTGGATGAGTTCCTTAGTGTACTTGGTTTGATGCACAAAACAACCCGTCGAGTTACGATGTATTTCTAAGCCCAAGAAATAAGAAAGCTCGCCATGGTCCTTCAGAGCAAATTCATCGGCCAATTTGGTGATGAATTGACGAATGAAGTCGGGAGATGAGCCCGAGATAAGAATATCATCGACGTAAAGAAGGACGACTATGCGATGATCACCGACATGGTGAATGAATGGTGCGGAGTCGGTAGTGCTTGGAAGGAATCCTTGTGCTCGGAGAAAATGAGAGAAGCAAGCGAACCACTGCCGCGGGGCTTGCTTCAGGCCGTACAAGGCTTTTCGAAGCTTACAGACGTGGCTTGGAAAAGAGCGATCCTCAAAGCCAGGTGGTTGTGTCATATAAAGATCTTCCTCTATGATCCCATGGAGGAAGGCATTGGAAACATCAAGCTGTCGGATAGGCCAGTCAAAGTGGAGAGCAAGTGAGATAAGAAGACGAATGGTGCCATGCTTCGCCACCGGACTGAATGTCTCGGCATAATCAACTCCTACTTTTTGGTGAAAGCCTTTGGCGACGAGACGAGCTTTGTAACGAGCAAGTGGAGCCGTCAGTGTTGCGCTTAATGCGGTATACCCATTTGCAGCTAATAATGTTGGCAGAGGGCAGGCGAGGAACAAGCTCCCATGTGTCTTGCTGACGAAGGACAGTGAACTCCTCTTGCATAGCTGTGACCCATTCGGGTGATTTAGCAGCGACTTTGTATGATAGTGGTTCCTCAGAGGAAAGCTGAGTATGTAGGTTGAGAGGTTGGCGAGGTTTGTTGATGCATGCTTTCAAGCGGGTGATCATAGGGTGAGTGGACTCAACACAGATAGTGGTGGGTGGCTCGTGTGGAGGATTTACTGGGAGATAAGAGTGTGGATGAGTCGTGGGATTGTGGATAGCCAAGCGATGGGGAGTCGGATGGACAGTTTGGCTCGGTAGGTCGGCAACAATGGGCGGTTGATGTGCGGGGAGAGGCGAAAGCTGAGAGGGAGAAGTCGTAGATAGAGTAGAATAGTTTGGTTGTCGATCGGGATATGTCGTAGGCCGAGAGGGAGAGTCTGTAGGCCGTGGAAGATGGTCCGCTTGCTGAAGAGGGGTTGATGGGTGGGGCGGAATAACTTGGGGATGAGTCGGAGGAATATGAGTTGGTGTAGGGAGTAACCTGGGGAGAGGGTAGTTTGGATGTGGGTGGATATGAGTCGGAGGAGGCGGATTATTGGTCGGGTGAGGGGGGGTAATAGGTCGAAGGAGGACAACAATGAATCGGAGGTGGTGGATTAGAGGAATGATTGAAGAATGGGAATGTTGCCCCTTCGAACTTTACATGGCGACTGTTGTAAATCCTCTGAGTGGAGAGTTCCATGCATTTGTAGGACGTCATATTTTTGGCATATCCGAGAAAGACTCATGGACGCGATCGAGATTCAAGCTTGTTGGGTTCATACGGGTGAAGGCAGGGATAGCACAGACAGCAGAAAGTGTGTAGCCAGTTGTAGTCGGAAAGCCTGTGATGGAGAATCTCAAACGGAGACCTGTTGTGGAGATTTATGGAAGGGAGGCGGTTGATGAGGTACACCGCCGTCATTGCCGCATCAGGCCAATACTTGGTAGGCATGGACGCTGTTAAAAGAAGAGCAACAGTTGTGTCAATGATATGCCTATGTTTTCTTTCGGCGACACCATTTTGCTCTAGTGTGTAAGGAGCCGAAATCTGATGTATGATCCCGAGTTGGTGAAAGTGGGAAGAAAATTGATTATTGCAATATTCTCCCCCGCCATCAGATCGAAAAATCTTTATTTTTGTGTTGAACTATCGTTCAGCCAAAATTTGAAATTGTTGAAAGGCAGCAAACACATCAGATTTGTGAATTAAAGGATATAACCAAATATAACGAGAGTAGTCATCAATGAAACTAACATAATAGCGATATCCTTTATTAGATAGAACAGGGGCAGGGCCCCATACATCAGAGTGAACTAAGGAGAGAGGAGAATCAGTTGTAGGGGTGTAGCGAGTGTTCATGCACCAATAAAACTCAGAAAAACACCGTCAGTAGCACCGAAATAAATAAAAAAGAATAAAAATGATGGAAGGGTGAGAAATGATTGGAATGCTATCAAACTCCACAAAATAAAAACAAACTGAGATAGAACACTATAGCCGTCCCCGGCAACGGCGCCAAAAACTTGACACACCCGTAAGCTACACCTAGGTTTCACCTGGCGTTGTCACGATCGCCAGGCGTGGTATGGCACCTAGGCTACAATTTCGGACTCAATCCGCAAGCGGACGGTGTCAAGTTATAGTATATAAGATGTCGAATCCCACAGGGACGGTGATAGTGTCAATTAGTTCTCAGTTTATCTCTAAATCTTGAAGAGGGATAGCTATCGGAGTGAAGGATTTGGTTTGGGTGATGTTGTTGTTGTAATACTAATAAAAGGGACTATGGCTTTAGGGATCACCGCTAGAATCGTTGAGGGTCAACGTTGGAATAGGATCCTTGCATTACATTAGGGCTAGGGACTTAATCCCCTAATTCGTACCACTCTCGTGGGTTAGAATTACGGGGTATTTCGGGGGCTCTCGTTGACACAATGGCGGTAGCCGTCAACGTAGCAGTATAGTTCATCGATGGATCCCCTCAAGGCACGAGCCGGGCATGGTCATGAGCCTGGGTTGGATCCACCGATTTCCCTATTCGAATCCCTATATACCCCTTAAGCACATCAATTCCACAGACCGTGGGCATGATCTTAGTACGCGTTATCTACGGATTCGGTAGGATCTACCGAAATACTACCCTAAGTCCCCAATTCAATGTAGGGATCCAGATCTACGTTTTCCCCATTGGATCCTAGGGCTAACCCATCAGCCCTAGAATAATCTACTCACACATGGCAATAGTGGCAGACAAAAACATCAATTCCAAAGAAGAAAACATTATAGCAGTCAAAAGATTAGGGCTAAAAGACTTACAGCGAGAATTCAATAGAAATTGCAGATCCAGAAATAATTTCAGATTCCAAACAAGAACAATCCAGAACAAACGCAATAATCTCTCAGTATTCGATTCAAAAATCTCCTTACAAAAACTAGTCTAAGAATCCCTACCAAAAATCACCCAGCTTCCCTATCAAAAACTATTCAAAAAATTCCTAATCAAAGTTCTCCACCTCAGTCCTCGCACAACTCCCAGCTTCGAAGCCCAGAATCGCGCGCATCGTGGCCTCAGGAAAACATTCCAAAAATAGCCTTTGGGTTGCCGACCGAGTAGGTGACTCGGTCGAGTAATGAGCTGCTCGTTCGGTGGCTCGGCCCGAGCAGATGAGCTGCTCGACCGAGCACTACAAAAATCTTCGAAGACGTTGCTCAGCCTACACGGACCGAGTAAGCTCTACTCGGTCCGAGTAGGCGTCGACTCGGTCGGCTGCTCGGGCTGCGTCGTGGCTTGCTTCGGCTTGGGGAAATTGAGGCTGCTCGACCGAGCAGCTGAACTGCTCGGTCCGAGCCAACCCGTATCAGCTCTCTTCTCAAACTGTAATGGCTCGGTTGAGCAGCTGAGCTGCTCGGACCGAGCATTTTTTGGGAAAATCTGCAGAGGGCTCCTAGGGCTATCTCTCTCTCTGTTCTCTCTCTCTCTCTCTCTCTTCTCCTCCAATGTCTCCAGAAGTGTGGCGAACTCCTCCAGAGCCTCGCCAATGAGCTCACGAGCATGCCGGATGTGTCCATACCCAAGTGGGGTCCCAAATCGCTCCAAAATCCCTGAAAACTCACAAAACACTACGAAACTCGAAAATATCGTCAGAAATGCAATATCGTAGTAAAATAAGGGATTTGGATGCCAAAATGGCATGAGATGCAATGGAATAATGATATGAAAATAGTATAAAATATGGACATATCAGTGTTCAACAAAGATGGCTCAAAATGATTCAAGTTCTAGAAGAATCCAACTATGGATAGCTTAAATTCAGCAAGTAAAATGGCATGTGGAGGATTAATCTTTTTGGAAGGTTTGAATGCCCAAATACTCTATTTAGATGGCTTACATGCGTAGAAATTACTTTTGTAACGACCGGTTTTTGTAATGACTATTTTATATGAATAATATTAGATGTTCCCCTCTTTGTGTGTTTTCTCGATAGAAGTTCTTACGATTAGCTTCATGGCGTCTTAATCTTAGAGCTAGAGTGATCCTAGAAGCCATAGGAATCTTCCCGAAGTTTCGTGCTTCGTTTCGGCACTTTTGGTGCATCTTAGTGGTTCATGAAGGAGAGCCAACCGACTAGATTGCAATCTAGTCGGTCGGCAACACTTCTCAGACCGGCTAGTTCTTCTCAATAAATTTCGACTGAGTTACTGTTTACGTTTAGTCGGTCTAAGCTCATTCTTCGACCGACTAGTTCCTAAACTAGTCGGTCAAGACTTGTACTCAGACCGACTAATTCTGAGTCCTTCTGTACTGTCGAAGTTACTGTTTATGGTTAGTCGGTCAAAGAACAATTACCGACCGACTAGTTTCCAAACTAGTCGCTTAGGATTCCTTCTCTGACTGACTAACTCTCAGTGCTTAATATCTATCTAATTTCACTCTTAGTCGGTCTATGAACGATCACCGACCGACTAGATCATAAACTAGTCGGTCGACGGGCCTTCGCAGACCGACTAAATCTGTCTACCCTGTACCAACCCTGTTCACGGTTTGTCTTTTAGTCGGTCTAAGTTAGACGACCGACCGACTAGATCCTAAACTAGTCGGTCGACCACCCTTCTCTGACCGACTAAATTGCCCAGTAAACCCTAGGTTTCATTCCAGCCGCCGTTTCATTTCCTATTTAATCCCTTCGATTCTTTTATTCTTTCTTCATTCTTTCTGAGCCAATTTCTTCCCCAAATCATCCCCAACATTCCTCAAGCCATTTCCTTCCTCCTCGTAGCTTCCCTCTCGCCATTCCTTGCGCCGGCCACCTTCTCTAGGCCGCCGGGATCTCGATTTCAGCCGTAGCTCCCCAGGATCGTTCTTCCGTCGCCGAAGCTAGATCTGTTTTAGCGTCATTCGTTCGCTACTCTTACGGTTAGTGAATCTATCCCTTAATCTCTTTTTAACCCACACCGTAATTAGAAAACCTAATTAAAAACGAATCATTAGACGATATAGGATCCTATTATGAAATCTGATTTGGTGATCGTTCTAATGTTGTTTTGCCGTAACAGCGATCCCATCCCGTAGAATAGAGGTTGTGAGACGTTTTCCGTCGATCTTCATCGTCGGTATCAGGCAAGTGAAACTTGCCACCCTTTGTTTAGGCCATGTCCTAGGCCGTTCTGCACCATAGCGTAAAAGAGACTAGGCAGTGAAATGATAGCTGCTTAGACGCCCCCTTTGATCTAGCTTGACAACGAAGCTAGATCCGCCATTTTTATCATGTTGCATTCATACTACCATGCCATGTTTAATTTCAATTAACGGTACGTGAAATATCTGTTCATGTCATTGCATACATCGATTGTTCATCGTGATTGCGTAGCACACGCTACTTTTTAAAATGTAAGCTGCGGCGAGTAGGATTTTGACTCCTACATAGTGATCAGGCTAGGTGCACCCCTATGCCAAAATACACTTCATGGCTCGTGATCCAGAAGCGAGCTAGTGTGTTGCTAATCCCAACGCTCGATACACGTGGAGGGGTAGGGTTAAACGGTCGCTTGAGCGTAGAAGTGAGCCCGTACAGCCACTTCAGCCAAAAGACGGAAACTCTGAGCACAAAGTGATAATAGTGATAAGTAAATCGTGATTAGTGTTTTCGTAGCTTTTGCTACATCGTGCGTGCTTGTCTCTTCTTTTAAACTGTTGCATTATACTTAAATGTCATGTCATTGCCTAATATTATAACTGCTAGGTTGTTAGTTTACTTTCAGTTTCCTTGATCAAGTCTATTCTTAGACTTGCTGACATGTGCCCATCTCTCTTTTGGGTGTCACATGTTAGACCCTGAGTCAGAGTTTGTTGCTGAGGACAAGGTGTTCGCAGACGCCGAGCCTGAGACTACATTCGACGAGGACTTCGTGGACACCGGTGACCAGTCTTAGAGGCTGTTCAGAGTCGCTTGTTAGTTTGCTGTTAGTTGTCGGTGCGTAGCACCATTGTTTTACCTTTGTACTTTTGTTTGTTGGCCGTGTTTGGGCCTTAGACTCTTTCTTTTAGCCTGGTGGCTTTTCTGGATGTTGAAACTTATTTTTGTGGGCAATTCTGAGATTTGAGAATTATATTTTCTGTCTCTCCTTTATTAATATTTTTGTTCCATTCGCGGTTACAGGGACCTGCATATGATTTATTGATGCTTATCAGACTGGAGCTTCACAGCTCCACGTCTGAGCGGACCTTCTCACGTCTCGCCTCCATTTTAGGGAAGCGGGGCGTGACAGGTTTTGTTGGTGGCCCATGCAGGTCTCTTCTATACCTGCGAATTATCAGAACAACGATAATAATATTAAATGTCCATTAAATAAAGATCGACATCCGAGTCATTAAGCTATTTGAGTCAAATTTTGTTTCGTTTTCTGTGTCATTGGATGGCTGGAAGACAGAATACCCGTGCTGGTGGTGGTGTGCCCCCTCGTGACCAGGAGCCGGACCGAGAGCCCACCACCGGAGAGATAATGAGGATGATGCATCAGATGATGCAGGTGTAGCAGGGGATGCTGCAGAATGCCCAGAATGTTCCACCTGCTCGAGCAGCGCAGCCTGTTCAGATTGTCCCTCGCTTCGAGCCTAGAGCGAAGCAGTTTCGGGAGCTGGGTCCCGCTTACTTTGATGGGACCGAGGGACCTCTGGCTATGGATGAGTGGACCAGGAACGTGGAGGACAACTTGAAGATGTCGAAGGTCGACCCGGCTGGATGGGTTGACTTGGCGAAGCGGCAGCTTAAGGATAACGCTCGGAACTGGTGGGATGCCGAGGAGGAGTTATTGGAGGAGCCGATATCTTGGGCTACTTTCAAGTCCAGAATTGATGAGGAATATTTTTCGAAGGCTGCCAGGAGGGAGATGGCACAGCGCTTCATTGACCTGAAGCAGGGGAGCTTGACGGTGGATCAGTACCACCAGGAGTTCACCAGGTTGAGTCGTTTCACACCGAAGATGGTGCAGGATGCTGATGCGAGAGCTCAGAGGTTTCTGCATGGGCTTTCGTTGGATCTTCAGAGCTACGTGACTTCTTCTGATGCAGAGTCTTATCAGAAGGTTTTGATTGCGGCGAAGAGGCAGGAGCGGATTATGAACCAGAAGAGAGGACTGATTTCTGGAGCTGGGAAGAGGCCTATGGAGCAGGCCAGGGCAGTGATGAGACCAGGGTTCAAGCCCAACCAGCCAGCTCAGTTCAAGAGGCCAGGTGGGCCTGTTCTAAAGACGTGCAACCATTGCGGTAAGCCGGGTCATATGAAGGACCAATGCAGGAGGCTTTTGGGTCAATGCTTGGTCTGCTGCGATGCTTTGCATACTCTGAAGGATTGCCTGAGCATCAAGCAGCCGTGGAAGGGACCTGTTGCAGCTCAGCCGTTGCAGCAGAGAGCGCCTGCTCCTGCTAGACGTGGAGCGCCTCTCGTCCCGCAGAGGCAGGCTTTTCAGCAGGCTTTTCAGCAGGTTGTTCAGCCGAGGCGGCAGGCATTTCTGATGACTGCTGTTGAGACCGAGGCGGTGGACGAGGTTATCGCAGGTAACTCTTAATCTAGCTGTTTCTTTCCTTAGTTAGTTTTAGTTATTAGATTATGTTTGGTTGCTTGCATATGTTTGCCTGCTAGAATAGAACTTGATTGTTAGACTGTCTATTAGGTGTGATTTTGGTTTGCACATTTCCTGCACGAGTCCTCTTCGACTCAGGTGCATCGATGTGCATTATTTCCCGGAGCTTCGTGGAGAAGCATTCCTTGTCGACTTCCCCTCTTTCCAAGAGTTGGAACATCGTTACAGGGAATGGCGTGGTCTCGATGCATCGTGGTTGCAACTCTTGCCCTTTGGTGGTCTGTGGACATGAGCTCTACGCAGATTTTATTGTCCACGACATCATCAACTATGATGCCGTCCTCGGGATGGACTGGCTTGGGAGTTTCTACGCCACGATCGATTGTCGGAGGAAGAAAGTGGTGTTCGAGATCCCTGGACATCCGGTGTTCGAGTTCAGCCGAGGTAGTAGTTCGCTTGGTCCGGTCAGGTTTCGGGCCAAGCTGGTGGAGATTGTGGCTATGCAGATGGAACAGTGTCGGCCTGCGGCAGTGCGTGACTTCGACGACGTCTTCCCCGAGGAGATGACTGGATTGCCACCTGATCGAGCTCTCGAGTTTTCGATCGATCTCATTCCGGGAGCGCAGCCTATTTCGAAAGCGTCGTATCGCATGGCACCCGTAGAATTGGAGGAATTGCGGAAGCAGCTGGATGAACTTCTTCAGAAGGGTTACATTAATCCTAGTGTGTCTCCGTGGGGAGCACCAGTCTTGCTGGTGAAGAAGAAGGACGGTTCGCGTCGCATGTGTGCGGACTACCGGGAGTTGAATGCGGTGACTGTCAAGAATCGATATCCATTGCCTCGCATCGATGATACTTTTGATCAGCTGGGAGGATCGAGGGTATTCTCTAAGCTGGATCTGAGGAGTGGTTATCACCAGCTGAAGATGAGAAAGGAGCATGTTCTGAAGACAGCTTTCAGGACGAAATATGGACACTACGAGTTCGTGGTTATGCCTTTTGGTGTAACCAACGCACCCGCATTTTTTATGAATCTGATGAATCTGATCTTCTATGACTTTCTAGATAAGTTTGTTGTTATCTTCATTGACGACATTCTGATCTATTCTAAGTCGGAGGAGGAGCATGCGTCGCACTTGAGGACAGTATTGGAGATCTTGAGGAAGCATATGTTGTATGCTAAATATTCCAAGTGCGAGTTTTGGCTGGACAGAGTTGCTTTTCTCGGGCATGTGGTGACTGGAGATGGTATGTTGGTGGATTCCGAGAAGATTAAGGCTATCAGGGAGTGGCCTGTCCCACAGTTTGCGTCTGAGATCCGGAGTTTCCTTGGACTTGCAGGTTATTACCGGCGATTCATCAAGGATTTCTCCCGTATTGCTGAGCCGATGACCAGACTGAGGCGGAAGGTTGTATCTTTTGTTTGGTCTGATGGCTGTGAGGAAGCTTTTGGTGTTCTGAAGGAGAGGTTGACTTCTGCCCATGTTCTTGCTGTGCCTGACCGGAGTGGAGGATTCGAGATCTTTTGCGATGCTTCTGGCAAGGGTCTCGGTTGCGTATTGCATCAGCATGGGCACGTGGTTGCGTATGCTTCTCGTCAGCTTAAGGCTCATGAGAAGAACTACCCGGCGCACGATTTGGAGTTGGTCGCTGTCGTGTTTGCGCTGAAGATTTGGAGGCACTTCCTGCTGAGTAAGAAGGTGAAGATCTTCACTGATCACAAAAGCTTGAAGTACATTTTTACTCAGAAGGAGCTCAACATGCGACAACGTCGGTGGTTGGAGCTCATGGCGGACTATGAGATCGATTTGCAGTATCACCCTGGCAAAGTGAATGTGGTTCCAGATGCATTGAGTAGGCTTCCAGCGGTGATGTTGTTGACTTCGCAGTGGAGATTGCAGCTGGATTTTTGCGAGTCTGGTATTGAGATTGTTCTTCCTGGAGAGACCTCTTCGTTGATGAGTATGCAGATACAGTCGACGATTGTGGATAGGATCAAGGCTGGGCAGGCTGGAGACCCGAAGTTGGTGAAGATTCGAGAGTTGGTGGAAGCTGGTCTGCGGACTGACTTCGTGATTCATGAGGATGGCTCGTTGAGATTTGGAGCCAGGTTGTGTGTGCCGGCTAGGGATATCAGAGAGGAGCTGTTGGTAGAGGCACACAGTTCGCCGTATTCTGTGCATCTTGGTGGGACCAAGATGTACAAGGATCTTCGCCTGAATTTTTGGTGGCATGGCATGAAGAGGAGTGTGGCTCGGAGTGTAGCCAAGTGCTTGGTTTGCCAACAGGTGAAGGCGGAGCATCAGCGTACGGCGGGGTTGCTACAACCGCTTCCGATTCCGGAGTGGAAGTGGCAGCACATCACTATGGACTTCGTGACTGGACTACCTCGGAGTCCGAAGCAGAATGACGCGATTTGGGTGATCGTAGACCGATTGACCAAATCCGTGCACTTTATTCCTTTCCGAGTAGGACAGTCCACTGAGGCGCTAGCGAGGAGATATATGGAGGTAAATCTTTTACTCTCCGTTTTAATTTCCTTTTCCTAGTTTAGATAGTGATGTAACGTGAATCGTGCAAGAGATCGTACGACTTCATGGAGTCCCTGTGAGTATCGTGTCAGACAGAGACACGAGATTCATGTCTCAGTTCTGGCAGAGTCTGCAGAAGAGTTTGGGTACGAGTATGAGTTTCAGCACGACGTACCATCCGCAGACGGATGACCAGTCCGAGAGGACGATCCAGATCTTGGAGGACATGCTGAGGGCGTGTATGTTGGACTTCAAGGGTTCTTGGGAGGATCATCTCCACCTCGTGGAGTTTGCCTACAATAACAGCTACCAGGCGAGTATTGGCATGTCACCTTTTGCCGCGCTATATGGGAAGAAATGTCAATCGCCACTGAGCTGGGATGACATTAGAGATCAGGAGCTGTTAGGACCTGAGATGATCGTGGAGGCTGTGAATGTTTTCAGGAACATACGGGAGAGGTTGAGGATTGCTCAGGACCGTTTTAAGCATTGGGCTGATGCTAAATGGTGCCCGTTGGAGTTTCAGCCAGGTGACCATGTGTTCTTGAAGATTTCCCCGAATTGAGGAGTGATTTGATTTGGGAAACAAGGGAAGCTGAGCCCGAGATACATTGGACCGTTTGACATTCTGGATAGAGTTGGCGAGGTAGCCTACCGCTTAGCCTTGCCGCCATCTTTGGAAGGAGTTCACGATGTCTTCCATGTGTCGCAGCTTCTTCGGTACATCAGCGACCCATCTCACGCTGTGGATTTCTCGGAGATCACTGTTTGCCCTGATCTGACGTATGACCAGCAGCCAGTGCAGATCTTAGACAGGCGTCAGAAGTCACTTCGGAACAAGACAGTCGATCTTGTCAGGGTGATGTGGCGACACGGCTCGCCAGGAGAGTCTACTTTGGAGAGAGAAGACGATATGCGTGAGCGCTACCCACTTTTGTTCCCTGACACGTGAGTGTTAGGAAATTCCGAGGGCGGAATTTTTCTTAAGGTGTGGAGGATGTAACGACCAGTTTTTGTAATGACTATTTTATATGAATAATATTGGATGTTCCCCTCTTTGTGTGTTTTCTCGATAGAAGTTCTTACGATTAGCTTCATGGCGTCTTAATCTTAGAGCTAGAGTGATCCTAGAAGCCATAGGAATCTTCCCGAAGCTTCGCGCTTCGTTTCGGCACTTTTGGTCCATCTTAGTTGGTTCATGAAGGAGAGCCAACCGACTAGATTGCAATCTAGTCGGTCGGCAACACTTCTCAGACCGGCTAGTTCTTCTCAGTAAATTTCGACTGAGTTACTGTTTACGTTTAGTCGGTCTAAGCTCATTCTTCCACCGACTAGTTCCTAAACTAGTCGGTCAGGACTTGTACTCAGACCGACTAATTCTGAGTCCTTCTGTACTGTCGAAGTTACTGTTTATGGTTAGTCGGTCAAAGAACAATTACCGACCGACTAGTTCCTAAACTAGTCGGTTAGGATTCCTTCTCTGACCGACTAACTCTCAGTGCTTAATATCTACCTAATTTCACTCTTAGTCGGTCTATGAACGATCACCGACCGACTAGATCCTAAACTAGTCGGTCGACGAGCCTTCGCAGACCGACTAAATCTGTCTACCCTGTACCAACCCTGTTCACGGTTCGTCGTTTAGTCGGTCTAAGTTAGACGACCGACCGACTAGATCCTAAACTAGTCGGTCGACCACCCTTCTTAGACCGACTAAATTGCCCAGAAACCCTAGGTTTCATTCCAACCACCGTTTCATTTCCTATTTAATCCCTTCGATTCTTTTATTCTTTCTTCATTCTTTCTGAGCCAATTTCTTCCCCAAATCATCCCCAACATTCCTCAAGCCATTTACTTCCTCCTCATAGCTTCCCTCTCGCCTTTCCTTGCGCCGGCCACCTTCTCTAGGCCGTCGGGATCTCGATTTCAGCCGTAGCTCCCCAGGATCGTTCTTCCGTCGCCGAAGCTAGATCTGTTTTGGCGTCATTCGTTCGCTACTCTTACGGTTAGTGAATCTATCCCTTAATCTCTTTTTAACCCACACCGTAATTAGAAAACCTAATTAAAAATGGATCATTAGACGATATAGGATCCTTTTATGAAATCTGATTTGGTGGTCGTTCTAATGTTGTTTTGCCGTAACAGCGATCCCATCCCGTAGAATAGAGGTTGTGAGACGTTTTCCGTCGATCGTCATCGTCGGTATCAGGCAAGTGAAACTTGCCACCCTTTGTTTAGGCCATGTCCTAGGTCGTTCTACACCGTAGCATAAAAGAGACTAGGCAGTGAAATGATAGCTGCCTAGACGCCCCCTTTGATCTAGCTTGACAACGAAGCTTGATCCGCCATTTTTTATCATGTTGCATTCATACTACCATGCCATGTTTAATTTCAATTAACGGTACGCGAAATATCTGCTCATGTCATTGCATACATCGATTGTTCATCGTGATTGCGTAGCACACTCTACTTTTAAAATGTAAGCTGTGGCGAGTAGGATTTTGACTCCTACACAGTGATCAGGCTAAGTGCACCCCTATGCCAAAACACACTTACTGGCTCGTGATCCAGAAGCGAGCATAGTGTGTTGCTAATCCCAACGCTCGATACACGTGGAGGGGTAGGGTTAAACGGTCGCTTGAGCGTAGAAGTGAGCCCGTACAACCACTTCAGCCAAAAGAGGGAAACTCTGAGCACAAAGTGATAATAGTGATAAGTAAATCGTGATTAGTGTTTTCGTAGCTTTTGCTACATCGTGCGTGCTTGTCTCTTCTTTTAAACTGTTGCATCATACTTAAATGTCATGTCATTGCATAATATTATAACTGCTAGGTTGTTAGTTTACTTTCAGTTTCCTTGCTCAAGTCTATTCTTAGACTTGCTGACATGTGCCCATCTCTCTTTTGGGTGTCACATGTTAGACCCTGAGCCAGAGTTTGTTGCTGAGGACGAGGTGTTCGCAGACGCCGAGCCTGAGACTGCGTTCGACGAGGACTTCGTGGACACCGGTGACCAGTCTTAGAGGCTGTTCAGAGTCGCTTGTTAGTTTGCTGTTAGTTGTCGGTGCGTAGCACCATTGTTTTACCTTTGTACTTTTGTTTGTTGGTCGTGTTTGGGCCTTAGACTCTTTCTTTTAGCCTGGTGGCTTTTCTGGATGTTGAAACTTATTTTTGTGGGCAATTCTGAGATTTGAGAATTATATTTTCTGTCTCTCATTTATTATTATTTTTGTTCCGTTCGCAGTTACAGGGACCTGCATATGATTTATTGACGCTTATCAGACTGGAGCTTCACAGCTCCACGTCTGAGCGGACCTTCTCACGTCTCGCCTCCATTTTAGGGAAGCGGGGTGTGACAACTTTCATTTTCTATTTTTTGGAAGGCTTGCATGCCTAGAAATTACTTTCCTGTTCTATGTTTGGAAGGCTTGCATGTCGATATAATTACTTTCCTTTTCTATTTGTTGGCAAGTGGTCAGCCAATTAATGGGCAGAGTTGTAGCCATAATTTTAGCCTAAATTTTAGGAATTTTCCTTATAATTTTGAGCCTATTAAAAGGCATCTAATCAATGGAAAATACAGTTGATTTTTCGGTAAAATTTCTGAGAGAATTTCTCTTTGGTTCTTTGAAGAACTATTCAAACTTATCGGAATTTTTCTGTGGCGTTCACCATCGATTTATCAAATGGATTTCCACCACCGTTTGTGGCGTCTTCCTTAAACCGAGGTTCTTGTTCGCAATAAGCAACTGGTCGAGGTCATCTATACCGAGGTTCTTGCTTTTGTCGTACAACGGGCCGAGGTCTCCATCCAAATTCTAATTATAGAACGATCTTGGGTTCCTCTTCGTTGTCGGGTATCGTCGTTTCCTGATGGGGTTCGCATCATTTGGTATCAGAGCTTTGAGTTTAGATCAGGTTTGCTTATCTTTTAAATAAAAACATTCCTTTTCTTTATTCAGTATTCTTTTAGGCTCTAAATTCGGTTTTATATACCCTTGTTTAGCCGAATTTCTTTATCCTTTTTTTCGTTCATATTTTGTTTCAAAATATCGTTCCTTTACTATCAAAAATACAGTTGCTGATTATCCAAAAAAGTTTCAAAAAAGCAAAAAAATAAGAAGAAGAAAAGAAGAAGAAAGAAAAAGAAGAAGAAAGGAAAACAAACCAAACAAAAATAAGGTACATCGAACTCAACAAAAAAATTGTTATCATTCACTTTGGTTATACTCAACACAACAAATCACATCACCCTAAAGATCTATCTTTTTGTGTGTGTGAAAATTCCCCCTCCAAAGACCAATCTTTTTTGTGGAAACTTTGATAATTTCAGACTTCCCAAAATTTTTGTCACACGTGTTTCTTGTAATCTTCATTTAAGATCCGAAATTCCTTTATAAGTTCTTAGTGAATTGTTATTGGAAATTTTGTGTATTGTGTGTTTTATAGTTCCAAAAGAACTGAAAGAGAAATTACAGAGTGAGAGAAGTAAGAGTGGTGAGAACAATAGAGGGTTAAAAGCCCACAAATTTTGATTGAAAAACACGAGCGTAGAGTGATTCACATTCGTGAGTGTAAACACGTAAGGGAGAGAATTGTGAGGTCCTTTTTTCCTAACTTTGTTTTGCAGGAAACATGTCTCGCAATAGTGCTACCACAGATTTGACTGATCAAAAATTGCTAGTGGAGGCCATAATGAGTGAGATAAAGCGTGTGATGAAGTTGGAGCTCGAGCAAGTCCATGAACGGCTAGATAAGATGGAGGATAAGATTAGTGAGCGACCACAAAATGCTCCTAATATGCATAGAAGGGAAAGAGTTCAACCGAAGGCAGTGAAGAAGGGCGAAGATGAAGAGTCGTATGGGACTGGTTTTGATGAAGATGAAGATCGATATTCAGTTGTTAATCATAGGAGACGTGGAGGGCGGTTTAGAGAAGCTAGGAATATGGAAGATAACAACTTGAATGGTATTAAGATGAAGATTCCTTCATTTCAAGGTAAACCTGATCCTGAAGCATACCTTGAGTGGTAGAAGAAGATGGAGTTCATATTTGACTGCCACAATTATTCTGAAACAAAGAAGGTAAGATTAGCTGTGATTGAATTTTCTTACTATGCTATTACTTGGTGGGATCAGCTTGTTACAAACATGAGAAGAAATAGAGAACGACCAATAGAGACATGGGAGGAGATGAAAGCAGTAATAAGAAAGCAATTCGTTCCTAGTTACTACTATCGAGAGATATACAATAAGCTTCAAGGTCATATGCAAGGAAGTCACAGCGTAGAAGATTACTATAAGGAGATTGAGATTGCTATGATCCGGGCTAATGTAGAGGAAGATAGAGAGGCTACAATGGTACAATGGCTAGATTCTTACATGGATTAAATCGGAAAATCCATGATAAGGTAGAGATGTAGCATTATGTGGAGTTGGAAGACATGGTGCACATGGCATCAAAATGGAGAAACAACTCAAGAGGAGGGGTGGATCAAGTACAACCCATAACTCAGGTTCTACATCTTGGAAACCGAGTTATACAAAGAAGATGGACAAGCCACAAATGCCCAAACCTGAGCCTAAGTCTGAGAATATCTGTTACATTTCTCAAGGTAAATCAGACCCTTCAACATCTATAAATCGTGACATTAAATGTTTTAAATGCCAAGGCAAAGGACATATGGCAAGTCAATGCCCAAATAGAGAGGTTATGGTGTTACAAGACAATGGTGAAATTGTCACCGACAATGATGATTCTGACCATGATGACATGCCACCATTAGAGGATGATCTCGAGGAGGAATATCTAGCCCCTGATGCTTTGACATTGGTGGCAAGGAGAGCATTGAGCATGCAAGCAAAAGGAGTTAAAGAAGTGCAACGGGAGAACATCTTTCACACCAGGTGCTACATTAAAGACAATGTATGTAGTATGATTATTGATGGTGGTAGTTGTACTAATGTTGCAAGTACAATAATGGTGGATAAATTATGACTGCCCATATTAAAGCATCCTAGACCATACAAGTTGTAATGGTTAAATGATAGTGGTGAAGTAAGGGTGAACAAGCAGGTGTTAGTTTCATTCCGGATTGGTAAATATGAAGATGAAGTATTATATGATGTAGTACCAATGCAAGCTGGACACTTGTTGTTAGGGCGTCCATGGCAGTTTGATAGGAGTGTGAAGCATGATGGCTTTACGAACAAATATTCCTTTGTACTTAATCAACGACCAATCACTCTTGTACCATTGACACCACATCAAGTTTATGAGGATCAAATGAGATTGCAAAAAGAGAGTGATCAAAAGAAAGAGAGTGAACAAAAGAAAAAGAGTGAAAATCATAGAGAGGTCGAGAAAAATGAGAGAGAAAAAGAAAATCAAAATTCGGCAATTGAGTGAAAATCGGAGAGAAAACAAAAGAATTTCTTTGCAAAAATGAGTGAAGTTAAGAGAGAAATGTTTTCAAATCAACTGATGATTGTACTTTTGTACAAAGAGGCATTTTTAAATACTAACCATGATCCTGGAGGCGTCATCACCAAATTGATGGCACACCCGTAGTCCACCGCCAGTGGATATCTCGCTGCTCAGAGGGGGCACCCCGGGGTTGGCTCGCCCACCTCCCAGGCATGATGATCATCGACGACGAGGATGTGACCGAAGCAGGACTCCCCCGAGGCAGAGGAAGGATGCCGCTGAATGCCAAGGTGGTTCATCCAGTGACTCCACTGATGGAGGAGGTAGTCGTATCAGCCCCCGAAGATCGCCTGGGCGACCCCCCACCTAGAAACGGCTAACTCCATGGCCAGACAGGTGACCGCGGCCCTGATCCCTCATAGATTCAAGCTTCCTCAGCTTGAATTATATGATGGCTCGGGTGATCCCCTCGAGCATGTACAGCGATACAGAGGGGCCATGAGATTTAATGCGCGGATGATCTGCTCCTATGCCGAGGCTTCCGGATGACTTTGAAGAAGTCGGTACTAGAGTGGTACAACGGTCTGCCCACCTACTCTGTCGAATTCTTCGACGACCTATCCCACAAGTTCTGCCAGCAGTTCAGGACAAGACGCAGAAGGAAGAAGCAGACCGCCTATCTGTTCTCGATAGTCCAGAAAGAAGGGGAGTCGATCAAAAAGTTCTTGCATCGCTTCCAGGAAGAAAGGCTCAGAGTGGCGAGCTGCGGAGATGAGCTCGTCATGGCGGCCTGCAAAAAGGGGCTGACTAATCGGAGCCTGCATAAGTCGCTCCTCCAAGATCAGCCCGCCGATCTGGATGCGTTCTTCTCTCGGGGAGAGAGGTTCATACTGAGTAATGACGCTCTCGGAGTAAACAAGATGGCCACCCCAGTTGGGACATCCTGCCACGAGCGACGACCTGATGGTCACAGGGCAGGATGACTGCCCTCGAGGGCGCGACCAACTCGGTAACCAGGGGCGGGACCAAGGAGGCCATTGACCTCGAGATCGCACCGGGCCATCGCGAGGGTTCGCCACACCCAGAGAGCCCCCGCCAGGGGGGAACAGACACGAAGGGCGGTAGTAGGCCCAGTACACGTAGCTCAACGCCCCTGTGGTCGAAGTATTGGCTGTAGCAATGAGAGCTGAACTTCTCCGAGACCCGCCTCAGGAGAGGAGGACGGTCCCAACCACGACGGATCAGTAGAAATACTACCGGTATCATCGTGATCACGGTCATGATACCAACGAGTGTTTTACTCTGAAGAGGGATATCGAGCAGCTGATCCAGGAGGGCCATCACCAAGGCTTTGTTGAGGGGAGGATGTTGGATATGGAAGACGTTAGTACACCCTTGTAGGGGATGTATGAGGGAATACGGACCTCGAACGTCGCGTACACGAAGTCGTGTGCAAAGGGAATATGTTCCCTTGCGGAGAGGATCTCTAGATTGATGGGAAAGTCGCATTATATGTGCATAAGTGCATGCGACATATGGCTAATAAAGGGGTAATATCTTAAGCTTATATTGTACCATGCATATGGTACAACTTAAGCTTATAATATGCCATGTACGATGGTACACCTTAGTTAAATTGTTCCAAACGAACAATTACTCCTAAAATAACTACCTTGGGGGCTATAAATAAGACCCAAGGGTTAGCCATTTTCACACACTTTTGCATGGCATTCTTGCATGCATTTTCATTCTAGCGAAGCTCTGCCGAAATACTTCCTCTCCCTTTATCCAAGTTCTTAATCTAAAAGTAGAGATTTAGATTGTGGATTTAGTAGCCTTACTCCGTTCGTGAGAAGACTCGATCCGTCGTGGCGAATCCGAAGGCGAAGTTCGTAGACTACCGTGCCGCATACGCAAGCGTAAGTCTCAACTTCATTTATCGATCCTAACTCTGTTTTGGCAGGATCCTACATTGGTATCGGAGCCATACGGGTTCGCCCCGGTCAAACCGCCGCCCCGTCGAAACTATGAACGAGTCGTTGTCTTTTTCACGAATGGGTATCCTACCATTACGGATATGGTAGGAACGCTTCGTGACGGAGAGAACGCAGCGGTTGTTCGTTTCACGTTCGGGTCTCCTATCATTATGGATATGGTAGGAACTCTTCGTGACGGGAAGAACCGACCGTTCACGTAGTATGTTATTTTTCATTTTTGGCACACGGCCATTAGAAAATAACCACTTTCTCGACGAACGGGTGCTTCATCGACGAACGGGTGCTTCATCGAGGAAGAAGGTGGTGGTTATTCCCATCGGGGAAGATGAATTTTAGTGCATGTGCACCATGGCCAAATGGGCTATGAAGGCCATGCACCCCCCTCCCCATGCGGAGGGGGTTGGCTACGGCCAATAACCACCGCGGCAACCCCCACCGGTGGGGGTGTGCGGCCACCCCACACAAGGGGAGGCCGGCCATGGCCAAAGGTCCATGGCAAAAATGGCCTTGGCCATGACCGGCCATGGCCAGGCCGGCCCTGGCAGTGGCCAGGGCCGGTGCCCTGGCCACTGCCAGGGCCTGGCCGACCCTGGCAGAGGCCAGGGCCGGCCGACCCTGGCCGGCCTCGGCTAGGGCAGAGGCCCTGGCCGAGGGGGCCAGGGCCCCTGGCCGGCCAGGGCAGAGGCCCTGGCCGGCCCTTGGCCAAGCCTCGGCCAGGGCAGAGGCCCTGGCCGGGAGAAGTTGCAGACCAAATAATTGGTCGACCAATTTGGTTGTTTTGGTCGACCAATCCGGCAGAAGGTCTTGGTCGATTGCAAACTTGCCGCCTGACCCATACGGGGTGATAAAAGGCCTTGGTCAAACTCGAATGTGCCGATTAGCCCATACGGGGCTAACCACAGTGCCGACTAGCCCATACGGGGCTAACATTTTAATGAAGTTTTTCCTTGGGCTCTACTCCTTGAAGATTAGCCATAGTGCTCTACTTCATGCGAGATTAGCCATGTCATTGTTCTTTACTCTACGGAGATTAGCCAATGTACTTATGACGTTGTGCTCTACTCTACGGAGATTAGCCAATGTATTTTAAATTTTTTTGAAAAAGATGTTTTCAAATAGGTTATGTCCCGTCCTTAATCGGGATAGCGCAATTTAGAATTCCAAGTCCTACCACGATCCGGCCATGGTTATCTAACACATGGGTGTGTAGAACAGGTCTCGTGGCTTGGCAATTGTTGCGCTAAAATTCTTTGCGCAAACTCTCACCTATTCCATTTTGAAAGATATGTTTTTCAAAAGTAATTTTCCGCTGCGAAGTACTATAAGAGTACGATTGTTTGATAAGTGATGGGGGAATATTGAAGGTTATTCTAGATGGTGATTGGAATCATAGAAACCTTTTCGATTCTAGAACAACATCTTCAATATTTTTCGAAAGTAACTTATCAAATATAATATAATTCCAAGTGGGATTTGAATTTTTAGAACTATCCAAATGGGATATTCTATTATCATTTCAAGTGGGAGTTATATTTTAAGAATTTTTATGCAATGTTTTGATCAAACCTTTGGTTTTGTGTCTTTTGCAGCATTTTAAAAGTAAAATGTCTTCCGCTTCAAAGAATATCGTCACTGAGTTAAACAGAGGTGAAAAACTCAACGGCGATAATTACAAACTTTGGTCCATCAAGATACAATACGTTCTAGAGGAGCAAGAAGTGCTCGAAACTCTAAAGAATGTTATGATTGAACCCGAGTTGGGCACTACGGCCCAACACCGACGAGACAAGGAAGCTTTTGATGCTTGGTCTCGGAAGAACAAGATAGCGCGCATTACGTTATTAAGCAGTATGGCTGATGACATAATGCGCATCTTCCGAGAACATGACCTAGCCATGGACATATGGTCCAAGCTAGAGGAGAAGTTCGGTGGCACATCGGTGTCCAAACTTCGCTCCTTAACTATAAGGTTCGATTCATATAAGAAACGTCCAGATCATTCCATGGGGAAACATCTGCGACATATGGCGAACCTTATCTCGGAGTTAAAGGATGCAGGTCATGTGCTCACAGATGAGCAACAAATCCAAGCAGTCATACGTTCCCTACCAAATGGGTGGGATCAAATGAAGATGCATCTCACTCATAATGAGAGCATCAAAACCTTCAACGATGTTTCCAAGCACCTCGAATTAGAGGAAGAGCGGCTTGCGGCTGCCAAGCCAAGTGCAGAAGTGCACATGGTTGCTAGTTCCTCACACGGGGGAAAGAAACGTAAAGATCGTTCGGAGTCTTCTAAATGAACGTAATAAGCAACCTGAGTCTACCAAGGAACCCAAACATAAGGGTGGGCACAAGAAATGGCACAAGAAGAAAGACTTGAAAAGGATCAAGTGCTTCAAGTGCAACAAGCTCGGTCACTATGCTCGTTCGTGTACGAGTGGAAGTGACGAGGTGCCACCAACCACATAGCAAAGGACAGACGGTCCTTTGTGGAGTATCACCGGATACCCCAAAGGAATGGAGTGGATCAATGTAGGAAACAACACACGTGTTGAAGTGAAAGGCGTTGGGACTCGCAAGCTAGTCTTGGACAACGGCCGCACTCTCCTACTTCATGATGTTCTCTTCATTCCATATATTCAAAGGAATATTAAAACTGTGGTCAATTTAATGGGTCTTGGTTATAGTTGGTTCATTCATGATTGTAATATGGACCTATTTTGTAATAATTCCTTTATTGGTACTGGGTTTGTATTTCAAAGGATTTATTGTAATAAGTACAATATATGGTTCCTCAAATTTTTTTTCCTTGTGACAAATTCTTTGACTAATGAGTCTAATATAATTTGTTGGCACACAAGGCTTGGTCATATTGGACCAACGCGTATGGATAGACTTGCCAAACGTGGCCTTCTATCCAAAGTTTCAAAGGTTGAAATGTCGACCTGCGAACATTGCCTTGTGGAGAAATCTTGTCGCAAGCCGTTTGGAACCGGCACAAGGGCCGAGGTTCCATTACAGCTTATCCATTCGGACATATGTGGTCCGATGAATGTCAAGACAAGACACGGAAAATCCTATTTCATCACTTTTATTGATGATTTCACCCGATTCGGACATATCTATTTGATATCCCACAAAAGTGAAGCTTTGGCTTGCTTTAAAAACTATATGAGTTTAGTGGAGAATCAATTAGATCGCAAGATTAAGGTTTTACGAACCGATAGGGGCGGTGAATATCAATCAATAAGTTTTAAGGAACTTTGTGATGAAAAAGGCATAGTACATCAGGTAACTATGCCTTATACTCCTCAACAAAACGGTGTTGCAGAAAGGAGAAATAGGACTTTAATGGAAATGGTCCGTTCAATGATGGCGCAAGCTAACTTGCCAATCATCTTTTGGGGTGATGCATTATTGGCGGCCGCTTTCATTTTAAACCGCGTACCCTCGAAATCAGTTAGCTCCACTCCTTATGAGTTGTGGAACCAAAGGTCTCTTGACTTAAACATTTTAAAACCTTGGGGTTGTGCATCCTACGCACATATTTCCTCCCATAAGTATGGAAAACTTGGGCCAAGGGGAAGGAAATGTATCTTTATACGATACGCAGAAAACTCCAAAGGTTATGTTTTTGTTAGTCAGGAAGACAATGGTGGGCTAATTGAGTTTGAATCAATGGATGTCACTTTCTTGGAAAACGAGTTTCCAAGACAGGGCGAGATAAGTCAGGACTTATCTCTATTTGAGATTTATGATCAAGAAGGATTACCTCATTCGAGTGGGAGAATTCTTGGTGAAAACGAAAATACGTTTCAACCTTCACCAATGGATTATACGAATGACGATTATCCTATTCCATACGGGAATAATGATCCAAGTGGGAGCAATTCTAACGACATTCCAAGTGGGAGTGATATTAGAATTGATCTAAATTCGAGTCAACAAGGACTTGAAGAATCTCAAATACAACGTAGTAGTCGTACAAGGTTGGCTCCTCTAAGATTTGAGGATGAATTTCCGCAAACCTTTATGACTTTACTACAAGATGATGACGAGCCTGCTACTTTAAAACAGGCCGCATCATGCCCTGCAAAAAGACAAATGGATGGAAGCGATGAAGGAGGAATTGAAATCCATGAAAGTTAACCAAGTCTGGGACTTAGTTAACTTACCCAGAGGACATAGAGCAATTGGGAACAAATGGGTTCTCAAGATCAAGCATAAGGCTGATGGCTCTATAAATAGATATAAAGCTCGCCTTGTCGCGAAAGGTTTTACGCAACAGGAAGGGATAGACTACGAAGAGACCTTCTCACTTGTTGTGCGTTTTACCTCGATTCGACTGATTCTGGCAATGGTAGCTTACTTAGACCTCGAATTACATCAAATGGATGTAAAGACTGCCTTTCTCAATGGAGAATTGGACGAGGAGATCTATATGGAACAACCAACAGGGTTTGTAAAAGAAGGAAACGAACATAAGGTTTGTAAACTTCATAAGTCCATATATGATCTTAAACAATCCTCTAGGCAATGGTATATACGATTTCATAAAGTTATCAAATGGTTTTACCATGCTTGATGAAGATAACTGAGTATATATCAAGAGGATTAAAAGCAAGTATATTATCATGTCTCTATATGTAGATGACATTTTAATAGCCGGAAATGACAAGGGCTTTGTGATGGATATCAAGGCTTGGCTTTCATCAGTTTTTGAGATGAAAGACATGGGAGAAGCCACATATATCCTTGGAGTTAAGATTTCAAGGAATCGTTCGAAGAAACTTCTTTCTCTTTCACAGGAGACTTATATAAAGAAGGTTCCAGAACGATTTAATATGCAGGACTGCAAGTCCATTGATATTCATATAAGCATATGCGATAATTTATATCTGGAATCGTGTCCAAAGAACCAAAAGGAAAAGGAAATTATGGAAAAAGTTCCATATTCCAGTGCAGTTGATAGTCTTATGTACGCTATGGTGTGTACGAGACCTGACATCTGTTTTGCTGTTGGAAATGGTAAGCTGTTACCAATCCAATACAGGGCAAGTACACTGGAAAGCGGTTAAGAGGATAATGTGTCTTGTAAGATCAAACACATTGATATCTGATACGAATTTGCAAAAGACTATGATAAAACCAAGAAGGTAGACATAATGTACATATCTACGCATGAGATGATAGAGGATTCGCTTACGAAAGCGATCCCCAGAAATGTGTTTTATAAAACAGTTATCATCCCAAGCATTGCGTAAAGAACTGAGTTGTACCAATATATATTCCCATGTCTGAGAAAGATCAAATTTGATAAAAGAATAAGTTCTTTTTTCAAACATTTCATATGAATCTCTTAAGAAATGTTTGTGTACATTTTTGAAATCTCAGCTGAATTCTAGTATGTCGGACAGATTGAGGTTGGCTCTCTCACATGAGCAACCGCCTTATTCTATCAGACGGATGGAATAGAGATGAGACCTGTTTGAAGTCAAAATCATCAGACGGATGATTTAAGAGTCATGACTTAAACAAAATGGTCGCATGAAAGATCTGCATCATATGGATGCTTACAAAAGATCTAAGAGGATTTTTTTGGAAATCCTATCTGTCTAAATGCGGGATGTGAGTCCAAAGGACTATTTGAGTAGAATAAGGGACTCAAAGTCAGACATTGTGGTGTCTGATCATCATCCTTACAACATCATTGAGACATACACTCCCTGGGAAAGGAGCGATGTTGTAATACGTGTTCATACCACGTATGCATTTTCAACCACTGAGTTAGTAGCAATAGTGTTTGCTATTATGTGAGACTCAAAGGCCATATTGGCCTTAACTCTTACCCTCAAGGACTCCAATTGGTTCATTTAGATTTGACGAGATGATCGCTATCTTAGCGTGTTACTTATGGGCTATGATAATTCGGCTCGGCGGGGCACGTTAGAAAAGCGAATCAAGTCAAGATCAGAAGGTTCGCAAGAAGAGGAAGATTGATTTCATATTCGCATTTGGACTTTAATGATTCAAAGCTGGCCAGCCAATTGTGATCCAGATGGGATTCAATTGTTGAATATAAAGTATAAGAAATGTGAAGAAATAATCTAGGGTAAAGCATGCGTTGAACTACTCAACTTTGCACCTTCGAGGTCGTTGTGTATCTCTAACAAGTGCACAACAACAGACTCTACGCGCATGACGGTCGTACGGTCTATTTCTCGGTATGATAGATGAAAGAACTAAGAGAAAGACGTTCTCTTACAATCCCCTCAAGTGTGAGTGGGAGATGTTGGATATGGAAGACGTTAGTACACCCTTGTAGGGGATGTATGAGGGAATACGGACCTCGAACGTCGCGTACACGAAGTCGTGTGCAAAGGGAATATGTTCCCTTGCGGAGAGGATCTCTAGATTGATGGGAAAGTCGCATTATATGTGCATAAGTGCATGCGACATATGGCTAATAAAGGGGTAATATCTTAAGCTTATATTGTACCATGCATATGGTACAACTTAAGCTTATAATATGCCATGTACGATGGTACACCTTAGTTAAATTGTTCCAAACGAACAATTACTCCTAAAATAACTACCTTGGGGGCTATAAATAAGACCCAAGGGTTAGCCATTTTCACACACTTTTGCATGGCATTCTTGCATGCATTTTCATTCTAGCGAAGCTCTGCCGAAATACTTCCTCTCCCTTTATCCAAGTTCTTAATCTAAAAGTAGAGATTTAGATTGTGGATTTAGTAGCCTTACTCCGTTCGTGAGAAGACTCGATCTGTCGTGGCGAATCCGAAGGCGAAGTTCGTAGACTACCGTGCCGCATACGCAAGCGTAAGTCTCAACTTCATTTATCGATCCTAACTCTGTTTTGGCAGGATCCTACAGAGGAGACATGCTTGTGATGAAAGAGCACCCCGGGAGTGCAACGGCCGAACCGACCCCAGAACACTGAGCAAGACGCCCCTCGCCAGCCTAAGGCGGTCATGCGCATAGATGTGATATGCGGTGGGCCATCCTCGGGGGGGGCACGTCATCATCGTCTAGAAAGGTGTATGCTAGGCAGGTGATGATGACGGGCATAGGTGACGAAGCGAAGCGGAGAAGAGTAGCTCGGCCTCCCATCTCTTTCTTGAACGACGACATGGAGGGAGAACACCGAGCAAGACGCCCCTCGCCAGCCTAGGGCGGTCATGCGCATAGATGTGATATGCGGTGGGCCATCCTCGGTGGCACGTCATCATCTGCTAGAAAGGTGTACGCTAAGCAGGTGATGATGACGGGCATAGGCGACGAAGCGAAGCGGAGAAGAGTAGCTCGACCTCCCATCTCTTTCTTGAACGACGACATGAAGGGGGTCGAACTACCCTATGATGGTGCCATCGTCATCGAAGCTCAGATCGGAACGGCCATAGTCAGCCGTCTCTTGATCGACACCGAAAGCTCGTGCAACATTACTTTTATGTCGACAATCGAGAAGATGGGGCTGAAGCAGCAGGCAGATCTGAGGCCATGCACGAATCCGATTGTCGGCTTTAGCGGCCACTCGGCTCCCATAGCTGGCGTCATCACCCTGCCGATGTCTTTGTAGGAAGAGCTGAGGATCGTCACTCGGATGACGCAGTTCGTTGTCGTAGACATCGCCTCGGCGTACAACGGCATCATCGGGCGGCCATACATGACCGCCATCGAAGCTCTCCCCTCAATTCTGCACCAAATGATCAAGTTCCAGACTCCGCAGGGGGTTAGACAAGTACGAGAGAGCCAAAGATTGTCTCGAAGCTGCTACGTCGGCTCCACCAAAGACAAAACACCCGAGCAAGCCCAGCTGGTCGAACTCAAAAACTATTAGGAGGATGTCGGCGATCAACCAGGGAAGGCGACAAGCTAGCCTGCCACAGGAACAATGAGCTTATACTCCTATGTTATCTACAGATTTGTAAATATAACTATCATTTTCCTATGCATTTTCTCAAATATCACCATATCCATTTGGAAATTTCGCAAATATTCTCAAACTCTGGGGCAGGCTGACGAGCTTCGCCCTCGATATGATCGCCCCGGGGGTTAAGGACCGAGCTACGGCTTGCACCTTCCCCTCCATCAACTCCGGGGAAAGCTTAACGGCTTCACACTCGATAGGGTCATCGGGTGGGACAAGGAACGAGCGACGGCTCGCACCCTTCCCTCCCTCAACTCCGGGGCAAGCTTACGAGCTTCGCCCTCGATAGGCATCGAGTGGGTTAAGGCTTGAGGTACGGATCGCACCCTCCCCTCCCTCAACTCCAGGGCAGGCTGACGAGCTACGCCCTCGATAGGATCGCCCGGGGGTTAAGGAACGAGCTACGGCTCGCACCCTCGCCTCCATCAACTCTGGGGGAAGCTTGACGGCTTCGCCCTCGATGGGGTCGCCGGGTGGGACAAGGAACGAGCGACGGCTCGCACCCTCACCTCTCTCAACTCTGGGAAAAGCTTACGAGCTTCTCCCTCGATAGGCACTGGGTGGGTTAAGGATCGAGCTACGGCTCGCACCCTCCCCTCTCAACTCCGGGACAGGCTGACGATCTTCGATCTCGATAGGATCGCCCGGAGGGCTAAGGAATGAGCTACGGCTCTCACCCTCCCCTTTATCAACTCCGGGGAAAGATTGACGGCTTCGCCCTCAATAGGGTCGTCGGGTGGGATAAGAAACGAGCGACGGCTCGCACCCTCCCCTCCCTCAACTCCAGGGAAAGCTTACAAGCTTCGCCCTCGATAGGCGTCAGGTGGGTTAAGGACCGAGCTACGGCTCGCACCCTCTCCTCCCTCAACTCCGGGGCAGGCTGACGAGCATCGCCCCCGATAGGATCGCCCAAGGGGTTAAGGGACGAGCTACGGATCGCACCCTCCCCTCCATCAACTCTGGGGCAAGCTTGACGGCTTTGCCCTTGATAGGGTCACCGGATGGGACAAGGAACGAGCGACGACTCGCACCCTCCTCTCCCTCAACTCCGGGGCAGGCTGACGAGCTTCGCTCTCGATAGGATCACACGGGGGGGTTAAGGACCGAGCCACGGCTCGCACCCTCCCCTCCCTCAACTCCAGGGCAGGCTGACGAGCTTCACCCTCGATAGGATCACACGGTGGGGTTAAGGAACGAGCCACGGCTCGCACCCTCCCCTCCATCAACTCCGGGGCAAGCTTGGCAGCTTCGCCCTCGATAGGGTCGTCGGGTGGGACAAAGAACGAGCGACGTCTTGCACCCTCCCCTCCCTCAACTCCAGGGCATTCTGACAAGCTTCGCCTTTGATAGGATCGTCGGAGGGGTTAAGGACCGAGCTACGGCTCGTATCCTCCTCTCCATCAACTCTGGGGCAAGCTTGACGGCTTCGCCCTCGATAGGGTCGCTGGGTGGGACAAGGAACGAGCAACGGCTTGCACCCTCCACTCCCTCAACTCTAGGGCAAGATTACGAGTTTCTCCCTCGATAGACTTCTCAAATTTCGGGGTATGCGTGTGAGCTGCGCCCTCGAAAGGTGCCAACTCCACAACATTCCGCTTCTCCTGGGCCTTAACCACTTCCAAGAGAAAAGTTGGGGGCATACACACTGAGGCAAAAAACGGCGAACAACAACACAAACACAAAATACAAACAAGGCAAACCGCCTAAGGTATATTTCATTAAAGCTGAAATTTATACATTTACATCAAAACTTTCTACAATAGGTCCGGCGCATGGCCCCCAAACCGGCCATACCAATACAACCACCCCCCAAAGATTAAGCGAAAGCGCCTCCCCCCGGAGCATCTACTTCATCCTCCTCGTCGTCGGAGGCCACTGTCAGCTTGGAGAAGTCTATCTCCAAGGAAGGGTACAGCTTCGCCAGTCGCGCTTCCACCCTCCTGAAGCCCTCCTGCATCCCTTCCTCCACGCCATCTGCCCTCACTAACATCATCATGAGGAGGTACTCCTCCTCCTAGTATTTGCGGATGGCCCCAGCCCTCTCGGCCTCCAGATCGATCGTCCTCAGCGCCGCAACCTCCCGTTTCAGCGCGGTGATCTCCATCCCCTTGTCTGTCGCCTCCTGCTTCAATGCGGCAATCTCCATCCCCTAGGCATCCATCTCTACAGAGTGTTCGTTCAAAGAGATGACCCTTCGATTCTTCTCCTCCAGAAGCTGCCGCTTCCACTTCTTGGTCTCCACCCTCTGGGCTGTGTAATATCCCTGGAGCTACTCCAGCTGCTCCTCCCTGCCTTGCAGCCTTCCGACAACCTCTTTGAATTGGGCATTCAACGCCCACAACTTACCATTGGCTGCCTCAAAATCAGCCTTCCTCTTCCCGTGGCTCGCCTTGAGCATATTCACGATAGTATGGCACTGCAAGGACACCATTGTCGCGACCGCCTGTAGGAGAAACAGGAAACCTAAGTACCCATGGAAGAAAGAAGACCGATAGCAGAGAGAAGGGAGAGCAGAAAACCTGCATACTGTGCCACATCGCCATATCGCAAAGGCGCTCCAGGCCCACTTCGGTGAGGGATGCCCGATCCCTTGGCAACAAGCTGTTCTTCGCCAGGCGATCTGTGACGCCGACTTCATCAAACACAGACTCCATGTTGCCCACCGGGTAGCTCATCATGAAGAGCTCCTCCTTCGGGATGGCATGGACTTCCGCCTTTGTCGCCTTGAAGTGGGCGAGCATGGGCTCGTAACTCGAATGCCCAGGTGCCCCTGCTCCTAAGGAGGACATCCATAAGGCCAGCGCTCGATCGGTACCCTTCCGGCCTGCACCGCCAGGGGACCCTCAGCTACCGAGCTTTGGGGCATCATCTCTCCCACACCAGTGCCACGATCGACAGAGCCGTCCGACACAGCCTCACCAATAGTGGGGGGATGAACGCTCGCCGTAGAAGTTTCCCTCGACCTCTTGGCGCACTCGTCCCCCTTGTCCCCAATGACAACCCCGGGGCCCCTCTTCTACCCCGACTCACTCAACGAGTCTTTTGTCGCCACCTTTTTGCCCTTCTCCCGGGCAGAAGGCTTCTCGGTCGCCCGCTCCGAGGTCGCCGGCTCCCTAGCCCTCCTCATCAGTTCTTCCCACGAAAGAATCATGGTCGCATCTGTAAAGAGAACAGAGATCAGGGTGAGCGCATAGGGAGAAAGTCACCGAGATCGCAATACATTCAGGCCAGAATTTTTGGGCGAACTGGTCGCCCTTGATCGATGGCTGGAACTCTCGAGAGCAGAGAAGAGAAGAAGAGAAACCTTTTCAAATTCGAATGCAAAAGTTTTCAACCGTTCCCCCCTCTCCTTGTTTTATAATAGGCATCGGCCGATCTCGACAGTCGAAGGTGCGCCACATGGCGAGATTAGGAGCGACGGTGTCGCTACGCGGCACGTGTCGAGTCCCGAGTGGCGGTGGCGCTTCGATATCCCCCCCGCTACCGAATCATCATGATAACTTCCGAGATTCAACGGTCGACTCGCATTTAATGATACAGCTGTCATCCAATGGAGTGAAGTGTGTCATCCGATCCGATCCGATCCGGACTTCCCGTATCAAACTCGAATGACGGGGGCAATTGTTACGACCTAAAGATCGCCCAGACGATCTAGGCCCACTTGTTCAAGGCCCGAGTCTTGGCCCGCCGAATCTCCATAATGAAGCCTAGTCCGCCGAAGCTCGTCGAGGTCCGAAGAAGCTCGGTAAGTGGAACAACAAGCTCGCCATCAGAATCAGAAGAGTCCTCCAGCATATCGCACAAGTCTAGCTAGCTCGCCCCCAGAGTAGCTCGCGGCCCAGACAGCTCGCCCACAAAAAAGCTCGCCCAGAAGCCGCTTACCTACCAAGCTCGCCCAAGGAGGAAGACGACACGCCACTATTAGTTCCACCACAGACAAGTTTGACTAAAGTGCACCTGGCCGCTTCGCCGCCTGACGGCCTGACAAAAGAACGCTTAGCCGTTTCGCCGCCAGACAGCCTGACAAAAGCGCCACCTGACATTTACGGCTCCGATCGCCTGACAAAAGCACACCTGACACGTTCGGCCCTGACGCCAACAGTTGGATCCCTAATACACTGGCCCCACCAGTGTAGCAAAAGCAACCGACTCCAGCAGCCTATAAATACACACTCTCCTCCAACGAGAAATGGGTTGGATGAATTGGTAACAAATTCCTAACACGTCTAATATCTTCCCCATATTCATGCCTTCACCACTAGTCCACCACGCATGTGCCGATCTGTCGCTAAGATTGCCCTTCGTGT
This sequence comes from Scilla litardierei, assembly GCA_030789695.1. Lineage (NCBI taxonomy): Eukaryota > Viridiplantae > Streptophyta > Magnoliopsida > Asparagales > Asparagaceae > Scilla > Scilla litardierei. Next base: position 144,073,700 of record CM061138.1, on the reverse strand, counting down.
CTGACATCCTCTTATCAATCACCACCTGACTTTAGAATCGGAGGGGCTGCGGGCTGAACGTCGACCCGGCCTTTCAGATGAGTTACTCCTCTTGTAGGAAGTTCGCCCTGCTGCCATCGGACATGTGCCCTACGTCATCCTTCACCAACGGTCGAGCTTCCTTCACCAAACAGCAGGCGACCTACTCCTTCCGACGGGCGACCTCGAGATCATCATTCTCAAATCGTTCCCAGTCCGTAGTTAGCCTCATCATCACCCCTTAACTTGTAACCATCGCACCATTGGTTTTCCACATCAATACAAATTCAGTGTAAGCGGATTTACCCCGCAACATATTTTATTTGTGTTTCAGAGTGTTTTCTCACTACAAAGCGTTGACCGTGGACAACCCGGTCAACGTGGTCAAGGGGCCCGCTTGGGTCCCTCGGGTGAGTCGAGTTGGTGCAGTCGAGGCTCGAGTCGGATCTGCGGACGACGTGGAGCGTGTCGGCTGGGTTGAATCGGGGTCCTCAGTCGTTGGTAGGGCGAGGGGAAGCCTCGGCCTGGGTTGAGACGCTCGGCCTCGGTCGGTTGTGCTCGGCCTCAGCGGTCGGACGACGAGGGGAAGCCTCGGTCGTCGAGCTGGTTGCGTGGTCGGCGAGGGGCAGATGGGAAGCCTCGGCCCGTGGATTGGATATCCTCCTGCGTAGACGAGAACACTCGTCAGGGGGGCCAGACCTTGGTTCCGGCCAAAACCCCTCCGATGCCTAAGTCAGATAGTGATCTGAAAGAGGAGGCCCGGCGGAGACGGTACGACTCGAGAGGAGATCGGTACGGCGTCTCACTGCGCGAGCGGGGGAGGAAGGAGGAGAAATGGGGGAACTAGGTCGTTGATGGAGTACCTTAGGTTTTGGATACCTGAGATGCGGTCATTTGTCCTGTCGTCCTCCTAGCCCCTTTATAGACCTCCGCCGTGATTGCCCCCGACCCACGTCGCTCGTCCGCCCTCAATCGTGCCCCCTCAATCTGCCCCCCCCCCCCCCCCCCCCCGTCGCCGCTCCCTGCGCCCCCCCAGCATCTCCCCATAACTGCCATTAAGTGGTAGCGGGATCGAGGGAGCGGTTATCGCAGGAGTGGGTGAGTGACCCGTGTGTTACCGGGGCCGGGTCGGATCGACATTTGGGGGAGTCCCCCATAGGGCCTTATCGAGTGGGCCTGAGTGCGCAGATGGGCTCTTGACCGGAGGTCGGGTTTCTGGGCTCGTGTCTTTCGGGCCTCGACCAAATAGGCGTAACAATTGCCCCCATCGGTCGGGTCGATTGGCCTCGGCTGGTTCGGCTCGGCCGATGTGACTTCCGCCGACTTTGACAGGCTCGCCAGTCGATGCCAACTCATTTATTTGTCGTCATCATGAGTTGGCCCATTCGATACTTTTAAGGCGCGGGCTCCGAAGCGCTGTCGGTCCTCTGATGCTGCCACGTGTAGCTGCGAGCTTATCCCCACCGCTCGCGGGGTCTTCTTAAGTTGAGAAGCCGAGGGGTTCGTGAGCCGCCCTCGGTGGGGTCGATCGGCCTTGGTTTGCTCGGTTCGACCGCTGTGCCTCCTGGGGTTCCGAGTGGCGCTTTAATCGAGGCGTGGTCATAAATGTAGGTCATGATGAGGCGGATCGATTGGACTTCCCTTGGCGCCGATTTCGAAACGCCGCCGGTTCTTCGAGGCCCGCCACGCGTTCTTGTCAGGCGCTTCGAATTCGTCCCTGTGTCCGGTATATAAGATCCCCAGCTGCGTTGATCTCCACTTCTTTCTTGCTCTTCCTATTGTTCTAGGCTTTCCACAACTCGGAGTTTCCCGTCGCCTTCGCTTCCTTGTCTCCTCCAAACTAGTTAAAAGGTAATTCCTTTCTCGCTCTCGTATTATGGCTGCTCTTAGGATAGGCAGTTCTGGCCAAGGGGCAAGGGATCCTCCGGAGTCCAGGCGAGGCGGGCCCCGGCTAGGGGGATCAGGTTCCTCCGTCGGGAGTCGTCCCCTCCGAGATAAGGGGAAAGGGAAGCTTTTCCCAGACTTCGCCTGTGATGACGTGGCGTCGGTTGCCGTGCGGCTTAACGTGCCCCCGGTTGTCCTCCAAACGCCGTCGGGGACCCCTCCTTCAGTGGCCACGGAGATCCGGGAAAGGTATCTCTGCTTCCCGTACGATGTCCGAGTTCCATTCGTCGACGAGCGGATTTGCCTTCCGAGGAGCAATGAGGTCGGCATCTACGTCGAAATGTTCCGCCTGGGTCTTTGTTTCCCGCTCAATCCCTTCTTCATCCAGGTCATGGAATATCTCATGGTGCCCCTTTGCCAGTCACCCCTTGTTCGATTGCGGTACTGACGGGCTTTGCGACGCTCTGCTATACCCGCGGTCTGGAGCCGTCTCTCCCCCTTCTCTTCCACTTTTATCAGATCCAGACGGTCGGCCCGGGGTCATGGCTGCAACTTCGAGCTCGCTCGAGGAGGGAGTGCCTGATCGGGTTACCCCGCTGGTCGGGGGATTGGAGTTCGGATTATGTCTTTGTGATCTTCCTGGAGGACGCCCAGATTTTGACAAGTTGGGGCGGGTCTGTCCAGCCTCGCCCGCCGCTAGCCCTCTCTGACGTTGATCGGGCAGCTGCCGCGCTGCTGTCGACCCTCCCCTTGGAATCGAAGTCCATCTGGTCTTTGTTGGACGACCTACTCCTGAAGGCCGTCTTGTGGTCTCCGGGTAGGTCGCTTTTTCAGTCTCGAATCGCCCTGTGACTCATCCTGATTTTGGTTTCCCTTGCAGGGATGGCTGGCCGCGAGTTCGTCCGTGACGTCGATGAGCTGATCCGTCGTGGAGCCGCTCGGAGCCGAGGTAGTACCTCTGGAAGGGCGCCTCGGCGGACCGTTGAGGAGGAAGTGCGCCGAGCCGAACCTTCCGTGGGTAAGGTGGTGGCCGTGCCTCCCGCCTCTTCTTCTGGCGATCCTCTTCCCAGGGGGGTCACAAGGGCCGGACCCGCCCCGCCAGCCCAAGAGGCGGGGGGTAACGACGGGTCTGGTGCAGTCCTTTCTGCCCTTGGCGCGCCCCCTCTGGTTCCCGAGGGTGGGGATGGTGCGAGGCGGAAGCGCTCCCCTCCGGCGCCCTCGGAGCCTCACGGAGGAAAGAAGAGGAGGGAGGACGCGGATCCCTCCAGTCCGGCGGGTTCCGTGCTCCCTGCGGCGACCACCGGGGATCTTCCGGTTGCCTTGACAACCACCCCCCTCGCAGCGTCCTCGCCCATATCACCGGGGATCAGAGCCCTGTTGGCGAGCAATTTGGCTTCCCTCGATGTCGTCCCTGGGAGTTCGATGTTTGTCGACCGAGCTTTGGCCCAGCAGGTTGCTGAGGTCTCCGTCCCACCCCGGGACCGCAGCCTTCTCAAGAAGATCCCTGCCGACAAGATGTCGGATTCCTTGGTTTGGATCCTTCAACAGGTTCGGTTATCTTGCTATCCTCTCCTTCCCTTTATCCTCTTCTTAGCCCATGTCTCGTCTTCCAGGGTTCAGCGCTCGCCGTGGATTTGCAGTGCCGAGCCGTCCTCTTGAGGGAGCTGGAGGAGTCCTCCATGAAGGCCCACGAGCGGGCCGGGGCGGCGGAGGTAGCTATGACGGAGGCTCAGATGGAGTCTCGTCATCTCAAGCTCCGTGTGGCCGAGCTGGAGGGGTGAGTGGGTGACCTCCAGGGAAAGTTGGAGGACGCTCGGCAGTCGGCTGAGGACGCGGCTGAGTCGTTCCGCCTGGAGAGGGAGGAGCTTCAGAGGGAACTATCGGATCGGCGTCAGGTGGCGCGGCTTGCGGAGGAGGTGGAGAGGGGTGTCGTCGGGACCTTGGGGGAGAAGATCTTTGAGGTTCTCAGGGAGGCCTTCGGTACGTATGAAGACCTCATCACCCCTCAGATTGTCGAAGTCGTCCAGTCTTCCTTCCGGGATTGTGCGGAGCGCGTTCGGCAGGCTCCCCCGCTTGTCGATCCCCCTCGCTCCGAGCAGGGTGAAGTGCCCGAGGATGTGTCCTCCCGAGCCCGGGCTCCCTAAGCCGTCCCTCCTGGCCTTATCCTCAAATTTTTTAGCATCCGCTTCGCTTTGGGCCAGTCTACTTGAAATGGATCCCTGCCCCTGCTATCTCCTTCGGCTTCGCTACCGGCTCCGGGGCCAATAATTGCTGGTTGCATGGCTGCTCGCTTGGGCCGACTACTTTGGGTCTTTTGTCAACAAATTTTGCTCTGTCGGTGTCGACCTAGCTTCTGTAGGTGACGAACTTTGTCATTCGTCGTGAGTGGGTTATTTGTAGAGAGGTTTCTTCGCTTCGATTCCCTGTAAATAAGACACATTTTTGTACCCTGGTTAACTGTTATAAACGAAATTGACTTACTCGGACTTCTCGTGTATTTTGCGTTGCTGCCTTGTTCTTGGCCTAGGACTGGATGACGTCCGTGCCTGCTGGGGGAATTGCCCCCAGACTTATGAGCGCAGGAGTCGGTCTGCGAGGGCAAAGCTCCTCGGCTTAGGACCGGTCGGCGTCCGCGCTGGCCGGGGGAATTGCCCCCAGACTTATGAGCGCAGGAGTCGGTCGGCGAGGGCAAAGCCCCTCGGCTTAGGATCGGTCGGCGTCCGTGCTGGCTGGGGGAATTGCCCCCAGACTTATGAGCGCAGGAGTCGGTCGGCGAGGGCAGAGCTCCTCGGCTTAGGACCGGTCGGCGTTCGCGCTGGCTGGGGGAATTGCCCCCAGACTTATGAGCGCAGGAGTCGGTCGGCGAGGGCACAGCCCCTCGGCTTAGGACCGGTCGGCGTCCGCGCTGGCTGGGGGAATTGCCCCCAGACTTATGAGCGCAGGAGTCGGTCGGCGAGGGCCCAGCTCCTCGGCTTAGGACCGGTCGGCGTCCGCGCCGGCTGGGAGAATTGCCCCCAGACTTCTGAGCGCAGGAGTCGGTCGGCGAGGGCAAAGCTCCCCCTCTAGTGAGGCGGCGGTCTTCATCCTTCTGCACCCTTAGTGAAACGTCGATTCCGTCGAAGATTAAGAAAAGACAAAAGGGAATGCAATTGTACTCTTAAGAGTCCTGTCGGACTAGTACATTTGGAGGAAAGGAAACAGGGAATAAAGCTAGACAGAGGGATGTAAACCTAGATAATCCCCTCGGACTAGGCTACGACTGGGGGGAGAGAGCTCGCCCGCTCACTCTATGATGCGGAGGGGTCCTTGGACGGTGTTGATCTTCTTCCCCTTGTCCGGCTGCATAGAGGTCCCTTCCCCGTGAGTTGGCTCGTCGGCTAAGTTCCTGGCGTGCCCCCGGCTCATCAGCTTCTCTATGTCCTTCTTCAAGTGCCAGCAGTCTTCAGTGTCGTGGCCATTGTCTTTGTGGTACTTGCAGTACTTCTCCCCACTCTTCCCACCTCTTTTTGCCTTTGGTGGGGGGGCGATCGGCGCGCTCTTCCTTCTGTACTTGAGCGAGGACGGCGTCTGGGGTGGCGTCCCTCGTACCTTCTCCGCGTTGCCTGTTTCTCGGCCTCTTCTCGGTCCGGTACCCTTCGGGGCTGCCTCGTCCGCTGTCGCCGCGCTTGGTCCCTCGAGCGGCTTTCCCCGCATCAACGGCCAAGGCCTCTTCGGTCAGCATGAAGCGCTCGGCCCTCGCCATGATCCCGGGGAGGTCCTTCGGGGGATCGTTGTGCAGAGATTTCTTAAGGCCTCTATGGCGCAGCCCTTTCTTAAGGGCCGTTTGGACCACGAGGTCGGGAGGGCTGTTCACGTTCAGCCTCTCCGCGTTGAAGCGGCGCATGAACTGTCGGAGCGGCTCGGCTGGGCCCTGCACTATGTTGAATAGATGTTCAGCATCAGGCTTTATCTGCCTCCCCGCCATGAACTGTTTGCAGAACAGCTGGGTGAGTTCCTCGAAGCTGTCGATGGAGCGGCTGGGCAGGCTGCGGTACCAGGTCCTCGCCGCTCCCCTGAGAGTAGAATAGAAGCCTCGGCAGAGCAGGTCATCGTCGGCTCCTTGGAAGGACATCTCCCCCTCGTAATCCATCACGTGGTTTCCCGGGTCCCCTATCCCGTCGTACTTCCCCAGCGTCGGGATCTTGAATCGAGAGAGGACCCGCGCGTCGGTTATCCTCCGTGATAGGGGGCACCGGTCCCCGTGGATGCCTCCGGGGGTTCGACACCCGTCTGCCTCCGGTTCGTTTGGTGGTGGAGGGTGCACCGGCGCCGGCGGGGCTGGCTCCACGGCCCTCGCCACACTGGGGGTCGGGCTGACCCGGCGCTCCCGGCTCCTCCGGCGGGAGCTCCTGCTCCGCCGCGATCGGTCTCTCAAGTGGTGTCGGCTGCTTCTCCTGCGGTGGGGTGACCGTGGTCGACGAGACGACGCGGTCACCGATTCGTCCCCCGTGCCCTCAGTTTCTCTTCGGCTCCTTTCACGATGAGGGGAGGAGGCGCGTGATCTCGCCTGGCGGGAGCCGGACAACGTGAACCGACGCTTCGTGTTCGGTCTTTGGTTCCCGTGGTCGTCGACCACAGCGGATCGTAAGAGCGGGGGACCCCCCGCCCAACGATGGTCGTCGCCCAATGCGCCTCCGTTAACTGGCGCAGTGCTGACGAGTTGCTGTACTGCCGCGACTAGCGTCTGGAGATTCGCATTGGTCTCCTGGGCCAGGGCACGGAGTTGCCCCTGTGTGGCTAATTCCGACCCGCCAATCTCTTCAGTTGTGGGGGCGGGGTGGTTGTTGACGGGCGTGCCTTCGAGGTTGCCGTTGGATGCGCCATTCGCCTCCTCCGGGATGAGGGGCATGCGTTTCCTTCCGTTGCTGGCTCGTGCCATTGCAGGTGTGGTTTGCTTCTTCATGGAACAGTTCGTTCCCACAGACGGTGCCAGATGTTTCAGAGTGTTTTCTCACTACAAAGCGTTGACCGTGTACAACCCGGTCAATGTGGTCAAGGGGCCCGCTTGGGTCCCCGGGTGAGTCGAGTTGGTGCAGTCGAGGCTCGAGTCGGATCTGCGGACGACGTGGAGCGCGTCGGCTGGATTGAATCGGGGTCCTCAGTCGTTGGTAGGGCGAGGGGAAGCCTCGGCCTGGGTTGAGACGCTCGGCCTCGGTCGGTTGTGCTCGGCCTCGGCGGTCGGACGACGAGGGGAAGCCTCGGTCGTCGAGCTGGTTGCGTGGTCGGCGAGGGGCAGAGGGGAAGCCTCGGCCCGTGGATTGGATATCCTCCTGCGTAGACGAGAACACTCGTCAGGGGGGCCGGACCTTGGTTCCGGCCAAAACCCCTCCGATGCCTAAGTCAGATAGTGATCTGAAAGAGGAGGCCCGGCGGAGACGGTACGACTCGAGAGGAGATCGGTACGGCGTCTCACGGCGCGAGCGGGGGAGGAAGGAGGAGAAATGGGGGAACTAGGTCGTTGATGGAGTACCTTAGGTTTTGGATACCTGAGATGCGGTCCTTTGTCATGTCGTCCTCCTAGCCCCTTTATAGACCTCCGCCGTGATTGCCCCCGACCCACGTCGCTCGTCCGCCCTCAATCGTGCCCCCTCAATCCGCCCCCCGTCGCCGCTCCCTGCGCCCCCCCAGCATCTCCCCATAACTGCCATTAAGTGGTAGCGGGATCGAGGGAGCGGTTATCGCAGGAGTGGGTGAGTGACCCGTGTGTTACCGGGGCCGGGTCGGATCGACATTTGGGGGAGTCCCCCATAGGGCCTTATCGAGTGGGCCTGAGTGCGCAGATGGGCTCTTGACCGGAGGTCGGGTTTCTGGGCTCGTGTCTTTCGGGCCTCGGCCAAATAGGCGTAACAATTTGCATGTTTATTTCTTTGTTTTACAGGCCGACACATTACTTGAAATTGACTATTTGGCGTAACGGTATTTACAAGAACTAGACCTAGCCACCAACATGTCTTTTATAAGTACAATTGGAACCAAATTAAATTGGTGATGCGTCGTACAAGGCTCCGTCCATCTAATACTGAGATGAGTCATCTTTGTCAATTTTATAGGAGCGAATCAATCTGGCGTCTAACTTTCGTAGATGTCGCAGGACGGTTTCAGCAACAATATCAAACTCAACTAAATATGTAAGGTGCCACTTCAACCCAACGTGCATATCTTCTTACCTACATCCGTCAATTGCGGTTAATCGTTAAAAGACGAAATGACGACGAAGCTGGACGTTCTAACAGGCACAAATTAACTTCTCGTCGTCATTTGATGTGATCGCTACTTGTTTTTTTAGTTTTCGAGTGTTTTATATATTGCATTGGAGCTTGTATATAATTAGTATATAATAAACGTGTATTGGCATTTTCTTTGATTTTTTGCATTGGGATCTTGTGGAAATTTCATTATATTTGAAGTGATTGTATTGGGATATTATAGTGAGAAAATGGATTAATTTACTTCTTTATGTTGGAAATCTTTATATCTCTTTTGTATCTTCTCTTCTCTAATAATAGATTAATTTAATCTTTATTTTATTTTATTAGTTATTAACTGGAACCTTTGGAATTATGATTGACCAATGTGTGTATAACATAATGCAGGAGGGTGTGAATATAGAGTGGGGGATTGTGGTTGAAGAGGTGTGTATGCGGTGGTATAAGAGTGTGAAGTTAGAAAAGGGAGGCTGTATATGAAATGGCTGGGCTTGGCAACCCTGAACATTTTGGCCTGCCCAAACCAGAGAGCAACCAGCTCTTTAGTGATGTAAAAAAGGCCGGGGTTTGCAACTCTGGCCAATTCAAAATGGCCAGGTTGTCAACCTCGGTCTTTTTGGCGTCTGTCAATTCAGTGCAGAATTATCCTCTGCTGCGCTGATGTGGCAAAATTTGATCTATTTTGATAAATATTTTTTTGATTTTAGTAATTATTTTTAACTTATGGGATTTTCCTAAAATAGAATAATGTAGAAAAGGTGGCACCTGATCTAACTGATCTAATATATCAGATGACTAAGACACATAAAGTTGAAAATTACAAGCTCCACATGTGCTTCTACTTTTTATAGAAACAGTCTTTTCGTGTCTTCCACCTGATCTATTAAAAAATGTGTCACCTTGTATATATGATTCCCTCCCTAAAATTTGTCCAAAAAATAATAAAGTTTGCTCGGGTCCTCGCTCTAGTCGACAAAAAGGAAGTCACAGCGCGCTGCTCCCCACTACCCCAAATTCACGTTCCTCTCCCAATCAATCTCTTTCTTCCTTGCCGAAAATTATTAGGGTTAGGGCTTGATATCACCTTTATCTTTTCATTTATTCTAAAGTCTCTCCCCAATTTTATCAGGGTTTGTAATTTTTACTTCTATATGAAGAAACCCTCTCCTTCCCTTTTATTTTCCCCTCGTTTTCATCTCCGATAGCTGCTTTCTTTGGTTTTTTGTCGTCGTCCATGGGCTCCACAGGAATCTTCTTCTCCCGCGCTCCGTTGTCGGCGCCGATCCCCGACCCGTTCGACCCGGCGGCCGCGTGGTACGGGGGCAATATCCAGTACCTACTCAACATCTCGGCGATCGGCGCCGCCTCCTGCGTCCTCCTCTTCTTCCTAGTCAAGCTCCGCAGCGACCACCGCCCCATCCCCGGCCCCTCCGCCCTCCTCGCCAAGCTCCTCGCCGTCTACCACGCCCAGATCGCCCTCCACTGCGGCGCCGACGCGGCCCAGTTCCTCCACATCGAGCGCTCCAGCTTCTTCGTACTCTTATCCCTCTCTATCCTCGCCCTTATCGCCGCTCTCCCCCTCAATCTCTACGCCGGCACTGCCCCCATCCTCGACAACTTCGCACGGACCACCATAACGCACTTCCCCAAGGGTTCCCCTATCTTGTGGGTCCACTTCCTCCTCATGATCTTGGTTGTCGTTCTTGCCCATCTGGGCATATCCAGGATGGAGGAGAAGCTCAGGATCACACGGTTCCAGGATGGGAGCGTTTCCGTCGATGCGACTTCTTCATCATCATCCACTTCTATCGCCATCTTTACCATCATGGTTCAGGGGATCCCCAAAACCCTAGCGGCCGATAAGGCCCCGCTCGAAGAGTATTTCCATCACAGGTATCCGGGGAAGGTGTACAGGGTCGTTGTTCCGTTCAATCTCTCCGCTTTGGAAGCTCTTGCTGCCAAATGGATTAAGGTCCAAAATGAGATCTCCTGGTTGGAAGCTCGATTGGATGCTAGGACTCTCAATTCTCATGACGACGGGGAAAACAAAGGCACCAATTATGCTACAAATGCTAGGTTTTATCATCTGTGGATTAGAAAATTGAAAGATTTGTGGGCCAGATTTGCTGCGAAGTTGGGCTTCACTGATGAGGAAAGGCTGAGGAAGTTACAGAACTCGAGATTGGTGTTGGAGACGAAGCTGATGGATTACAAGGAAGGCCGGGCACCTGGCGCTGGGATTGCTTTTGTGGTATTCAAGGATGCGTACACCACTAACAAGGCCGTGAAGGATTTTCGGACGGAGAGGAAGAGGAAGCCTATCGGCCAGTTCTTCCCTTTGATGGAGCTCCAGCTCGAGCGGAGCCGGTGGAGGGTGGAGCGGGCCCCGCCAGCATCCGACATCTATTGGAGCCATTTGGGTTTGAGCAAGCTCTCTCTTAGCCTCCGTCGGGTGGCCGTCAACACTTGCCTTCTCGCCATGCTTCTCTTTTGCAGTTCGCCTCTTGCCTTGATCAGCGCTATGAAGAGTGCTGTGAGGATCATCAATGCAGAGGCAATGGACAATGCTCAGTCATGGGTAGATTGGCTTGAGGGCTCAAGCTGGTTTGCCTCAATAATTGTCCAGTTCTTGCCCAATGTCCTTTTATTTGTGAGCATGTATATAATCATTCCATCTGTGCTCTCTTATCTTTCTAAGTTTGAGCGGCATCTAACTGTCTCTGGAGAGCAACGAGCTGCACTACTAAAGATGGTTTGCTTCTTTCTCGTGAATCTCATTCTATTGCGAGCTATCGTAGAATCGTCCCTGGAAAGTGCTATGCTGGGGATGAAGAGGTGCTACTTGGATGGTGAGGATTGCAGGCGGATCGAGCAGTACATGAGTGCATCATTCCTTTCAAGGTCATGCCTTTCTTCACTTGCGTTTCTCATAACAAGTACCTTTTTGGGCATATCATTTGATCTGTTGTCTCCAATACCGTGGATAAAGAAGACCTTGAAGAAGTTTCGAAAAAATGACATGCTACAGCTGGTTCCCGAGCAGAATGAGGATTACCTTGCAGAGCAAAGCCATGCAGCAAATAATAGCCATGAAGCAAATAATAATCTTAGGATGCCTCTAATGTCAGAGAGAGAAGACAGTTCAGGATTGAATGGTATTGAAGGTCAGGATCTTTCAGTGTACCCAATAAACCGCAGTTTCCATTCCCCAAAGCAGACGTTTGATTTCGCACAGTACTATGCTTTTAACCTCACGATATTCGCTCTCACCATGATCTATTCCTTGTTTGCTCCATTGGTGGTTCCTGTGGGTGCCGTTTACTTCGGATACAGGTACGTAGTGGATAAGTACAACTTCTTGTTTGTCTACAGAGTTCGAGGCTTTCCAACTGGCAATGACGGGAAGCTGATGGATAGGGTGCTTTGCATCATGCACTTTTGTGTTATCTTGTTCCTTCTCTCGATGTTACTATTCTTTTCAGTCCAGGGGGACTCAACAAAGCTTCAGGCAATATTTACTCTTGGGCTGTTATTCTTTTATAAAGTGCTTCCTGCTAAGACTGATATCATGCAGCCGTCTATCTTGGAATCTATGCAAACCGTTGATAGCTTTGTTGACGGGCCAACTGATTATGAGATTTTTTCACAACCTGAGTTTGATTGGGATCTATATCAACAATGAGGAAGGGCCAACCTCATTCAGCAGTTTGCAGGATTTCTATAGTGTGCAGCACGCATCATTAGTGTAAGATGTAGATGTAATTTTATGACGGCTAAGTACCTTCTGTTTGATAGCAAAGAAATTCTTTTATAAGAAGGCGAATGTCCATAAATTCAGTTTGTGCATAAAATTGCCCCCCCCCCCCCCCCCCCAAAAAAAAAAAAAAAAAAAAAAAAAAAAATTATCTTCTGTCTTCTGGTTATGCCACTATTTGATGTAGTCTGCATTTGATAGTCTAACTAGGATATGAAGTTAGATGATAATCACAAAACTTTACGATGCCATTGGCCATCAATTCACAGTGTTACATATTATTACCAATTTCAAGAAAGTGTTGTCATCAGTTTACTTATTGAAGTACTTATGTGACAACCTACCAAGCCTTTTCTTTGTACGTATTGGAATACCTAGCAAGCATGTATGTGTGCTGGTAGTTGGACTAGCCTACTCTCTGCATGCATGCGTGATGATACAAGATGCAGATCATACATCCCCAAATTATAAAATTGATGACCCAAATGTGAATTCCGTTATTTATATGGTCTAACACATTTAAACGGGCTGTAAATAAAAATAAAAATGATCTTAAATGAGTTTATTGATGCATCAATTGATACAAATTAATCAAAACGGGCTGTAAATAAAAATAAAAATGATCTTGATGAGTTTATTGATGCATCAATTGATACAAATTAATCAAAACGGGCTGTAAATTAAAATAAAAATGATCTTGATGAGTTTATTGATGCATCAATTGATACAAATTAATCAATTTTTAGACAATGTCAAAACGTTGATTTTGTTGCCATTATTTGTTTGCATGGGTAAAACACATCACAATCATATCAATTATTTATTTATTGATGTCGTATCAAACAAATGGATTTTCAAATCGGGTGCCAATTTTTATTTTGGGTGACATGATTTTTGGATCCTAACGATGGTAACATAGTCTATATATATATATATATCTCTCTCTCTCTGTGTGTCCCTAACAAATTTGGATATAAATCCCTCACAAATTCATATTTGGATATGTCCATAACAATATCTTGCCGGTTTGAAGAGAATTCGTTTGTTACTATGAATATCCAAATCCCTAACCGAACTATAATTAAGCTTTAATTAGGCATGCCGAATGAACTTCAAGCCCTTACTTTCTCTTCACCCCTCACTTATTGCAGCAACAAACCAAACCACCCAATCTTTTCATGTAAATTTTATTAATTCCTCATAGATGCATCTTTTCTTCCTAGTTTTGCTCTTTTTTCTTCTCTCTTCTCAACATTTCTATAAACTATCTTTGTGTCGGCCAAAGGATGAATGCAAGCGAAAAAAGATATTAATTTTTCAAAATTTCAAATAATGGTAGAATTTCTAGTACTTAAATGAATTGGATACACCATTAATTAAGTAATAGGAGTGGTTGACAGAAGAGATTGTTATGTGGGTTTAGATGTAGTGGAAGAAATAGAAGAATGAAAGGCTGAAGGAGATGGCGGTGTGTTCGGGTTTAATATTGTTAGGGACTTGTATCCAACTATGAATTTGTGGGAGGTTTATATTCAAATATTGTAATTTTTAAAAGGTTAAGGGCTTGTATTCTAAAAAACCTGGGCATGCATACTTGCTTGCTCCGTCACTCGAGGGCATTATCAGTTGGTGCACGTGTCTTGTGGGTCACTTGAAGGCCTTATCAACTGGTTTGGTGTCATTTAATTTTTCTTCCTCTTCTCTATTTGCGCTGTTCAATATATCTTAATTTTTTTGCTAGGCTGCATGAGCCCATATATCTGAGATCCTGCAGTTTAACGCAGGCAGGTTGAAGGTTACAGTCACATTTGACTAAAATTTGAGAGTTTCAGAGTTGTACATATAAACCGTTACAGTGTTGTCGGCACAAACTGAAACAACGGTTACGGGTTTGGTATATTATCTGTCCTTGTTTACGTTACCATATCATTATGCCTTGACTGCAAGCGACTAAGATTTACCTTCTGGTTTCCATTTTAGTTTATTTTTATTATTCTTGCTGTAAGGTTATAAATTGATTGGTGCAAGGACCTGTTGTATGATATGTTTTGTTCATGTACCTCTTAGTTTTAAGAACCATTTGGGGGCTTTGTTGTTTTAATTTGATTAACTCCAGAATTGGTTTATCATCTTATCACAACCAACCTTTTATATAGACAGAATAATCGTACATGATTATGAACTTATGGTACCAAAATGGTTTTAATGTGAAAGCATGCTCAACATGCAGTCTGCTTGTGCCTTATAGTTATTAAGAAATGAATTTTATTTATCGTTGCAATGTCATGCCCACTACTTTTCCCATCTTATAGAAAATATGTCCCAGTGGGAATTATTAGGTTGTCAGTGGGTTGTCTCTCTTGCTTTCAGTGCTTAACATAATTAAGATCATTACCATGCTCAACAAGAGGAACGTTTATTAGCTCCACATATGATTTGTCTAACATTTGTTACTTCTGTCTCGTGCTATTGGAATAAAATTAGTTGGTCAGGCTGAAACTACAGTCCTGTTCATCTAAAATTTTGCAGTTCAACGGTTGGACCAGTAAAGAGATGCTGATCTTAAGTGCATTGTGGAGTACACAACAGTTAATTGTTCTTTTACTTATACCTTGTGGTAGCTAACTTCTCCATTCTTAGGTGTAGATATCGTGTGGAAAATGGTGATCATTATTATAGAGTGATCAACACCTACACTTTTAATATGATTACCTTTTTGTAGTGGATATATCTTGGTTAACTGGAAGATAATGGAGAAAGAATCATATGATATGAACGAAAGAGGTGTGCTGAGACAATCAATGTACATGTGCTGACCTAATTTCCTATTTGATTGTACATAATGAATACAGTTTCGTCTTCAACCGCTAGGTATCAAATTTAACATGCTCACGTGAAGTAAAAAATAGGTTGTGTTACTTTGTCATAATATGGGCAATTTGCACCTTCAATTTATGTTAAAAATTGAGTTTTTTTATGTTTGTTCAGTCAAATTCTTCTTATCCTGCCTTTTATGCAGGATGGGATGGAATTTAGGGTTTTGGTGGTGGGATCTGGGGGAAGAACTAGATAAATTATGGTTCTTGGCTTCTCACCAAGGGTTTCGAATGCTAAATAGGTTTTGAGAAAATTTCTCATTTTATTTCTTCATTCATTCATTAGTTGAAAATAAAACAAGGTTGGGCCTTTATATATGCTTACAAACTCTGACTCTTCTTCACTAATCTGATGTGATACTGAACATTAAAATAACTATAAATAAATAAAAAGACTCAAAATACCTAAAGACCCTAAAACTCAAAATTAAAATTAAAATTAAAATTAAAAATTCTTGATTCGATCCCCCATCATTCTTACCGGCTTCAGAACTTTACCTCCTGGTGAAGGAGGGCAAAAGTAGCACAGCTGGATAGAAATCAGCAGTTCTTTGCAGTTTGAGAAGATGCGTCCACGAACTCTGAAGTGTGACAGGATGCAGATTAGTAGAAGTACGTCTTCCCAAAATTTCTCTCCACTCGCAAGAGATAGAAACGTATATAAGATCTATTTTAGTAAGAGGAGATCTATAATAACGAATTCGATGTGCTCAATAAGCTCCAGCGGTGTTTCCATCTGAAAACTGGCGCTCGTTCAGTAGATGGCTTTCGGTAGGGCTCTAGCTCAGATTGTAGTGCTGGATCGAGTTCTGTCTCTGGCTCAGAATGCGGCACTGGCTCAAACTCTCTTTCATGCTGTGACTCTGGTTCATGCTCAGGCTCTTCTGGAGATTCCAACATTGGCTGATGCTCTTGTGGAGATTCCAATACTGGCTCAGGCTCTAAGTTAGGATCTGAGTTTAATTCAGGCTCATGATCTAACTCGGGCTCATGCTCAAACTGTGTCTCAATATCGTGGTTAGGGTCTTGCTTCAGCTCAGATTCAAACACATGCTTTGCCTCAGGATTTGGACCAACCTCTATCGTGGGTTTTAGCTTAAGTTTGTATGCTTGATGAAAAATGTTGTACATCCTGCGTATCAGATCTATAGTAACATTCTTTTCCTTCGGGCTTGAAAATTTCTTTGGTGCTTGGGGAATGTATTGATGCTGGGAAGAATAGCGATCTTGAAGAAGGAATTTGAATACTTACCATTGACGACTATGGCGTGGAAGATGCCAATACCAAGATCATGCTTCTTGTTTGAATGCATGATATGCATATGTATAGTTCTCTTCTTCTGAAAAATAAAACTTGGAGAAGAAATATTCTAGATGTGATTCCCAGTCATTATATTCATACATGTCTTCGAAGCCATAAAAGTATGTGACCCGATCATATTTTGTTCAAGGAGAATAAGCATTCTAGTAATTTTTCTTGTAGTTAGCATAATCTTGCTAGATTTAGTTTTGATCTTGCACGGATGGTTTTGAGGTATACTTGGCCGAGTTAGCTATCACTAGCGCGAATGTCACTGAATTCGGGCTTCAAACGGGCCTGAAATCGTTAAAATATAGACATTGTGCAGAAATTCCTCTTAGAATAGCTAGAAAATCTACGAAAATTGGGGCGATACACTGTGCATTCATTGATGGTCAACGGCTTGGCTGAGTCGGCTCGGGTCAGCGACTCGAGTTAGTGGCTCGGCTCAAACCGACACGTCAGTGACTCATGCTCAGTGCGGTGCACGGCTCAGCTCCCCATGGATGGCTCGATCGAGTCGTCACTGTAGCAACGTCGGCTCAACGACGTCAGTGATCTTTTTTGACGGTTTTGACGATAAATCGCCATGCAATTTGGTTCTGTGGGTTTGCCCGGAGGAGAGGAAGACGAAGGTGAGGCCGGTTGTATCAGATGTCGTCGGAGGCGGCCTTGGCGTGATGCAGAAATTTGAGCAACGGTGACCTTTGTGCTTCTGTTTGGCGAATGTGGAAGCTCCGAATTTCGGTGAGGTTTGTGGAGGCTGTGGATCGCAGTGGAGGCGACGATGTTGGGTGGTGAAGCCGCAGGAGGCAGCTGCAGTAAGATCTGGCAGCATGGACGGTTGAATCAAGGCAAGATTTTGAAGCGATGGCGGGATCGACTTCCGCGGAGGAGGGTGGAAAGAACGACGATGCTGATCGGCGAGGCTACCGAAGGTGGCGGCGTCGCTGTGGGCTCTCGTGAGCAGAGATTGAGGTGGTAGTAGTGACTTCGAGTGGCTAGGGGTTCAGGTTGGGTTTTCTTTTGTTTTTAGACCAGGACGGCGTGTGTTTTGGGCTAGGGATTTCTTTTTTTGCTCTCTTTTTTGTGTGGATTTGAGATCAGAATGAGTGAAGATAGGATCTTCAGCTCTGATACCAAATTGATGCATGACAGAATGGATTTTAGGGTTTTGGTGGTGGGATTTGGGGAAGAACTAGATAAATTAAGGTTTTTGGTTTCTCACCAAGGGTTTCCAAGGCTTCTCACAAAGGAAGTGGGAACCTTTCACATGTTTTGAAAAAATTTCTCATTTGATTTCTTCATTCATTCATTGATTGACAATAAAACAAGCTAGAGCCTTTATATAAGCTTACAAACTCTTGACCCTTCGTCATCATTTTCGATGGAGTATTAAACATTAAAATAACTATAAATAAATAAAAAGACTCAAAATGCCTAAAGACCCTAAAACTCCAAAATAAAATAAAATAAAATAAAAAATTCTTGATCCGATCTCCATCTTTCAGCTTCAGCTTCAGAACTTCACCTCCTGATGAAGGAGGGCAAAAGTAACACAGCTGAATAGAAATCAATAGTCCCTTGCTATTTGAGAAGACGTGTTCATAAACTCTGAAGTGTGACAGAATACAGATTAGTAGAAGAAGAGCACGTCTTCTGAAAATTTCTCTCCACCCACAAAAGATATAAAAGCATATAAGCTCTGTTTATTAGTAAGAGGACTGTAATAACGTTCGATGTGCTCAATCAGCTCCAGCAGCGTTTTCATCTAAAGTTCTGGTGCTCGTTCAATAGATGACTTTGTGTAGGACTGGCTCAGATTGTAGTGCTAGATCAAGTTCTGTTGCTAGCTCAGATTTTAATGCTGGATCAAGTTCCGATAGCACTGGGTCAAACTCTGATTCATGCTCTGACTCTCGTTCAATCTCAGGCTCTTGTGGAGATCCAACGCTGGCTTAGGCTCCAAGTCGGGATCTGACTTTATTCAGGCTCAGGCTCCAACTTGGGGTCATGTTCAAACCGTGTCTCAATCTCATGGTGAGGATCTGGCTTCAGCTCAGATTCAAGCGCACACTTTGCCTCAGGATTTGGATCAACATCTATCGTGTGCTTTAGCTTAAGTTTGTATGCTTGAAGAAGAATGCCGTCCTTTTCGTTCAGGCTTGAAAATTTCTGGGGTGCCTGGGGAATGTATTGATGCTGGGAAGAATTGCAATCTTGAAGACAAAATTTGAATACTGACCATTGACGACCTTGACATGGAAAATGCCAATACCAAGATCATGCTCCTCCTTTAAGTGTGTGTTATGCATATGCATGCTTCTGTTCTTCTGAAAAATAAAACTCGGAGAAGAAATATTCTAGAGGTGATTTCCAATCATCATATCCGTACATGTCTTTGAAGCCATAAAAGTATGGGACCCGATTATACATTGTTCGAGGAGAATAAGACTTGTAGTAATTTTCCTCTTAGTTATCCTAATCTCCCATGATTTAGAATTGAGCTTACACGGAGGGTATTAATGTATAGTTGGCTGAGTCAGCTACCTACTAGCGTGATTGACAATAATTCGGGCTTTAAACGGGCCCGGAATCATTAAAATATAAAAGCTACCCAGAAATTCCTCCGATAATAGCCATAAAATCTGTGAAATTGGGATGACGCACTATGCAGTCGTTGACAGGTTAACGGCTCTGCTGAGCTGGCTCGGGCTGGCGACTTAACTGAGGCGGCTCGAGTCGGCGGCTCGGCTAAGCCGGCTTGGCCGGAACACCAATAACTCTGACTCGGCGTAGTGCACAGCTCGGCTCCTCGTCATGGACGTCTCAATCGAGCCGTCACTATAGTTGTGGCGACTCAACGATGCCAATGACCTTCTCTGACGGTTTTGAATGCGAATCACAGAGCGATTTGGTAATGTGGGTTCGTCCGGAGGAGATGAAGACGAAGATGAGGTCAGTGGTCTCGGATGTCGCTGCAGGCGGCCTTGGCGTGTTGCGGAAGTGTGAGCGATAGCGACCTCCATGCTTCTGTTTTACAGAGGTGGAAGTTCCAGACTTCGCGAGGTTCGTGGAGGCTATGGATCATGGTGGAGGCGACGATGTCGGGTGGTGAAGCCGCGGGAGGTGGGGCAATGAGATCTGGCAACAGGGACTGGCAACAGGGACTGATGAATCAAGGTGGGATTTCAAAGCGATGGCGGAATCGACTTCTACGAAGGAGGGTGGAAAGAACGACGACACTGGTTAGGCTGTGGAAGGTGGCTGTGTCGCTATGGGCTGTCGTGAGCAAAGATTGAGGCGACAATGACTTCGAGCGGCCAGTGTTTCAAGTTGGTTTTTTTGTTTTTTAAAGATCTGGTAGGTATGTGTTTTGGGCTAATGATTCCTTTTTTTGCTCTTTTTTCTGTGGATTTGAGATCGGAAAGAGCAAAGATAGGATTTTCGGCTCTGATACCAAATTGATGCAGGATTGGATGGCTTTTAGGATTTTGGTGGTGGGATTTGGGAAAGAACTAGATAAATTATGTTTCCTTGGCTTCCCACCAAGGGTTTTCGAGGCTTCTCACCAAGGAAGGGGAAATCTTTCACAGGTTTTGAGAACATGTCTTATTTGTTTTCTTCATTCATTAGTTGAAAATAAAACAAGGTAGGCCTTTATATATGCTTACAAACTCTGACTCCTCTTCACTTATCCGATGTGGTACTAAACATTAAAATAAATATAAATAAATAGAAAGACTCAAAATACCTAAACACCCTAGAAATTGAAATGAAATTAAAATTAAAATTAAAAATAACATTTTGATCCGAACACCATCATTCTTCTTAGCTTCAGGAGGTGAACACCTCCTGGTGAAGGAGGGCAAAAGTAGCACAACTGGACAGAAATCAACAGCCCCTAGTAGTTTGAGTAGACGTGTCTACGAACTCTGAAGTGTGACATGATGTAGATTAGTAGAAGCACGTCTTCCCAAAATTTCTCCACTCATAAAATATAGAAATTCAATTAAGATCCGATTATTAGTAAGAGGAGGAGATCTGTAATAACGAATTCGATGTGCTTAATCAGCTCCAACGTCGTTTCCATTTGAAGTTCTGGCGATCATTCAATAGATGGCTTTGGATAGGACTCTAGCTCAGATTGTAGTGCTGGATCAAGTTCTATATCTGGCTTAGAATGCATTACTGGGTCAAACACTTGTTCATGCTTTGACTCTAGTTCGGGCTCAGGTTCTTGTGAAGATTCCAACACTGGCTCAGGTTCCAAGTTGGGATCGGCTCAGGCTCCAACTCGGGCTCATGCTCAAACATGTCTAAATTTCGTGGTCAGGATCTGGCTTCAGCTCAGATTCAAGCGCACACTTTGCTGCAGGATTTGGATCAACATCTATCGTGGGCTCTAGCTTAAGTTTGTATGCTTGAAGAAGAATGTTGCGTATCTCACGTTTTAGTTTTACGTGATCATCCTTTTCATTCAGGCTTGAAAATTTCTTGAGTGCCTATAGAATGTATTGATGCTGGGAAGAATAGTTCTTGAAGAGGGAATTTGAATACTGATCATTGACGACTATAACGTGGAAGATGCCAATAACAAGATCATGCTTCTCATTTGAATGTGTGATATGCATATGTATACTTCTGTTCTTTTGAAAAATAAAACTTAGAGAAGAAATATTATAGATGTGATTCCCAAATCCCAATCATCATAACCATACATGTCTTCAAAGCTATAGAAGTATGGGATTTGGGGAATCTTTCACGGGTTTTGAGAAAATTTCTCATTTGATTTTTTTCATTCAGGCATTGGGTGCAAATAAAACAAGGTATGGTCTTTATATAGGCTTACAAACGCCGACTCTTATTTATCTATCTGATGTGGTACTAAACATTAAAATAACTATAAATAAATAAAAAAACTCAAAATACCTAAAGACCCTAAAACTCAAACTCAAACTCAAAATGAAAATCAAAATCAAAATCCAAAATCCAAAATCCATAATCCAAAATCCAAAATCTGATCCACATCATTCTTGTTTACTTGTTTGCTTATTTTTAAGGCTCGAATAAAACATTGTACACAGAGACACATCTCTCTGTGCATGTGCATGTACGTGCTCGTACTCGGGCACACATGCACACCCATATCTTGCCATATATTCACAAATTATTTTAATCTTAAGCACTGATTGATAATGTGATCTTTTTCGATATCAATTTCTGAACCTCTTTATGTTTATTTTGTCAATATTGTGGTATATGATGTAGCAAAGTTTGCACTTGGTCCCCTTAACATTGCACACCGTCTTGCTCTCCCACTTCTGTCTTAGTGCGCATGCACACGTGTAACTCTGACATGTATGCTTGTAAAATGGTAAATGAGAAATATGAGGAGTGATTTCCGGATTGTAAATTTTAATGGTAATTCTAGAACTCAATATACTATAAAGAAATTGATGCATTGATCCTTTTGTTATTTTGGAACACAACTGTTTTACACTTGAATAAGATTTCTGAAATATAGATACTGATGGAAAAGGATCAGGCATATTGTAACAATAAAGCTGTCATAAAGTGATGAAATAGCATAAGTTTCATTAGTGCAACTGGATGATTGCTACAAATTGGTAGGTTACATGCATTATGGTGCATTTTGATATTTGGTGGATGAATTATTGCTGAGCTTCGGGTGGGAGTTATAGATACTACTGATACATTTTGGTTAGTAAATTTATGGTTCCTTTGAGACGAACGAGGATGGAGAACATGTAGGCTAAATTAATGATCAGAACATGTAGGCTAAATTAATGATCAGTCGACGAATCAGCTGTTTATTACATATGTATAAGATTAAAAGAGAAAAATTGTATTAAACTATCATGGAATAGAACTATTCTTCCTTTGAAACTCTGAGAGTAATCAACCATGAACTAAGAAATGAGACAATCCTTTATCAGTTTATTGTTTCAGAAATTCAAGGTTATGGAAATTTTTTGTTTCTAGAATAGAGGTACTCAAATCTGTCATTTGTCAAATAGTGATGTATCGACTACTGTTTTTATTAGATATCATATTGTGTATCAAATGATACTACAATAAGCTATTAACTGTAAAATAATGTACCCCAAAATGTGGTTAAATTCAAACATATAACAAAGAATAGCTTAGGTGAAATGCTGAAAAACTAGAAGATTCAATCATACAAGATACTTATAGATAGACAAGCACACAAATCATTAGACCATTAATTAAAATAACATTGCATATTCAAACTTCAAGTTCAACCTTTGCAAACATGGTACATAATCGTTAGCGCATAATTTATTTCATGAATACCAAAGTAAACTAAAGCAAGTCCATAACCACTTCAAAAAGCAAAATAAACTAAATTAATCTAGCAAATAACATCAATGACAATGAATCAAGTTTAATGGATCCTTCACTACTGCCATCACACTCAAGAATGTTTTTGTCATAATTCTCATCTTCATCTCGGTCCTCTTTCACCATTTCTTCTACTTCCTTTTAGCATCGGTGAAGGTTGGCGCTTTCAAGTTGTGATGAATTTTATAGTAGTAATCCACATTGCTCTGATACTAGATCTGACGCTGGATACATTGGATCAGATTTTTTTACTTCAGATCTGATAACATATGATTTCTAGGATTTTGAGAGGGGTTGGGAGAAAGTTCAGTTGTAATGGTTGTCTAATGTGGATGAGGATCAGGAAATTGATTTAGGATTATCTTTTGGAAGAAACTAATCATCTAAAATGTTTTGGTTTAGATTTTAGTTTTGGACATGTCTGAACATAAAATGAGGGATTTAGGTTTCAACAATCATTTAAAAGATTGTTTTGATTGGCTAGGGTTTTGCAACAAAATTGGAGAAGAAAACTACAAAAAAAGGAAGGAAATAAGGCTTCAGACCTTCGTTGGGGCCTGACATTGGCCTGACATATAGACCAGTCATCTTGATTGAATCTCACACTACAACATATTACATCAAACGAACAACAAAGGACAATTTTCAAAGCATCCAATCTTAAAACAAAAATCAATAGCCTTCCTTTCTTTTAGTTGGAAACCCTAATAATGACATGTATCATGTCATATTCACAAAATTATGAAAATGCCCTTGGCTGAAATATAAGGCTCAAGACATCCCATAAACATCACAAAAAATTCCTGAAAAAAGTAAATAAAAATATCTAAGAAAATAATCAATAACTGCTAACTCAAAAACCGATAATGTAAATGCTAAAATTTTATAATGCACATTCTTTAATCTCGCAGTGGCGACCCCATAAGTATCTATCTATAGAATAGATGTGAAAATTTGAGAATTTTAAAGAATCCTTTTCTCCTGCCCCATTGCATGTTTCCATTCTTTCTTTCCTGTTATATCAAAATCTTGGATCTAAATCTTTGAGAAACTATACTGATTTTTGACGGGGAAAACAAGGATCAAGCAATGGTTTCATGGATTTTGGGTTAGGATTAAACGTTATCTATTATTTTTTTTCTTTTAGTTAGGGCCTAAGCACACATGTTACTTCTGACTTGAGTTATCAATCAAAAGTTCTGGGAATTGGGGTGGCAAACTAAGATGTGTTTATATTGAATATCTCTTGTTTATTCATCCTTCGTTATTGCTTGATTTATTTAGATACCTAATTACTCAAAAAGTAGTCGTTAGAAAATAAGATTCTTCCCTAAACTGCTGTCGCCCTTCTGCATTGAAATTGGGTGAATCTATTTTCTCTTTCCCATAATAATCGACTTCGATTGTGAAGAAAAGAAGATGAAGAAACTTTGAATCTCCAAATTTGAACCCTAATCCTTATTGGACAATTTTACCTATACCATCTTGTTCGAATCTACATCTTCAAGAAACCATGAAGTTGATGCTGGAAGGATCAGTCTTAATTTCATGTCTTGAGTTAGGTATGCATGATATAAACTTTCCCTGCATTTCTTTTTTCTTATTACTTGTCAAATGCAGTCTTGTAGATGGGCATTTGAGACATGATCATCGAGAGGAATAATGATTAGGAGTATGTGAATGGTTTCAATACAGGAAACTATTTTAGTAGTTGAATATGTACTTTTTTGGTTGGTTGTTTTCAGTTCTGACTTTTTTGTAATTGATTTTCTCTCCAAAAGGAACATGAAATAAAAAACAAAGAAAGGTTCATATGCCAGGTTGCACAAGTTAGGTTTTCATTTTTTAGCCACCCTCAAAACCTCTTTTTTTAATTTCATAAAAAATAAGTTGTCGTGATCAGTTGTTTGTTAATGTCAAACCTTATCAGGTTTTATTTTTGTCTTTCTATTTTATTTATTTTTTGAGATGTGTTGGGTTTTTCTTAGTACCTCCAAACTTTAGTCTCATCCCATAATACAACACAGAGATAGAAGTAGTTGTGCTTATATCAATTTAATTTGACTTCTGCAATTTTGTTCCCAATGGTCACTTCCATTTTATTTTCTGTATTATTTGAACATCTATTAATATTGGTGAAAATGAGCACATACAAGCTTCAGAGAACCGAAGCAAGAAGAATGTGATGGCCAAAAACGGTCATCCAGCAACACTTCAGTTTCTTGATATATAAGAATACCAAACATGTCAGTTGTATCAACCTTGTATACATGTTCTTTAAAAATGTCCGTGAATTTAGATGTTTGTTCAAATTGACTTGATGGGTATTTGAAAGTGGTTTCATTTGATGCAAAATGAACTCTGATATGCTTTGGATATAGGGCCTGGGGGAAAAGCAGGAGTGCTAAAGTTCGATGGGGCTACTTGGGACCTAGATGGTTCCACTAAGGCATCATTCATGTTGCATGTTCTTTGAGGTAATCCTTTATCTACTTCATTGGTACCTTGGAAATAGAGCTTCCAGATAGTTGTGATGTATGTTAAGTGGCGCTCCAGATGTGACATTTTAGTATTTGATATAGTCTCCTGACTTGCATATATATTCTTACAAGTCAGCTCTGATAAATGCGTTAAAATTCTCAACTTCCAAAGCTTTATGCTAGTTAACTGCCAATGCTTCATGATAGTTGTTATAAGGAAAATTAATTATATGAAGCTTTCTATTTTTTCCCTAGGGCAGATGTTAGGCATGTTGACCAAGATTCCACTTTATAAGCACTTTTAATTAATAGTATGTTATTTTAAATGTGTCTCTCTTTGGTTCTCCCCGCCATTTTTTGTTTCTTTAGAGGCGTTGAATCATCATAGTTTGTTGCATGAGTTTTTTAAGAGTTAAATTGAATTATTTTTGAGAGGATGAGTTATATTGAGTTATATTGAAAGTTAACATCGGATCTATCTAGATTTAAGAGAATCAAACATGATATTTTGCCTCCCTATCTATTTTCAAAGCTTTCGCTGGTTTGTTCTGTTTTGTACCTCTTGGTGGAGCTAGGGGGAGTCACCCCCTTGTTGCATGTGTGTTGACTGCGTTTGTTGCTGTGCCCAAGTCTTGGTTGTTTCCGTTGGATGCCACAAACCCCCAATCCAGATTTTTGAGCTGGTGCGCCAAATTAAATCCACTTTCTTTGTTTTCCTTTCTTTTTTACTTTTTTAATTTTTATTCTTCTTCTTGTTACCTTGTACACGAAGTCACATCAGATGGATCTTGCTCTGATGCTGCATTGTCATATTGCAAGTACCTGTGGTTGTAGAAATACTCCAAAATTTTAACTTAACAAATGAATGGGCGGGTGACAATCATTAGTTACATTGCCTTAAAGAAGAAATGCGAGTTCTTGTGCTGAAGTGACACGTGGCAAACTTTTCTTGTTTGTTGTATCTTTACAAGGTAGAGAGGGTAAGCATAGACACTAACCATTCTCACCTGGGGTAAGTCATATTCCTCCCTGATTTCCCTTCCTTAAAATCATTATCTAATAAGAATTTGAATGCTCCTATTATGTGGAAAGAGTAGGAATTGGGAAAAATGAAGCAAAAAGGGGAACTAAGAAGTGTCTTCTGTGCTATTGTAGTAATGTGTTATGAATACAATATGATGCCAGATGAGATGTAGAATGTAATTTGCCAAAATTTAGGCATATTTAGTCTTGGTGGTTGAAATAATCAAACCATGTAAATTTCTTTTAGAAGACAAAAAGATTCATATTGAAATTCTTATATGACTTCTTATATATTACCTCTACTGATACCTGGTATTTTGGATTTGGGGCACCTAAATGATCCGATTATCGTGATGTCAGGCACACATCAGGCCAGTACCAGTGCTTGATCCTTTTCATCAGCAAGCATCAGCATGCTTTTGTTTCTTTCCACGTTGCTTGAACTTCTATTCTGCTTACCGTTTTTACTAATGATATATCTGTAATGATTAATGAGATGGGTATCTGTTATATGTTATTGATCTAAAATATATTTTGTTCTAATGAGGGTTCTCTAAGTAGCTGAGTCATTTTCTTCCGGTGTAAAAGCTAACATAATCTCCTATTCTACTTTCTCAACTTTGGTCAGTTGAATCATATTTATTTAATACTCTATATTGTGTCTTTTTGTTGGCTCCATTAAAAATAGGACAATTTTTGCATTTAGTCATATTTTTTAAACTTATTTAAAAAATCGACCTACTTGAAAACAAATTACCAAAACCGACTAAGTTCTGGGATCGTGCGTGTGGGGGGCCATTTGGGCTTTGGACGCGGTTTGAAACCGCGTCCAATGCCCAAGTTATCAACAGCTCACGGCTGCTGCCCTGGAGCATATTGCGTTCCTTTGTTTCTTCCTCGGCCAGAAGCAATTTTTACTCATTGGTCGAAGTAAAATTCAAACCATCTCAAGGAGGTTTTGGCGATTTGGTGTGCGTCTTCTAGGTGATTTTGAGGTGAGAAATTTACTTCATAATAAGATATATGTTCTTGAAATAATTCAAATTTTGATGGTTTTAGAGAAATTAATGAATGTCAATTATGTGTAGGGTTAAAATAATGGCAAGTGATAGGATGTTTGTTACATGCTATTTTGATGGAGATTTAATGATTGATGAAAATCACGAACCGAAGTATGTCGGGGGTACTGTGAGACCAATTATTGTGAGAAGACCGTCAACATATTCCGAGCTAGTAGATCGGATATACATAGGCACACGGATAAACCGGCAGGAGTTTGCATTGAATCAGGTGTGCAAATGGCCAATAACTGATCAAAGGTTTACAGCGGTTAAGATATCAGATGACGGGGACATGGAGATTCTATTTAGCTTGGGTGAAGTTCAACGATCAGTTGAAATATATGTGGAAAAAGAAGCAATACTCAACACCAGAGTGAGCGAACCACATGGCACATTTACTCGTATGCTGGATATTGGTAATGATTCGGCTGACTTTATGCCTATAGAGAATATGGCGGGAGAAGGATGTTCGTATAACCAACAAGAGGATACGTAAGTATAGAAAGTTTTGAAGTAATAAATATGCTTATGTTATATTTGTATGAAATAAATTCCATATGCTAAACATTTCAATTATTCATATGACATTGGCAGTTGGAATGTTGCGGGACAAGGAGATGATGCAAATGCAACTTACTCCACTTATACTCATGGTCCATCTGTACCAGAGACGATGCCCACGCAAGAAAATGTGATTCTTGAAGATATTGACAGACCCACATATATTGGAGCATCGACGTCTATAGCGAGACATGGGGATGACGAAAGTGATGGCACGGATGATGATGAACATCCGAATGTGAGGGAGGATAGCATGCAGGTTGCAGCCGATCTACATGCAGATGATACAGAATGGATACATCAATCTGTTGCAGACAATACAAATGTGCAGTTTGAAGAGCCGTTGCCAGATGGAGAGGGTGAGGAACAATGGGTAAACACAACAATTATGAGGAATACCCAAGAAAGGCATCTGATAGAGCCTAGGCTTCCCAGCAATTCCGGAGTTTTCAACGTCGGTGATATGTATGATACAAAGATCGACTTGATAAAAGCAATAACGGAATGGAGCATTGATCACAATGTCTCATTTAGACCAATCAAGACAAACAAAACTTGCTATTCCGTGATATGTAGCTTGAATCATGAAGTGAATCCGCATACTCAAGATGAGGGGAGTATGAATTGTCCTTGGAGGATTTATGCAGCGGTGGGAAAAAGAACAGCTGGGAGGTTCAAGATAACAAAAGTAGGTGATGATCACACCTGCAACAATCCCACTCTAAATACTGATCATAGTCAAGCCACATCATCTTTCATAAGTTACAAAATTATGCCCCAGGTGAAGACCAAGCTTGATATGACACCTGCAGAAATACAAGAGGCCATTTATGCCATGTTACACATCAGAATATCATATCACAAAGCATGGATGCCTAGATCGAAAGCTTTAGCGAGGATATTTGGGGATTGGGAGGAGTCATACAAGAGGCTTCCACAGTACTTAGAAGTCATCAAGGAAAGCAATCCTGGAACAGTGTATAAAATTACATATGAAACTATCGGGCCAAGAGTGGCACAGTTTACAGGAGCGTATTGGTCTTTTGGACCATCAATTGAAGGGTTCAAACACTGCAAGCCGGTCCTAAGTATTGATGGAACACATTTGTATGGGAAATATGCAGGGTGCTTACTGGTGGCTATAGGCGTGGATGCAAATGGGGGCCTATTTCCGTTAGCATTTGCAGTAGTATCAGCTGAGAATGTTGAAAATTGGAAGTGGTTTTTCTGCTGCATCTATGAGTTGATACCGAATGCCCGTAGAAACCGAACGATTATCTTCATTTCTGATAGAATGAAAGGTATTCCGAGAGCACTACGAGAGGGATGGCCAGGTTCTAGACACCATAGGTATTGTCTGCGCCATGTTATTGCAAATTACATGGTGAAAGGGTTCCGAACAGCTACATTGGAAAATAACCTATGGGAAGCTGGCAATGCATCAGACTTGTTGAAATATAATTTTTTCCGTGAAAAGATTAGAAAAGAGTCTGTTGCAGCTGATGATTGGATTACTACAAACTTGGGGGCGGATACAAAGAGGTGGGCGCAACACGAAGATGGCGGTAGACGCTATTGTATAATGACAACCAATTGTTCGGAGAGCTTCAATGGGGTTCTTAAAGGAGCTAGAGCGCTTCCGATACAATCGTTGATTGCAAGAACCTTTTATAGATTAAACAAGCATTTCTATCATCGGCGGCTTGATGGACTCCGTTGGACGACCACTTTCACCCCAAAAACTGAGAACATTATTGGTGCACGTGTGCAAGCAGCCCGGTGTTGCTACATCACAAGATTTGGTGACTTTGAGTGGCAGGTGGTGGATACAGATGCACAAGCATATACCGTGACGATAGAAGGTGACCGTTGCACATGTTCGTGCAACATTCCTATGCTTCAGCATATGCCATGTGTCCATGTGATCGCCGCAATGTCAAGACATCAATATGGTGCCAACATATCATATTGGCCATTTTGTTCACCATGGTATAGTGTGAGTAAATATCAACGGTCATATATCACAGAATTTCACCCCATACCTGATGAAAGGTACTGGAAAGAGTGGGATGGTCCCAGTTTACTTCCTCCAGAAAAAAGAAGACAACCCGGTCGGCCAAGATCGACATGGATTCGGGGAGAAATGGATCGTCCACGTGAAGGAAGCAGGCAGAATAGATGCACCAATTGTCATCAGCTTGGTCATAAGAAATCACGTTGCCAAATTCCTCTACGCACAGCATCGTATGTTCTTTTTCACATTTCATGTTTAGTCTTTATGAAAATACTTGTGTCCTAACTTCATCCAATGTTCTAGGGCTACATCGCATCGAGGAGGCGGTTCACGTGCCTGAATTAATATACTGCATCCGACTGAAGAAATTCCATGTGCACGTGCCTGAAGTAATATTATGTGAATGGGAGTGTATAAGATATATGTAATGGATATGCGATATATGTAAAATCTTATATACTTTTGGAATGAAATCGGATATATGTGATTCATGTATTTTATTTACTTTTCGAATGAAATGCAACTTTCTTGATATGTCATGGGAAATGCGAAATGTGATGGATGTGTGAATGGGATGGGATGTACAAATGTGAAAGGAGATGGAAGAGTCATTTGGGGCTGGCAGCAGCTGATTGCACAATTTCAGTGCAATCAGCAAGCTGCCAGGCAGCTTCCAGGTAAGGGCATTTTTGGCCGCGGTTTGAAACCGCGGCCAAAAATGTTCCGAGATGTAGTGCATTTTGGCCGCGGTTTCAAACCGCGGCCAAAATGCACTAAATCTGAGAACATTTTTGGCCGCGGTTTGAGACCGCGGCCAAAAATGCCCTTACCTGGCAGCTGCCTGGCAGCTTGCTGATTGCACTGAAATTGTGCAATCAGCAGCAGCAACAGCTGCTGCCAGCCCTAAACGACTCTTCCATCTCCTTTTTACGTTCCTACATCCCATCACATTCACACATCCATCACATTTCGCATATCCCATGACATATACCACATATATCCAACTCATATCTCATTCCACGCAGCACAAAAATATCTCATTCCACGCAACCCATATTTCAACACATTGAAAATAAAATTTCAGATTTCATTCCAAACTTAAATAACATTTCGACAAATTTAAACACAATGAAAATAGCTTTATTACATTCATTTCCGCCTATGTAAAAACCTGCTCATAAGAGACCCACCACGCCTGTATGTGAGAAATCGACCTCGCTGAGTTGATGTGTCCCCTTCCATTTCTGGTTGGGTGTGTTGTGTCAGGGAAGTGTCAGCTTCATGCACATGAGTCTGATGTAGATCGTCTGCTAGAGTCTGATGTGGCTCATCTCTCATAGTCTGCAGTGGCTCGTCTGCCAGATACTGCTGACATGGGTCAGCTTCAGGGACAACGGTATATGGCGGAATAGGCTGAGACGTGCTGGCTTCATACCCAGTATATGACTGATAATGCTGAGATGGGTCGCCTTCATACCCGGGATACGCCTGATACTGCTGATACATACCGACATCATAACCGGTATATGGCTGCAGCTGTTGAGAAGTGTCGGCCTCATCACCGGTAAATGGCTGATACTGCTGAAAGGTGCCTCCTTCATCCCCAGCTGCCTGATACTGGTGAGAAGGGCCTGCTGCATCCCCGGCAGGCTCTTGCCGTCCTGCATCCTCACTTCTATGCCGTGTCCCGCGGAGAACCTGTCCGATCTTATCCCTAATTTGAAGGATCTGCTCTGGGTCACGTGCTTCGTAAGCACGTGTACACATGTCCTCTAAAATTCTGAGTGCGTCGGTCTGTAAAACAAATGGATAAAATATATATATTAGAAACCTATGAATAAAATAAACAAACAAACATTTTAATGCTGAACTACTATTTACCATTTCCCGCTCGATTGGACCACGTGGCATGTAACCATACGGGGGTTCTTGCCTACTATATATCCACCGCCGTGTGATCCTCCAATACCACTCCATATATACATCTAAACTAACAGCATCCCCCTGCTCAACAATATGTGCAGCCCTGTCGTACCACTGCATGAGGGGCTGCACAGTGGCTTCATTCCATGCTCTAGGGTTCATGCCGGTCTTCACCGGCATGATTGGAACCGCTTCTGGAATATGCTGCGGGATACCAAATTGGCGCATAACACGATCTGGGACATGCATCACCAATACATCAAAGCAAACTAGCGGTACACGCGCACGCCAGCTCTGATTTTCTAAAACACATAAATCAGGCAGATTATGATATCTCTGAAGATATGGCTCCTAGATCACCTAAAGGAAATGAAAATTATGAATAACTCATCAAAATTCATAATATTAATCCATCGTTTATCACATCAACGTATAAAATTTACAACTTCTTACCTGCGTATGCTCTAACATGTCAAGCTCGTTTCTATAAAAATCCAGTTGCCGCTGGGGGGTTTCTCTGAATGATAATGGCACATTCCACCTGCACCCTAAAGGGAGGGTGCCATCCAATATGTCTTGGGAGCAAGTCAGCCTGCCTATATGCAATCTCTCCCATGACCATACCTGTGAATATGAATTTGTCAGTGACTGTTACTATATAAAAAATTATTACAATGAACTTAAGTTTCAAATTGTATACTTGCAACAAGGTGGAGCATGCGTATAACCCAGTTGTTTCCCTTCTTGCCACCTTACTTAGCTCTGAGTACAGGTGAGCAAGAACAGCACTACCCCAGGAATAATCTCTAATGGCTTCTATATGCTCCATCTTTGTCAACCATCTGAGATGTATCGACCCTTTACTTGGATCTGGCACCAATAATGTGCCTATCATATGCAAAATATATGCCCAAGTATATTGCCGAATCTCCTCAGGGGTGGCTTGGGCAGGCAACTCCATAAACGTCTCTTGCAACCAGCTCAGTTTTACCTTAGCTCCTTGGTTTTCTGTGGATGCCTGTCCAAGGAGCCGCTCCATCAAATCCCCCCAATTGGGACGGGTTGGCATTCTCCATATAGGAATGCCCTCAACAAGAAGGCCCGTGATGACTGACACGTCCTGCAATGTGATTGTCATCTCACCTTGACGGAGATGGAATGTATTGGTCTCAGGCCTCCATCTATCCACCAATGCAGAAAGTAACGTCCAATCCAACCGTATCCACTTAACCTCGCACATACATCAAGCTTGACAATTTCCATATAGTGTGCTGCCCGCTCATCTAAAACCCATGCGGTATGTTTCCTCGTGTGGTCCACTACCAATATAATATCCGCCTGCAACCAAAAAATACGTACTGTTATTGTACTTCATGCAAAATTACGAAGAAAGATACATTGCGTAAAATATTAATTCACTAGTTTTGTTCATACCTGTCCAGGCTGTATATTTGCTGAACGATGTCGTGCCTGTTCATTCAAGACCGAATCTGAAACAGGTCCTGGGTCCATATCTGCGAGAAAAAATATATAAGATGAAAAAAATTGGATGTTGATGTTAATGATGAATGTTACAATCAACTAACATGAATTGGGGTTTCATTTAAAATTTATTTCAATTTATACATGGCATTTGGGTAGAAAAAAATTTAGCATATAAAGGATTGATATTACATCTAAAATTTTGTCATTGGTGTTTCATCACTAAATACATGGTATTCCATAAAATACATGGTATTCATCACTAAATACATGGTATTCATCTAAAATTTTAGCTTAAATTTTTAGCATACAAAATAACTTCCATCAACACTAAACCCCATTGACATTTGGGAGAAATCAAGAGCATCATGACAAAAAATTACAAAAATCTTACCTAATGAAGGTTGTCACTACTTGATGAGAGCTAGATTTCAATCCCTGATCGGAGAAGGACAATACGTGGGTTTTAGGGTTTTTGGCTAGGAAGGAAGAAACTAAGAAAGAAAGAAAGAAAGAAGAAGGAAATGAACCGGCGCTGGCGGCAGTTTAGAGGGACTCATTTTGGACGCGGTTTGAAACCGCGTCCAAATTTCAATTTGGACGCGGTTTCAAACCGCGTCCAAAGCCCAAATGGCCCCCCACACGCGCGATCCCAGAACTTAGTCGGTTTTGGTAATTTGTTTTCAAGTAGGTCGATTTTTTAAATAAGTTTAAAAAATAGGACTAAATGCAAAAATTGTCCTTAAAAATACCATGTCTTGCTTCCATGGGAAAGTATGCATATTATGGCAAGATATAAGGGCCAAAAATTGAAATATTTAGTACTTGTATACTATAAAGATCCTTAGCTGTGGGTTTTCAGTATGGGAACAGAAGATTTTTTCACAATAATTCTCTTATATTCATATGCATGCATGTTTTCCTGGGATTCGGTGAGAAACTTGATATTAATTTCATTCAGCATTTTGATTGCTTAATAGGGATACTAAGGTTACTTCATAGGATATGCGGTTTAATGTGGAATGTCTATGATGTCTCGAAAAACATATTTCTATATTCCAAAGTTAACATATATTTTCTACGTCTTTTGGACTGGTGGGCCTAACGGTTTGTATACAATGTGCTAGATATCATCTTGCATATTGATTTTCAGACAAGGAGGGACGATTTTTCATTTAAGCAAAATTTTAAATTTTTTATATAAAAAATAGACCAAATTCAAAAATATTTAAAGACAGCCACGTTAGTCTTCACTCGCATCGTTGCGTGTTGAGGTGGACTGCTTATAAATGCAGGGGTTGGCAACCCCATCAAAATTTGGCCGGGTTGCTTATCCTGGTCAAAATGGGTTTGCCCCAAATTTGGTCAGGGTTAGCAATCCTCTTCAAAATGGGGTTGCCTCAAATTTGGTCGTGTTGCTAACTTCGGTCAAAATGGCCTAGGTTTAGGTGTCGCTAACTTTGATCAAAATGGCTTAGGTTTAGGTTGAATTTGTATTTTCTCATGTTGTTTCGGGGTGTTTTCTCACCGCTGAATTGTTGATCGGAGGGTTGGAGGTCAACGTGATCAAGGGGGGCACGTGGAACCTCCGGGATCGGTTGAAGGCGCGTTCACTCGATGAAGGGTAGCCTTGGCTAAGCGGCGGCCTCCTAGTGGTGGGGGCGAGCGGGCTCGTGACTGATGACGCTCGGCTTCGACTGGAATGACGCTGAGGGGTAGACTTGGCGTCGCTGGATCTGCTCGACCTGAACAGACAAGGAAACTCGTCAGGGGGTCGGACCTTGGTTCTGACCAAGTCCCCTCCGATGCCTAAGTCAGAACAGATCTGAAGGGTGCTCGGCGGGATCGGTATGGCTCACGGGGAGGCCAATACGCGAGTCCTCAGACCGAGTTATGGAGAGGAAATGTAAGTGTGGAAGACTAAGGCCGTGTGAGTAGAATACCTCTGTGTATCGGTACCCAGAAAGTGATCCCTTTGTATGTCATACCTCGAGTCCTTTTATCGGAGTCCTCCCACGTTCGCTCCTCCACGTCCACTCCTTCCGCGGGCCATGATCCGCCTCTTTGATGGCGTCTTCATGGGTCATGAAGGTGGGCGTAATGGGGCCCCTTAATGGTGATTAAGGGGGCGCGCTTTAAGGGGAGCAGTTAGCTCTCGCTGACGTGGGCTGATGGGATCGTCTGCTTCGGTTGGGGCCGACCCCTCTGCAAAAAGGACATGATTTGTCGCTTCAAGGCATGGGTCCTCTGCAAAGAAAGGAATTTTTTTTAGAAATTCAGTTTGCAATTGTAACCAAGTAGAGATAGAGCTAGGTGACAAAGAATTAAACCAATGTTTTGCTTTATCTTTCAGATAGAATAGAAATAATTTAAGATAAACAGAATCAGAGCTAATTTTTGCATCCAACTATGTCGAGCATACTTCAAAATTTCTGACATGCAAATAAGGATTATCATTTTCAATGCCATGGTAGGATGGAAAAAGCTGAATTACACCTGGCTTCAGATTGAAATTATGAGCATCCGCAGGTAGAACTATGCATGAATCAGACACCACCCTAGACGGCATATAAATTTCCAATAATGGTTTTTCTTGTGCATGTGGTGTGATATGTATTTCATCATTATTATTAGCCATGTTTTCTGTTCGTACTAATCTATGTGAAGTAGGAGACCTATGCCATATAACCTAGCAGAAAAAGATGTTTTTTTTGTTTTTATATTTTTATGCAGTTTTATGTAATAGAAAGCAAATAAAAATCCTAAACTAAAAGATGGAAAGATCTCACTGAATATTCTTTAAGAGAAACTGAAAGTATGGATCACAAACACCGCTGTCCCCGGCAACGACGCCAAAAACTTGACTCGTCTCAAAATGTGTGAGCGCTACTCCCAAGTGTAGGAGATTGATCAAGTTGTAAACCTGGAGAGTCAGGTATCAAATTCACGGGACAGTCGACCTGTAAACCAAAAGAATCAGTTTTTAAATATTAATAAAACGATGAAAAAAAACTACCACCTTTCGAAGGTGAGATAATCGTGATGATGGTTTTAAATAAACGAGAAAGTAATACTAAAACGTGTACGGATAGTCGATATAGAAAACCAATGAGAGGAGTTACGTGTCGGTTGTGATTTCGTTAAGGGTTTTGTAATCGATGATTTTGAATGTCTTTTCTATAAATCAACATCTCATCCGACTAGGGCATGAGAACGTCGGAAAATATGACGATAAAGCGCGTAAACAAAAGTTCTCAAAAGTAACCACGTATAATGTCGATTTCATAAGGAAAATACGCACAAGTGCCCTCTCGGGTCACGATACGTCCTCTTAGATCGCATCACGAATAAGTCCTACTCAGATCATATTCAATTAAGCATGCACACGTCTCCGATTAACATACTCAATTGATTATCCGTAGAAATCGATGAAATACGTGATTATAACATGCATATATGGCGAAAAGATATCAAAATCAACGATCACATAACCCTAATTACATCACAACCAACACACAAGGGCACTCGCCATGCATGGAGAGAAGAAAACTCAGTTTCATTAGCAAATACATGATCAAAAGGTCAAAATACATGCTAAATTCATGAAATATAAGGTATAAGTCGAGATTTCTATCACTAAAACTCAAAATCCTTGGAATTCCTTCTGCAAGAGCATCTGTTCTCTGCCTCCAAAGACCCAGAAAATCTCACGAAAATACTCTCTGTAGCCCCTCCAATACCCTCAAAATACTCCCAAAACAAGTCTGTATACTCTCGGAATATGCCTGTGTATATATAGAGGTATAAGTCGATTGCAGATCCTATTTTCTCGCTGAAACTCGCTTCCAAAACCCATACGGATCCGAAAACCCTAACAGCTGCATTTTTTGACCGTCGGATCGTGCGGGATTTGACACGGGATCGCCACATGTCCTTGGGTTCGGATCGTCTCCCACTTCATCGATCCGAGTACGCTTCGGATTCAATTGCTGCCGTTGGATTAAAAATTGGATGCCTCAGATTTCGCCACGTGCCCTGCGAAGTATGTGATTCAGGCGGTTTCGTCTCTTGGCCGTTGGATCTTCGATCGTGCAGATGTGAGCCGGCCACGACGCTCTGCGGAGTATGTGTTTTGCCGTTCGATTTCGAATTCGAGCGGAGATGGTCCGCGCCGTTAGATCTTGATCGAGCGGTTGACGAGGTGTCGCGTCGCCCCACTTTTACGTCTGCTAGATATGAGCAGGAAGCCTCCGATAGCTGACACGTGTCCATAGAATGCCCCTGCTTTGCTTTGCGCTCGGGGATGAATCTCTTCCGTTGGATTACAATCCAACGCCCATATAAGTGCAGTGTTGCCCTCTCCGCTAAGCCGTTGGATGAAGATCGAAGCGATAGGGTAGTGCCACGTGGCCCTCCTGGCAACTCGTACGCATACGTGCTTATTTCGACCGTATTTTCCCTGTATTACTTCATTTAAATAGTATTCTGCATTCAAAAATTTATAGTAATTAGCACAGATATCAGAAAAATACAAATAAATAGTTATTGGAATTGTGAGATCGAGATCTTCTTACTAAAAATTTAAAGATGGCAGAAATACTCAGTATATTGTTTTTCTGTGCATAAAATGAGAGTTTGCTCCAAGAATTAAGGGTATTCATAAGACGATCATATCAGAGACCAAATAAGTACCATATATGCATAAAATGGGGCTAAATGAAGGGCTAAATATGTAATATTTACCATGAATCAACTAACATATTTGCATACTAGGCAAGATACTAACATATGGCATACTAAAAGTAAGTTACTAACATATGGCACGTATACTAACACAAGGCATACTAACATATTTGCATACTAGCATATGGCAAGCTACTAACACATGGCATTCTAAGATATTGCATACTAATATATTTGCATACTAACTTATGGCAAGTTTCTAACATGGATCTAACATATGGCAAGTCATTAACATATTGAACTTGGAAACATAGTACAATTTTACCATGCTACTAATCCAATTCATACAACCATCACAAGATACTAAGAACAATCCTAAGAATAACACCCTAACTAAGGTGGGTAGCCTCCTACCTTGATGAAGTCCTTCCTCTTCAAGCTCTGGCTTTTTCCTCCAAGTTCCCTTCTTCTCCAAGAGCTTCTTCTTCTCCTTCAAGCTCCAAAGCACCTTCAAGCTCCAAAGCACCAAGAAGGAAGGTTGAGTTGTGGGTTGTAATTTGGGTCAGGAGGAGAGGATATGGGTGTGTAGTGGTGGCTCGGCTTGGTGGTAGGAGAGGAGGAGCAAGAGGTGGAGGTGGTGGGCTAAGGGTGGTTTGGCCAAAGGGAAGAGAGATGATGAGGGAGATGAAAAATTGGTATTTGTTTTCTCTTTCTTTTTCTCTTTCTCGTTTTCCTTTTCTCCACATTCCTTTTTCTTTTTCCTTTAAATTTTTAATCCATCTCATAACCATGCATGTAGGAAGGTGCCATGTGTAGTTCAAGGTGGAAAGCTTCGGTTAAAGGATGCTTAGCAAGTAACACCTAAGGGGTTTAGGTGGCAAGCCCATAAAATGTAGGTTTCTAATTTTTGATAAAAAGGATATACACTACTTAACACCTAGCCCACATACATATACCATGTATTCCACTAAATATCCTCATATTATCATTACTAATGATGATTTAAAAAAATTAAAAATGGATTTTCTAATATTATAAATTTTAGAAAAAAATTAGGAAAAATATCCAAAAATACATAATGATGTACGCGTATGAATACGATCAAAATATGTAACCTAATACGCCAGACATTAACAATAGGGGGATTACATATACCAATTGAAAAATACCCTCGAGGAGGGGAGTGGGGGGTGAATATGGTGTATGCCACAAATTATAAAATAAAACACAAGATCATATATTTTCAAGCACAAATATGTTTACCGGAGTGTCTCCCCGCCTAGGCTCCCCACCTCTGCTCCGACCTCAAAACCTTTGAGGCTTTCACCCTCTTTTATAACCAAAAACAACAACTAAATTGGATCACACTTTGGGGTAGTGATCACATCGTACATCATATTGTTCAAGAGTTTAAGCGCAAAGATAGCTTTTGAGTAAAGCAATTCATAGTACAATTTCACAAAAAATAAGATCAAACAGATTTAATAATGCAGTATAAAGCTTAAAAATATCACAATGATGTAGACTGTGAAATCGTGGTTATGTAGGTGCAAATGGTTCGTAAATCCGATGTTCAGATCAAAAGAATGAGCTTCTGAAGTTCACTGCGTAAATCTGTCTGAACTGCGTTTGTGCATAAAGTAGGATGTTTTGGCTCGGTAGAATACTCGATCAAACTCGATGTTGGCCCATGTTCTGCTCAATCAGAATCGCTCTATGGCATGCTGCGTGGGTTATTGGCTGTGTGCTAAGAAACTGCTAGCGCATGTGCCAACAACTGTTGAGAGATGTGTGCGTCCTTGAGGCAATTTATCTCTATGTATATGTACAAACATCTTGTTTGTAACAATAGTATGCTGGTTGGTAAAACTTTACCTAAATTAATAATAATTAGTCTTTATTAGAACTTAGGTAAAGTCCTGAGACTTAATGCAATGTCAAATAAGTATCGAGATGGAGATTTCGATCATGGAGAAGTGCTTGACCGTTTGTAGCATATGTCTAAAATTGTGCATGGTCATAAATGTTTTGAGAAAAGGACATCAACACATCGAATAAACCATTGTGTCTTTGTCTTTAACATAGGTTGATGACGATGATCACATGGTCGTTCTGTTGAGTATTGGACTTCTCCCTATTTGGTGTTAATGATGAGCAAACATAAATACTTGTGACTAATTCCCTATTTTGCAGTTAATCCATTGCCTAAGCTTTATATGAAGATCTACTTGCAATGAATGACTCTTAAAGATCATTGAAGGCAAATGAAATGGATTGAATGATCGTAGATGATGATTGAAGCTCCATGAAGACTTCAAGCTCATACGTTGGATAGAAGAGAGAATTCGTCAATGTAAATTTCTTTTATCTCTTCTAATATGTAGCTTAGAAGTAGAACATTGATGGAGCACTCACACACATCATCATTTCAGTCTTAGGACATCATTAGATCAATCGTCCTATGACTCCAATTCATTTCTAAGTGATTGTGCTTGGATTGTTTATAACAGTCGACTGCTGAACGTTTTACAGTCGTCTGTCCAAAAAACAGTCGACTGTATTATGTTCTACAATCGCCTGTTATGCACAATCTTTTACAATCTAGTGTTGAGCTTCTCTGTTTTTATTCCCACAGGCGACTGATGAACGATTCACAGGCGCCTGTCCAAGTGACAGTCGACTGTGTTTTGTAAATCAGTCGCCTGTCTATCTTTTGCCCAAACTCTGTTGATCTGTCTTTTACTGCCAGTCGACTAATGTTGAATATACAGTCGACTGTCCATTGGAACAGTCGACTGTCTATGATGCAATAGTCGTCTGTCTGTGAGCCAATTTGTTGACTCAGCTCTTTGGAAATTCTCAGGGTTTTGACAGTCGTCTGTATAAGGATTCACAGTCGCCTGTTCTGATTAACAGTCGACTGTTTTATCCTCTTCAGTCGTCTGTCCTGTCATCTATGAAGAATTTCAGAATTCTTCAACTAACCCATCTTTCGGCCAGTCACCTGTAGAAGGATTTACAGTTGCATGTTGGTTCAACAGTCGACTGTCTATGCTTCATCAGTCAACTGTTCACGTGGTAAGTTACCGTTATGAATTCTCACCTATCCTTGCTGACTGTGCAACAGTCGACTGTGGTTTCCTCAACAGTCGACTGTCGCGAGCTCAGATTCTATCCGTTGAGATTTTTCTCACGGATTCCAAAGGGGGTTTTGCCTAACCTGTTTTGTGGATTTGAGAAACCTATATAAGGAGCTTCTACTGTTACATTGAGAGGTTTCTCATTCAACCAAGTTGATATTCATTCTCTCAAGCTTTCTTTATCAATTTTAAGCTCTCAAATCCAAAGTCCTAAGAATTCCTATCTTTGATCTCTTGCTCTCCAACCTAGAACCAAAGAGTTATCTTCTAGGCATTTGGTGCAGTCAAGAGAAATGGCTTTCTTCTCTCTTACAAGAGAGTCTTCAACACACAACCCAATTCTCCTTCAAGTTCTACTTCAAGGCATAGGTGATTGTAAGTGTTGCTTTCTTATTTCATAACTTTCGTTATTTGAATTTGCTCTCGGGTTGTGAGAGCGGTTTGTTTGCTCCCAAGTTGTGGGAGTCTAGGTCAATCGATTGTATTTCGATTTCACTTGTAGGGTTGCTACAAGTGGGTTTTAATGAAACCTCAAGTTAGGGTTCTAACTTGAGTATCCGGAGGTATCCGGGTGGAAGGGACGTAGGATTACCGGGAACAAGTCGGGAAGTGACTTGGATAATTCCAACCCTTGTAACATCCTTGCGTTTGCATTTGTTTCTATTTGGGTTTAATTTTTATTCCGCACTTTATTGTTGGTTAGAATTTAAATTGGTGTAACTATCTTTTTAAATTGCTTAAACACTATTCAACCCCCCTTCTAGTGTTTTTTCCATAGCCATGGTCCTTACAATTGGTATCGGAGCGCAAGGTTATAGATATGGCATCCAACAACAACAACGTTCCTCTACCGCCTTCGTACAACAATCACGACCGTGATGGAGCGTCCACACTTTTCGAAGGTCAATCAACGGTGCGTCCTCTGCGTTTCAATGGTACAAACTTCGGCTATTGGAAATGCCGGATGGAGACGTTCCTTAGGAGTGCTTTATTTTGGAGAACCCTCCACAAGGAATACGTCGAGCCCACCGAAGTAGATTTCGCGAAATGGACGACTTCCGTGAAAACCGCCGAAGTCAACAACGCAAAAGCAATGAACGCTCTTCACTGTGCGTTGGAGCCAAATGAGTTCAACAAGATATGCACATGTAAGAGTGCATATCAAATTTGGAACCATCTCATCGTTACCCATGAGGGAACGAACAAGGTAAAACTTTCAAAGTTATATGTTGCCGTGCAAAACTTCGATTTGTTTCATATACAGGAAAATGAGAGCATTGCACGATGTACAGACGTTTTATCGACATCACCAATGAATTGGAAGCTCTTAGTCAAGTCTACACCGAACCAGAGAAGGTAAGAAAGATCATCATGGGAATGACCTCCAAATGGGAAAGAACAGCTATCACCATCGAGGAGGTCAATGACTTGAAGAACTACACAGTTGTGAATCTTATCGGGACTCTCATGTCTTATGAGGTAAGACGGGAGAGTCGATTAAAGATTCGAGCTATGATGAACCCTTCGGAGACCAAGAAGAAAGCTTTGGCATTCAACGCCAATTCATCATCCTCCGATAGTGAAGAATCAGAGAATGAGATGGATTTGGGTGAAATGCGAAGAAGTTCTAACGCTTCTTTCGCAAAGGTAAATTTCCCTCTAACAAACGATTTGAGTCTACTAATGCTACTTCCTCTCTTTGCTTTAAGTGTAATAAGCTAGGGCACATCAAGAGGGATTGCCCAATGCTAAGAAACAAAGAGAAGTGGAAGGCTCCGAAGTACCACAAGTCTGACAAGAACAAGAGATACAAGAAGAAAGGACTCGTCGGTACATTCGATGATTCAAGTGGAGAATCAGCCCACATGTGTTTCATGGCCCGAGAAGACCCACTCTCCGATGAGAGTGATTCCGACACGGATGACACCGAGGTAACAATGGATGAACTCCGTATTTCTAATGAAGAACTATTCGCTAAATATCAATTTTTAATGCTTAGATATACTAGCTTAAAGAAATTGAATGTTAGCAATTCATCCATTCCATGCATTATCAACAATGACACTATTGTTGATACTTTAACTCTTGAGAAAGCAAATTTAGCTTCTCAAAATGTCACTTTGAGAGATGAGGTGAATAACCTCAAATCTCAACTAGATCAAACACATCCCAATGATAATATTGATCTAGTTACACGACACACACAATTGGGTTTAGCGAATGATTCTCTTAAAATTCAAGTGCACGAGCTCAAAGCACGGGTGTCCACCTTGGATACCAATATTTCTTCTCTTAAGGAGAAATATGAGCTCATGTTCTCCCGTATTGTGATATTCAATAAGGAAAAAGGACAATTGGACGATTTGCTAGCAAACCATTTCCGGCCACACATCGTGTTGGTCTTGGCTTTGTGAGTGCAAATGCATCTAATGCTCACACTTTCTTAGTGGTGTCACTATAGACTTTGTGAAGCCGTCCTCCGATGCATCCACAAGTGGTGTCAAAGACACTATAGGTAGCAATCTTACCAAGAAAGTCACCACTTTACCATCTCTTCCTTTTGGCAAGAAACCCACTAAGGGTGGAAACCAAAAGCCAAGACATGCTTACATGTACACTAACATTCATCCACGTAGGAAACCTCCTACTTCACAAGTGGATAATCATGACACTTTTTATGCTCCGCACCCACGGACACGTACAAATCCACACATGAGAAATACTCATGTACGTGCTCCTATACATCCGTATGCACATACACATCATTCTTAAATGTATGCTCATCCTCCACAAGTCATGCATGATCCATATGCTTCATACAACATGCATGTTCCTAAGCATACATATCATTCTCGTATGTTCAATGCATATCCACCACCTCATTTCTATGTTAGAAACCATGTTCCTAAGAAGTATGCACCACTTAGAAATCTAACAAGTATGCATGCAACTAGGAAAAGGACTCCCAAGATTTACACTATTTGGGGTCCTAAGAACACTAGTC
The DNA here is from genome assembly GCA_030789695.1 of Scilla litardierei. Lineage (NCBI taxonomy): Eukaryota > Viridiplantae > Streptophyta > Magnoliopsida > Asparagales > Asparagaceae > Scilla > Scilla litardierei. The sequence continues at coordinate 144,029,865 of CM061138.1, read as the reverse complement.
TAAATGATATGAATGCATATGTTGATTCCTATTTTCATGATGTTATTAAGAATAGTAATTATGTTGGGAAGCGAAAGTCTACTTGGACTTGGCTTCCAAATGGCTAATCCTCTTGGACCCAACAAACATTGGGTACCATGAGCATATGGTATATTATGTAGGTAACCAAGAGAAAGAAGAAGAACAATAAAGGTCAAATTAGCTCTAAAGGGAAAGGATGGATTCTTGATAGTGGTTGCTCCAAACATATGACGGGAGATCCCTCATTGCTCTCCGAAGTTATTAGCATCAAGGATGGTGCAACGGTCACTTTTGGAGATAATAAAAAAGGAACCATCATTGGAGTAGGTATTGTCGGTAACCCTTCCAAACCCTTAATTACTAATGTATTTCTTGTTAGTGGCTTATGTCACAATCTCATTTCCATTAGTCAACTTTGTGACAAAGGTTACAAGGTTAACTTTGGAGAAGGATTGTGTACAATTGTTGATTATGATTCAAATGTTTTGTTTTCCGGTATTAGGCGTAAAAATATTTATTATTTGAGCTTGCCTAAAACCGTAGAACATTGCTTAGTTGCTAATACAAGTGAACAACTACTATGACATCGTCGTTTTGGTCATGTTCACTTCAAGCACTTATATAAGTTAGGTAAGCATGATCTAGTCAAAGGTTTTCCTAAAATTGCTTTAGTAAGAAAAACTTTTGTGATTCGTGTCAAAGAGGTAAACTTAGTAAATCATCCTTTAAGCTTAAAGAAGGCATTACTTCTAAGAGGCCCTTAGAACTTCTTCATCTAGATTTATTTGGGCCAACTAGAACCGCCTCTTTAGGCAATGCTCATTATGGATTAGTTGTCGTTGACGACTTTTCTAGATTTACTTGTGTTTCATTCTTAACTAATAAGAATGAAGCTTTTGAAGAGTTTACCATATTTGCAAAAAAGATTCAGAATATCTTAGGATCCACCATTATCACTATTCGTAGTGATCATGGAGGAGAATTTGAAAATGAATCTTTTACAAAGTTTTGTGATGACACCGGGATAACTCATAATTTTTCCTTCCCTCGGGCACCACCACAAAATGGTGTTGTAGAGAGAGAATAGGAATCTTATTGAGTGTGCTTACACTATGCTCCATGATAGTCATCTTGGAATACAATTTTGGGCAGAGACGGTGCACATGACATGTTATGTGCTCAATAGGATCCTAGTGAGACCTTGAACGAACAAAACTTGTTTTGAGTTGTTTTATGACAAAAAGCCTCAAGTAAAATATTTCCGTGTTTTTGGTTCCAAATGTTTTATAAAGAACACTTTTGGTAATTTAGATAAATTTGAGCCAAGATCCAATGAAGGAATTTTTGTTGGATATTCCACACGTAGCAAAGCCTACCGGATATACAACAAAACTTCTTCAACGATTGAGGAATCACTACACGTATCATTTTATGAAGACTTTGATTTTCCTCATGTTGATTATAGTGTAGATGCTATTTGTGATTCTCTTAGTAATGTTAAGATTAATGATTCGATTATTGAGACTAACAATACTAACGAAATTGTTGAAGATGTTCCAAGTGATGCAGGAATACCCAAAGCTTACCCGACCGTTCGCAACCATCCTCATACCAAATAATTGGAGATATTGGTGTGGGTGTTCGAACAAGATCAAGAATTGAAGAATTCTCTCATTGCGCATTTGTCTCTACCATTGAGCCAAAGAACATCTAAGAAGCTTGTTAGGACAGTTTTTGGATATTGGCAATGGAAGAAGAACTAATGAAATTCGAGAGAAATGAAGTTTGGGAGCTCGTTCCTCTTCCAAGTGATCACAGAGTCATTGGGACCAAATGGATCTTCAAGAATAAGACCGATGAGAACGAGGTAATCACAAGGAACAAAGCAAGGTTAGTAGCTCAAGGCTACCGGCAAGAGGAAGGTATAGATTTTGAAGAATCTTTTGCTCCCGTAGCTAGATCAGAAGCTATTAGGTTGCTTTTATCTTTTGCATCTTATAAGAATTTTAAACTATTTCAAATGGATGTTAAAAGTGCATTTTTAAATGGGATTGTCAATGAAGAAGTATATGTTTCTCAACCACCCGGTTTTATTCATGAAAAATTTCCAAACCATTTTTTCAAACTTAAGAAAGCGTTGTATGGGTTGAGACAAGCTCCTAGAGCTTGGTATGATCGACTCAAGACCTTTCTTTTGGATTTGGGTTTTAAAATGGGAGAATTTGATTCAACACTCTTCATTAAAGATTATGAAAATGACATCCTTTTAATTCAAGTTTATGTAGACGATATTATATTCGGTTCTACTAACTTTAATCTTTGTCAAGAATTTTCTAAGTCTATGAAGGATGAATTCGAGATGAGCCACATGGGAGAGCTCACTTACTTCCTTGGACTTCAAATTCGACAAATGAAGGATGTGACTTTCATACATCAAACAAAGTACACAGGGGAGCTTATTAAGCGATTCGGGATGGAATCGTCTTCAAGCAAAAGGACTCACATGAGTACGACTACCCATCTACACACGGATGAAAACGGAAAAGATGTAGACGTTCGTCTATATCGAGGTATGATCGGTAGCTTACTTTACTTAACCGCTAGTAGGCCCGATATCATGTTTTCCGTATGCTTGTGTGCTAGATATCAAGCTAGACATAAGGAGTCACACTTGATTGAGGTTAAACGAATATTTCGTTATCTCAATCAGTCTCTAGATTATGGGTTACTTTACCCTAAATCTAGCACATATGAATTAATCTCATATAGTGATGCCGACTTTGTCGGATGCAAGTCCGACAGGAAAAGTACTAGTGGCACGTGCCATTTTCTAGGAAATTCCTTAGTTTCTTGGTTTTCCAAGAAACAGAACTCGGTGTCATTGTCCACGACTGAAGCGGAATATATTGCCGCGGGTCTTGCATGTGCACAAGTTCTTTGGATGAGACACACTCTTAGTGACTATGGTGTCAATTGTGATACTTGCCCTATCATGTGTTGGATATGGACGACATGTATACACCCATGAGGGGATGTATGAGGGTATACGGACCTCGGATGTCGCATGCATGAAAGCATGTACGAAGGGAACCTTTTCATGTGTGAAAAGGACCACTCGATAAGTGGGAAAAGTCACTTTATAAGTGCAAAAAGGCACTTGATAAGTGCATAATGAAGAGGATAAGGAAATGTGCTAATATAGGCTAATAAGCTTATATATGGTTATTTCCTACAATAACTACCCCTAAAGCCTATAAATAGGACCAAAGGGTAAGGCTTTTAAGGGTAATCTTGAATGCCATAAGTTTTGCATAAGGCAAACTTTTCCTCTTCTCCCTTCCATTTTGTTCTTCTTCTAAATAAGAGATTTAGACGGTGGAAACTCTGCTTCGATCCTCTGTGACGAAGTACTGACCGTTGTGGCGAATCCAAGGGCAAAGTTCAGAGACTACAGCGCAGCGTACGCTAACGTAAGTCTCCACGATCCTCGATCCTTTACTCCGCGCGTCGGGATCCTACATTGGTATCAGAGCCATACGGGTTCGCTCCGGTCTCACCGATGAACGAGGCGTTGTCTTTTTCACGAATGAGTTTCCTACCATTATGGATATGGTAGGAGCGCATCGTGACGGAGAGAATCGCAGCAGTGTTTCTTTTCACGTTAGGGTCTTCTGTCATTACGGATATGGCAGGAACTCTCCGTGACGGGAAGAACTGACCGTTCATTTCGCCAAACTCGCACTCTTCATGGATGCTGAGTCTCCATTCAATAGGGAATGTGAACTCTCTTCATGTGGAGCGTGAAGTTTGCGGTCGTGAAGGTATGTTATTTTTTTGGCACACGGCCATTGAAACATAACTACTTTCTCGATGAACGGGTGTCTCATCGGAGAAGATGGTAGTTATTCTCAACGGAGAAGATGACTTCTTTGGTGCATGATCGCCATGGCCATATGGGCCATGGAGGCTATGCACCCCCCTTCCCCATGCGGAGGGGGTTGGCTACGGCCAATGACCACCAAAGCCACCACCCCTTGGGGGGGGGGTGTGTGTGCAAACCGGACCCCAAAGGAAGGGGAGGCCGGCCATGGCCAAGGGACCATGGCCGGCTATGCACACAGGCCATGACCGGCCTCGGCCCTAGCCAAGCCAGGACCGTCGAGCCCCGTACTCGACCAGGTTGATGGGGGTCTGCATGGCCGGCCCATACGGGATCGACGGCAGTAGCATACAGCAAAACCCAGGGTCTGCATGGCCGGCACATACGGGGCCGTCGGCAGTTGCATACGGCAAAACCCCTTACTTGGGAGAATCCGGCCTTGGCACGGCCACGGCTCGACCCCGGCAATGGCCGGGGAAGGCCATTACCTCCCGCTGCAAAATACGTTTGCAAAATACGTTTGCAAAAATACGTTTTTCAAAATACGTTTTAAAAACGCTTTTTCCGCTGCAAGTACTATAAGAGTACTATTATTTGATAAAGTGATGGGGAAATATTGAAAGTTGTTCTAGATGGTGATTGGCATTTTAAATGACCTTTCCGGTTCTAGAGCAACATTTTCAATATTTTTCGAAAGTAACTTATCAAATGAAAACTTTATGCAATGTTTTTTGATCGAACCTTCGTTTCATGTCTTTTACAGCATTTTAAAGCTAAAATGTCTTCTGCCGCTAAGAACATCGTCGCTGAGTTGAACAAAGGTGAAAAACTCAACGGCGATAATTACAGGTTATGGTCCATGAAGATACAATATGTTCTAGAGGAGCAAGATGTGCTCGAAACTCTGAAGAACATAATGATTGAACCTGAGTTGGGCACTACGGCCCAACACAGAAGAGACAAGGACGCTTTTGATGCTTGGTCTCGGAAGAACAAGATTGCTCGCATTACGTTGCTATCAAGTATGGCAGATGACATAATGCGGATCTTCCGAGAACATGACCTAGCCATGGACATATGGTCCAAGCTAGAGGAGAAGTTTGGTGGCACCTCGGTGTCCAAACTTTGTTCTTTAACTATAAGATTCGATTCGTACAAAAAACGTCCAGATCATTCCATGGGGAAGCATCTGCGACATATGGTGAATCTCATCTCAGAGTTAAAGGATGCAGGTCATGTGCTCACTGATGAGCAAAAAATCCAAGCAGTCATACGTTCCCTACCAAATGGGTGGGACCAAATGAAGATGCATCTCACTCATAATGAGAGCATCAAGAACTTCAGCGATGTTTCTAAGCACCTCGAGTTAGAGGAAGAGCGGCTTGCGGCTGCCAAGCCAATTGCAGAAGTGCACATGGTTGCTAGTTCCTCACACTGGGGAAAGAAACGGAAAGATCGTTCGAAGTTTACTAATGAACGTAATAAGCAACCAGAGTCTACCAAGAAACCCAAATATAAAGGTGGGCACAAGAAATGGCACAAGAAGAAGGACTTGAAGAAGATCAAGTGTTTCAAGTGCAACAAGTTAGGTCACTATGCTCGTTCATGTACGAGTGTATGTGACGATGTAACTTGTAATAATACTAGTTACATATGTGTTTCTAGTTCAATATTTCTTGTAGAATCTAATCCTTTTTGGATAATTGATTCAGGTGCCACCGACCACATAGCAAGGGACAGACGGTCCTTCGTGGAGTATCATCGGATACCCCAAGGAACGAAGTGGATCTATGTAGGAAACAACACACGTGTTGAAGTGAAAGGCATTGGGACGTGCAAGCTCGTCTTGGACAACGGCCGCACTATCCTACTTTATGATGTTCTCTTCGCTCCAGATATTCAAAGGAATATTATATCTGTGGTCGTTTTAATGGGTCTTGGTTATAGTTGGTTCTTTCATAGTTGTAAAGTGGACTTGTCTTGTAATAATTTTTTAATTGGTTCTGGGTATGTTTTCAAAGGATTTGTTGTATTAAATACAATGTATGATTCCTCATTTTATATTGAAAATTTCCTTGTTGCAAATTCATCAAATTATGAGTCAGATGTAATTTGTTGGCATGCAAGGCTTGGTCACATTGGACCAACACGAATGGATAGACTTGCCAAACGTGGCCTTCTATCCAATGTTTCAAAGGTCGAAATGTCGACTTGCGAACATTGCCTTGTAGGGAAATCTTGTCGCAAGCCGTTTGGAACCGGCACAAGGGCCGAGGTTCCATTACCGCTCATCCATTCGGACATATGTGGTCCGATGAATATCAAGACAAGACGCGTGAAGTCCTATTTCATCACTTTTATTGATGACTTCACCCGATTCGGTCATATCTATTTGATATCCCACAAAAGTGAAGCATTAACCTGCTTTAAAAACTATATGAGTTTGGTGGAAAATCAATTAGATCACAAGATTAAGGTCTTGCGAACCGATAGAGGCGGTGAATACCAATCAACAAGTTTTAAGGAACTTTGTGATGAAAAAGGCATAGTTCATCAGGTAACTATGCCTTATACTCCGCAACAAAATGGTGTTGCAGAAAGGAGGAATAGGACTTTAATGGAAATGGTCCGTTCAATGATGGCGCAAGCTAACTTGCCAATCACCTTTTGGGGTGATGCATTATTGACGGCCGCTTTCATCTTGAACCGCGTACCCTCGAAATCAGTTAGCTCCACTCCTTATGAGTTGTGAAACCAAAAGTCTCCTGACTTAAGCATATTAAAACCTTGGGGGTGTGCATCCTACGCACATATTTCCTCCCATAAGTATGGCAAACTTGGGCCAAGGGGGAGGAAATGTATCTTTATACGATACGCAGAAAACTCCAAAGTTTATGTTTTCATTGGTCAGGAAGACAATGGAGGACTAATTGAATTTGAGTCGAGGGATGTCACTTTCTTGGAAAACGAGTTTCCAAGACAGTGCGAGATAAGTCAGGACTTATCTCTATTTGAGATTTATGATCAAGAAGGATTACCTCATTCGAGTGGGAGAATTCTTGGTGAAGATGAAAATACGTTTCAACCTTCACCAATGGATGATACGAATGATGCGAATCCTATTCCATACGGTAATAATGATCCAAGTGGGAGCATTTCTAACGACATTCCAAGTGGGAGTGATATTAGAATTGATTTAAATTCAAGTCAACAAGGACTTGAAAAATCTCAAATACGACGTAGTAGTCGTACAAGGTTAGCTCCTCTAAGATTTGAGGATGAATTCCCACAAACCTTTATGACTTTACTACAAGAAGATGACAAGCCTGCTACTTTCAAACAGGCCGTATCATGCCCTGCAAAAGACAAATGGATAGAAGCGATGAAGGAGGAATTAGAATCCATGAAAGTTAACCAAGTCTGGGACTTGGTTGACTTACCCAGAGGACGTAGAGCTATTGTGAACAATTGGGTTCTCAAGATCAAGCATAAGGTTGATGGCTCTATAGACAGATATAAAGCTCGCCTTGTCGCGAAAGGTTTTACACAATAGGAAGGGATAAACTACGAAGAGACCTTCTCACCTGTTGTTCGTTTTACCTCGATTCGTTTGATTCTGGCTTTGGTAGCTTGCTTAGACCTCGAATTACATCAAATGGATGTAAAGACTGCCTTTCTCAATGGAGAATTGGACGAGGAGATCTATATGGAACAACCAACAGGGGTTGTAAAAGAAGGAAACGAACATAATGTTTGTAAACTTCGTAAGTCCATATATGGTCTTAAACAATCCTCGAGGCAATGGTATATACGATTTCAAGAAGTTGTCTTATCAAATGGGTTTTCCATGCTTGATGAAGATAACTGTGTATACATCAAGAGGATCAAAAGCAAGTATGTTATTATGTCTCTATATGTAGATGACATTTTAGTAGCCGGAAATGACAAGGGCTTTGTGATGGATATCAAGGCTTGGCTTTCATCAGTATTTGAGATGAAAGACATGTAAGAAGCCACATATATCCTTGGAGTTAAGATTTCAAGGAATCGTTCGAAGAAACTTCTTTCTCTTTCACAAGAGACTTATATATAGAAGGTTCTAGAACGTTTTAATATGCAGGACTGTAATATCATTGATACTCCAATAAGCAAATGCGATAATTTATGTCTGAAGATGTGTCCTAAGAACCAAAGGGAAAAGGAAATTATGGAAAAAGTTCCATATTCCAGTGCAGTTGGTAGTCTTATGTACGCTATGATATGTACAAGACCGTACATCTGTTTTTGCTATTGGAATGGTAAGTCGTTACCAATCCAATCCAGGGCAAACACACTGGAAAGCGGTTAAGAGGATAATTTTGCAAAAGACTATGATAAGAACAAGAAGGTAGACATAAGATACATATCTACGCATCAGATGATAGCGGATCCGCTTACGAAGGCGATGACAGATTGAGGTTGGCTCTCTCACATGAGCAACCGCCTTTATTTTTATCAGACAGATAAGATAAAGATGAGAACTGTTTAAAGTCAAAATCGTCAGACGGATGATTTAGAGTCATGACTTAAACAAAATGGTCGTATGAAAGATCTGCATCATTTGGATGCTTACAAAAGATCTAAGAAGATTTTTAAATCTTATCTGTCTTATGCGGGATGTGGGTCCAGAAAATTACTGAGTAGAAAAGGGGACTCAAAGTCAGACATTGTGGTGTCTGATCATCATCCTTACAACATCATTAAGACATACGCTCCCTGGGAAAGGAGTGATGTTGTAATACGTATTCATACTACGTATGCATTTGACCATTGGGTTAGAATAGTAATTGTGTTTACTATTATGTGAGACCCAAAGACCACATGGGTCTTAACTTCTTACCCTTATGGACTCTAATTGGTTCCTTTAGATTTGACTGGGTGATCGCTATCTTAGCATGTTGCTTATGGACTTTGGTCAATACGGTCTGGCGGTGCATGTTAGAAAAGCGAGTCAAGTTAAGATCGAAAGGATCACAAGAAGAGGAAGATTAATTTCATATTCACATTTGGACTTTAGATATTCAAAGCTGGCCAGCCAATTGTAATCCAGATGGGATTCAATTGTTGAATATAAAGTATAAGAAATGTGAAGAAATAATCTAGGGTAAAGCATGCATTGATCTACTCAACTTTGCACCTCAAAGAGTGTTGTGTATCTCTAACAAGTGCACAACAGCGGACTCTATGCGCATGACGGTCACACGGTCTATTTCTCGGTATGATGAATAGAAGAACTAAAGGAAAAGATGTTTCCTTACAATCCCCTCAAGTGTGAGTGAGAGATGTTGGATATGGACGACATGTATACACCCATGAGGGGATGTATGAGGGTATACGGACCTCGGATGTCGCGTGCATGAAAGCATGTACGAAGGGAACCTTTTCATGTGTGAAAAGGACCACTCGATAGGTGGAAAAAGTCACTTTATAAGTGCAAAAAGGCACTTGATAAGTGCATAATGAAGAGGATAAGGAAATGTGCTAATATAGGCTAATAAGCTTATATATGGTTATTTCCTACAATAACTACCCCTAAAGCCTATAAATAGGACCAAAGGGTAAGGCTTTTAAGGGTAATCTTGAATGCCATAAGTTTTGCATAAGGCAAACTTTTCCTCTTCTCCCTTCCATTTTGTTCTTCTTCTAAATAAAAGATTTAGACGGTGGAAACTCTGCTTCGATCCTCTGTGACGAAGTACTGACCGTTGTGGCGAATCTAAGGGCAAAGTTCAGAGACTACAACGCAGCATACGCTAACGTAAGTCTCCACGATCCTCGATCCTCTACTCCGCGCGTCAGGATCCTACATCATGGTTGATAACCAAAGCGCTATATGTCTTTCCAAGAACCTGGTATACCACTCCCATACCAAACACATAGATGTGAGACACCACTTTATTAATGATCATGTAGCTAAGAAGGACATCATCTTAGAGTACATTGACACCCAAAAACAAATTGCTGACATCTTCACAAAACCTCTTAAAGAAGATTCATTTGTGAGGTTGCGTGGAAAATTAGGAATTATGGGTGAATCTGAAATTTAGGAGCTCAACATACTTGTTATAATAATTTTTGAGCTCATATCATTCATGCTGCATATCTTCATTTGATATATCATTTATGTGTGTTTAAGAAAGGCAATTGAGATTTATGTGATTTCATGAATTCTTTGATATTGATTTTAGAGATTTTTGTTACAATTGATTTATTGTTTTACATTGATTTTATGATGAGTTTGTGATTAGAGTATAGGTCCTAGGGTGAGTGTTCATATCCTCTGGATTTTTATCTCACTGTGCATTTTTGGACCAGGACAGACGACTGTATTTCCTTCGACAGTCGACTGCCCTACTCTATCTTCTTAGTCAGAAATCTTGTATCTTTCGCACAGACGACTGCTGACAATTTTACAATCGACTGTTATTTTAACATGCGACTGTCATCTCTGTCAAATTTTTCCAGTGCTCTCTGTATTTTTGATGAAATTTATTGATTCTCAGTCAGTCGACTGATGTGTATTGTACAGTTGACTGTCCCTCAGACAGGCGACTGTGTTTTACTCAACAGTCGACTGTCTGTCTTCCTGAGCTTATTTCTTATCACTTCATCCAGTCGACTGTCTTTTGTTCATCAGTCGACTGTCTACTATTGTGACGGTTCACTGCTTCGATCTGAGCCGTCGATTCTTTGATCCAACGGCCCATATTAATTCGTCACTTCTTTTATACGTCGAGACCGATCATTTCGACCCACGATTTCTCTCTCCTCAGACTTGAAACCGTTCGACTTCCCGCTTTTTTCCTCAGCCATACCCGTCGATCTCCTCCTCCCAGCTAGTCGTTTGCTTCGTCGTTGTGCGTTCGTGAGCTTCGACTAGGTCTGAGCCTCTCTCTCTCTCTCGTGCGATTATTTAGTTTGATTTCATCGCCTTTCTATCTCTACTCGTTCGTTTGATTGATTCCATGGCTCCCAAGACCAAGGGAAAAGGGGAGATCATGGCTCCTAAGCGTCCTAGGGCACCTAAACCTACTTAGCCAAGACCAAGAAACCCTACAAAGCCCGTACCAAATAGGCCGAATCTCCCTCTCTTTCTATTTCGCAGGGATATTCTCCTTCAGGGTCTTCTTCTTCTGACGCTGAGCCCTTGACCACGCGTCAGCGCAAGCCCATTGGTGTTAGCATCAATGAGCCTACTGCTGATGCTCCTCATCAGTCTCCTTCTGTGTCAAGTTCTGAAGAAGAGTCTCTTGTAGTGCCCCCTACTGATCCCCTTGTTCCCATTTGCCGAGATGATCTTTGTTTGGTGAAATTTCACTCACTTATAGTGATCGAACTTCTGAGAGAGCGGTACATCATTTTTCCCGCCTTCAATGCTGAGAGACTTTCTGAGATCCTATCCGCTACCCACTTGGCCGATCTTTTCCGCTTCTCTCAGAGCGAATCTCCTAGAGCTTATCCATTTTTGGTTAAGCTATTCTATGCTAACCGCGTTCGCGATGAGTATACGACCACCAGTGTCATTGATACTGTTGTCTAGGGAACCCCCATTCGTATTGATCCCTCTCTCTTAGGGACCATTCTTAGGATTTCCTCCACTGGATCTCTTCCGTTTGACATTTGCATCTCCGATATTGATGAGCTTGATCAGTCTGTCCTCCGGGATATGTTTCGTGAGATACCATCAGCACTGGATTCTGGTATTAGGTCGTCTATGTTTTCGGCTAGGGGTTGGGCTGTTCACCTAGTGGTGAAGTCCAACATCCTGCTGAAGTATGGATCATCTGACAAGCCTTCCCATGATATTCTGAGGTGTATGTATGCTATGTTTTCCGGCATGTCCGTGAACTGGGCCGGTGTCCTCCTTGATAGGATGGACAAGGTCGAGTTTACTTCTTCCTCCGCTCACATTCCCTATGGTGGACTTCTTATAGTTGTATTTCATCACTTTGGTATTGACTTGTCTCCTTACGAGCCCATGCCTTTTGGTCCTATCCTTGCTGCTTCTGCGAAGTCGAAGTACTCTTCGGCTCTGCAGTCTGCATCAAAGAAGAGGAAATCCACTTCAGCTCTGTTTTCCTCCATTGTTCTACCAGCTGACCAGCCATCTTCATCTGCTCCTCCCACTTTTGACACCCTCCTTGAGATGGTGTCTGGTCTTTATGGGTTGGCTTCATTATCATTCCAGCATCAGGGTATACCCTTCCTTGAGCATCTGAGACGTTTTGTTCCTCCTCAGCCTCATGTGCCTCCTCAGCCTATCGTCACTGATGACGTTGTGCATCCTGGTGTAGCTTCTACTCAGGATGCTGCTAATGCTGCTGTTGACGCTGATGCTGATGATGATGCTGCTGCTGACCCTCCTCCAGAGGATACCCCTGCTGTCACAGAGCCTACTTCGTCCTCTGTTGCACCTGGAGACACTCACTCGTAGATTTTGTTTTAGTTTATGAGTGGTGTTAGTTGGAGTTCTTGTGTATGATGTTTAGACTTTATATGTATGATGATGTACGCTGTCATGATGTTATTTTTGTGTGATCATGATGTATTTTCGTTGGACACGGTGATGTCCACCTGATGTGTACTCGTGTTTATATATATATATATATATATATATATATATATATATATATATATATATATATATATATATATATATATATATATATATATATATATATGACATTGCAGTTTCGTCTTTTGTGTCACACCGTGAATAATTGCTAATCATATCTATGTGCTGATTGTGATATTGTCTCTATGAATGATATATTCTCTCCTGGTGTGATTTTGAGACAATTTGAATTTGATATTGGATTATTCATGCTATCTATGATGTGATGCGTTTTTGAAAATATTTTTGTTTCGTATATCTAAAATGTTGATATTGGACTTTCATTCCTCTATTCACATAAGTATATGATATTGTTTTATGAGTTTTGATTTTATATATCTTTATACTCCTTGATTGTTGTTAGTTATTATTTAGCACAATTATTATTGTTATTTACTCCCACCTTTTTGGATAATGCCATAGGAAGAGAGAAATAAACATACACGATTCATAATGAATGTGCAAAGTATGTGCTAACACTTGAATTTAAGATTGATGTTGCCTTAGATTCAGGGGGAGTAAGCTTACAATGAATATGGATTTTAAATCCTAGATTTCTTGAATTAAATTCATACATATCTTACTCATTTGCTTACTCATTTGCTTCAATTGATATATATATGCCCTAATATTTGTTGACTAACTTGATTGGCATCTATGTAGGGGGAGTAAGTTTTCATTACGCACAATTATTTATCTTTTTGTTTTTGTTTGTTTGTCATCATCAAAAAGGGAGAGAATGTTGAGTATTAGACTTCTCCCTACTTGGTATTAATGATGAGCAAACATAAATACTTGTGACTAATTCCTTATTTTGCAGTTAATCCATTGCCTAAGCTTTATATGATGATCTACTTGCAATGGATGACTCTTAAAGATCATTGAAGGCAAATGAAATGGATTGGATGATCGTAGATGATGATTAAAGCTCCATGAAGACTTCAAGCTCATACGTTGGATACAAGAGAGAATTCGTCAATGTAAATTTCTTTTATCTCTTCTAGTATGTAGCTTAGAAGTAGAACATTGATGGAGCACTCACACACATCATCATTTCAGTCTTAGGACATCATTAGATCAATCGTCCTTTGACTCCAATTCATTTCTAAGTGATTGTGCTTGGATTGTTTATAACAGTCGACTGCTGAATGTTTTACAGTCGTCTGTCCCAAAAACGGTCGACTGTATTATGTTCTACAATCGCCTGTTATGCACAATCTTTTACAATCTAGGTTTGGGCTTCTCTGTTTTTATTCCCACAGGCGACTGATGAACGATTCACAGGCGCTTGTCCAAGTGACAGTCGACTGTGTTTTGTAAATCAGTCACCTGTCTATCTTTTGCACAAACTCTATTGATATGTCTTTTACGGCAAGTCGATTAATGTTGAATATACAGTCGACTGTCCATTGAAACAGTCGACTGTCTATGATGCAACAATCGTCTGTCTGTGAGCCAATTTGTTGACTCAGCTCTCTCAGGGTTTTGACAGTCGTCTGTATGAGGATTCACAGTTGCCTGTTCTGATTAACAGTCGACTGTTTTATCCTCTTCAGTCGTCTGTCCTGTCATCTATGAAGAATTCCAGAATTCTTCAACTTACCCATCTTTCGGCCAGTCGCCTGTAGAAGGATTTACAGTCGCCTGTTGGTTCAACAGTCGACTGTCTATGCTTCATCAGTCGACTGTCCACATGGTAAGTTACCGTTATGAATTCTCACCTACCCTTGTTGACTGTGCAACAGTCGACTGTGGTTTCCTCAACAGTCGACTGTCGCGAGCTCAGATTCTATCCGTTGAGATTTTTCTCATGGATTTCAAAGGGGGTTTTGCCTAATCTGTTTTGTGGATTTGAGAAACCTATATAAGGAGCTTCTACTGTTACATTGAGAGGTTACTCATTCAACCAAGTTGATATTCATTCTCTCAAGCTTTCTTTCTCAAGTTTAAGCTCTCAAATCCAAAGCCCTAAGAATTTCTATCTTTGATCTCTTGCTCTCCAACCTAGAACCAAAGAGTTATCTTCTAGGCATTTGGTGCAGTCAAGAGAAAGGGATTTCTTCTCTCTTCCAAGAGAGTCTTCAACACACAACACACTTCTCCTTCAAGTTCTACTTCAAGGCATAGGTGATTGTAAGTGTTGCTGTCATATTTCATAACTTTCGTAATTTGAATTTGCTCTCAAGTTGTGAGAGCGGTTTGCTTGCTCCCAAGTTGTGGGAGTCAATGTCAATCGATTATTTCGATTTCACTTGTAGGGTTGCTACAAGTGAGTTTTAAGGAAACATCAAGTTAGGGTTCTAACTTGAGTATCCGAAGGTATCCGGATGGAAGGGACGTAGGATTACCTGGAACAAGTCGGAAAGTGACTTGGGTAATCTGAACCCTTGAAACATCCTTACGTTTGCATTTGTTTCAATTTGGGTTTAATTTTTATTCCGCACTTTATTGTTGGTTAGAATTTAAATTGGTGTAACTATCTTTTTAAATTGCTTAAACACTATTCAACCCCTCTTCTAGTGTTTTCTCCATAGCCAGGGTCCTTACACGTTCGACTTGGAAAAGTTAGAGATGATACACATGTGCTCATTAGAGAATTAGCTTGCTGAATGACCCAACGAGAGCTACTACATTGTTAGCATACACTAATCTGTTAATAGTGAGCTGTCAGTGATAATAGGCATGTTGGTCCTTAGACTTCAGGTCATTGTACGAACCTGAGCGTGAACGGTGTCACTTTGATCTTTGATCTAGCTTCGAGGCAAGCCATGTCAAAAGGTCCTTGGTTGGGTGACACTTGAAGCGTATGAGGAGAGTAGTGGCAAAAAAAGAATTTGTCTCTACCGGTCCAGGGAGTTAGTGTTACATGAGTCGATACGGTCTTTAGTGGAAAAACTATGGCCATGGTATGTTGGGTTGGATCCAACAACGATTAGCTAAAAGAAAATGATGCTGACCAGACGCGAAAATATTAGGGGTTGACAGTTAACCTTAGCCTAGGTTTCGAGTGACATAGCTATGACAAAGGAACAAAGCTACAGTATTCATCACAGACACAGTCAAGGTAGTCCCGACAATACTCATGTTAATGGGCCGACCACATAATTTTGATTCCGAAATAGAGATGGCACTTGTTGCTCATGGTTACTACTGTCTAGGGTTTTGAGCCCCACATGTAGTACGGTCAGGCTATAGGGTCTCATACAGAGTAGGACCTTCGTCAAGTGATACGTACAATTTGAGAGATAATGCATACGATGTATGTGAATTAATTATGTCGCAAAAGGTTTGCGATATAGGCATTAGAATATTAATGATGTGTGTAACGGCCATGTTTCATCGTACGTATTTCGTACGTACTTTTTTGGTGTATTGAATTGTGTGTATATTTACGTCATAATTTTATTTAATATTTTTCTTAGCTCAGACTCACAATCGGACCCCATATTCCCAATCCTCTCGATGGCACGATCATCCCAGTGTTCTTCCATATAATTTTTGGTCGACATCGTGGCGCAGGGCAAAATCGAAAATATCTATTATTTTTAAATATACAAATTCTTTTAATCTAACTTCTTCAACTAAACTAAACTAAACCGTTTTCTTTTTTAAAATTTAAAAAAAGAGAGATATCCTAACAACCCTCCCCTGCATTCCCCATGCAACCGTGCTCTCTCTCTCTCTCTCTCTCTCTCTCTCTCCCTCCCCCACACACACAAATCCAATGTATGCGATCTCAACAGCCCACTCCCCATGCAACATGATCACGTACATGCAATCACAACCTCCCCATGCTATCACAACCAACCCCACGTCGTTCTCTGCTTCTCTTTCTTCTTCTTCAAAACCACATCGACGCATCATTCTTGCTTAAGCCCCATATCTGAAGCCTTCACCATCAACTCCAGCGTTTCACCCCCCTCCTTCACGAACTCCGACCACCACAAGCCCTCATCCCCCACCTCCTCCATTCCTCTGACAACTACTGCACCAACAACCCCTTCCTAACACCTTCCCTTCGACCTCCCCCAATGCCACCATTATTGCCAACTTCGACACATCCCCAAGCCCACTCGTCGTTCCTCTCCTCCGACGTCCAAACAATAGCAACTCACCCGCAAAACTTCAGCCCCGAACGCCTTTCCTCCACCCAGCGATGACCAGCAACTCCTTCCCTTCGACCATTGCCGACTCTGACTTTGCAATCACCGATGAACCCCCTCAACTTCCAGCTGTCGCATCCCGACTTTCGACCCCGTGTTCATCCCCGACGACTGTAGAGAGATGTATGCCCTCGTGGCAATTTATCTTTGTAAACATCTTGTTCAATAAGTGAAAGTATGCTTTCTGGTAAAATATTGTCGGAGTAATTTCAATTTATTAATTGCTTAGATTAGTTCCTTGGATTCAAAGTTAGGTCACACATGTTTCGCGATGTAGATTGTGCTTATGAGAAATGTTTGACCGATAGCAGCTTGAATCTAAAAAAGCGTTTGTGGTCATAGATGTGTCGAGATAGGGATACCGGCACACCGGACAGACCATTATGTCTTAGTCTAGTTGGTCTCATAACTATACGACTTGGCGAAGTCGGAGACAAGGCGCATGTGCTCATTAGAGAATGAGTCCACTGAACGACCCAAACAAGAGTTATTAAATGGTTAAACAGTAACTAACTGTCATTAATAATTCTAAGTGATGATAGGTAAGTTGGTCCTTAGGACTTGAGATCACCATACGAAGCTGTGCGTGAACAGTATCACTTGTGTCTAAGATTTAGCTTCGAGGCAAGGCCTGCTGAAAGATCTTAGGCTGGATGACACTCGAAGCGTAAGAGCTGAGTAGTGATCAGTATAGGATTCGTCTCTTCCGTTAATGGGAAGTTCGTGTCGCAGGTCAGTACGGCTCTCGTTAAAACCTTGGCCAAGGTATGTTGTAAGATGTACAACATGAATGTACCAGAGACCGATGTATACTGACCACTGCTAGCTAGTGAGGTTGACAGAGTTCCATATCATAGGCTAGGCAAGTGACATAGTTGAGATGAAGGGACTAAAACTGCGGAAATCATCACGGTCACAGTCAGAGTGATCCCGTTGGCACTCTTGCGAATGAGTCAATCACGTAATCGATGATTCTGAAATAGGGACGACACCTGCTGCTAGTGGTTACTATCATCTAGAGACTTTGAGTCTCAACCTGTAGTAGGGTCAGGCTGTAGGGTTTCACACCGAGTAATATTCACGTCTTAGTAATAGGAAGATCGTTATAGAGGAATGCATTCGATGCAATGGAATGATTAAACTCACAGGTCAGTTGTGAGATGAATCAAAAGAGTTTAGCATTTGGGACCTATTAATACTTGGTATTATATTGACTTAGATGCATGGGAATGAAGGGGACTTCCTGAGAAATCCACAGGAAGAAACCGCGTCCAAATCGGAGCTCTAACGAGCCCAGAAACGCAAAAACAGCTGAGGAAAGGCCCTTATTGGGCTTGCGGGTCTGACTCGCACCTGGCGGGTAGCTGGTTTGTGCTGTTTTTTGCGAAAACGAGATTTAGAGTCTATTTTTGACAATTGAGGGGTCAAATGAAATCGGAATTGGATTCTGTTTTTTTCTATGCGATCGTTGTCTCGAGATCTTCGATTTAACAGGTTGTTTGAAATTCGAAACTCAGAAATGGATTTATGGTGGATTTTAGAAATTTGGACTTTTTATGAAATCAACCCCATTACGCCATATTATTGTCCCACATTGCTCGTGGTAAATGAGGAGGGGCCGGCCTCCTATATAAATAGGGGTGTCCTCTCTTCATTGTTTTTTGCACCAAGTCTCTGATTAATGTGCTCCTAATTATTTGAGCTAACTTGATCAAGACTTGAAATTATTCTTTTCCTCTATTAATTTTTCTTGTCCTCCAACCGATTCCTAGCAAGGCAACATGGAGGTCCGAATCTGATTAGGAAGTCTACGGCGCGGGTTTTCTCAAGTGAAACCTTCTACGGCTAGTGATGGGCTCGGAGGCAAGGTGTGGCTCGGGAGGTGATCCAGTTCGCAACGAGGAGCGACGCAATGCGGTTTGGGATGCGGCTCAGATTTTGGAGCGCAAGACGGTATTGAACATCTTGCCTGTTCCAAGGCAAGATTCTAGGTGAGTCATATTTATTTATGCATTTCATATCCTGTAGTAGTTAGAACTTTCTCGAGTTGGTCAGACCTAACTCGAGTCAGTAGATAATCCTGGCTAAGGGATTTTTTCTTAAGGAAGTAATTATTAAATAGTTTAATAATTGGTTTTTCCGCTGCTTATTTAAATTAAGATCGTCCGACTTAGGACGAGATGTTTAAATTAGCCCTAAAGGACCATGAAAATCCCTACAACGACGACCCCACTACCCATCACACCCACGCCATCTTCTTCCTCCTTTTGGCCTTAGACCAACACCCACACCGCCAGTCAATCCTTCTCAAATAACCCCAGTGCCTCTGCCTTTATCCGCCACCTCCTTCAGCCTTTCTCTCTAACGCACCCGAAGCGCCTCCCCTCCACCGCAGCACGTCCCCATCTCTGACTCTCCCCGACAGCCACACAACCCCACCCCCCTCTGCCTAATGCCACCGCCAGCCCACACCGCCTTTGACCTCCAATCACAACACCACCGCCACTCGCCGTTCTCCTCCTTTCTCCACCCCGAAGCAAACCACTCAACACCTGCCCACGACTCCTCCCCGTCGACCTTCTCCTCCTTCAAACAAACCCAAGCGCCCCTCCGACTTCGACGGCAGCCTCCCACCCTCCAAACTCCGGTGACAAGCTCCTCCCCCGCAAGCGCCAACCTCGACTCGCAGCAGCCCCTACAAACCACCACTCCGCCGTCCACATTGTCTTACGCTGCTAGCACCACCTCTCAACGCCGAACGCCGCACCGCCGGTCTCTGTTTCTATTGCCCAAGCTCGTCGCCACTAACTCCAGACGTACGAGGTGACACAATTGCAAACGTAAGTCGCATGTTAGTTTATGTACACATCGTATGTTAGTTTTAATATAAAGTGTACGTTCGTAGTATATATTTTTAATGGATGTATTAATATTATATCAGTGTATACTAATGTTAGTTAGTAATGTTAGTAAGTTAGTTTTTTAAAATCGGTACGTTGCATAGTAATGGTATTTTAAAGTATACTTGAATTAATATTAGAGCAGTACATATGTTAATATACTAGTTATATATATTATGTAAACAATGTTTGTAATAATTAGTTTTTGTTGATTAAAGACTTTTAACTCAATATCATAAATCTAATGGCGCAGAAATATCTGCGCCTTTCATACAGATTCAATGACACTAAAACCGCTCCAATCAGGTAAGTGTGCACTTTCTACTTGTTTTAAATACTGCTTCATCTAATGTGACATTAAATTGCATACGTTTACTTTTGTGTATTGCGAGATAAAAACCGGTGTGTGCGTATGTGAGGACATTTTAATTGATAATGCCTTGAACAATGTGAAATGCAAAACACTATTGGACATGTATGGATTGATTGAACTGAAAATCATAGATGTCACATGCCAGTTTGGTTAATCATAGATATTGCATGCCAAGATTTGGCTATCATGTGGGCCGGTTTGGCTAGTCTAGCTCGTGTTTCAGTATTATAAATCATGCGGGCCGGTTTGGCTGATTCTGGCTCATGGTCCAGAAAGTACACGTGGGTGGGATTGTGTTCGCGGGCACTAGTCAGAAGTAAACGGGTCACCTTCGAGGACACGAGAAGGTAGATTCACTTGATTACTGCCTAACGACGTAAACCTTAGTCACAGAATTGCACACACTCATGGACATCCTAAAAATACTATATTAAACATGTATAATGCATAGAACTGCTATTGCTTCCATTTAAAATAGAACTGCCATGCTAAGCTAAAATCTTTTCTTACTGCTCAGAAATAGAATTGCCATGCTAATGTAACCCCTGTTTGAACTGCTTAGAAATAATAATTGTTCATTTGTTCGTAAATGTTTTAACTGCCATGAAAATTGATTTTGAAAACCTTGCCGGGGGTCAATCCTTCCAACGTTTTAAATTTTGCTGAGCGACCCTCGTTGACTTATATTTTCTTGTATTTTATCTTGTGAAATATACATCAGGTTTGAGATAGAGGAGTATACTTGAGACTAAGCAGGTTGACCAATAGTACCCATATGCTGAGGTCCACTACTGAGGAGCGACAATGTTTTGCAACACGCTAAAGAATTAACATTTTTCTTTGTAATATCATTCAAGTGTAATTCTTTTATGTAACTGTTTCTAATGGCCATGTTTGGCCTTATTTGTGTACTTGTAATTCTAGACATCGACTTTGTAATAATGATGATCTGTATTGTTCTGAGTCTGCATGCAAGGACCTGAAATGTCGAATCACAGACACTTATTGTGCTTAAGTCAAAGAAGGAGGAAAAAAGTACTTCTTCTTTGCTTTAAGCACATGCGAACCCGTTCGCGTCCTCGTTCCAAAGTATAATGGGAAGTGGGGCGTGACAGTTTTAATGGTGGCCCATGCAAGTCTGCATTCTGTAAAATACTCGGAACAATATGGATGTCGTTATTAGCCAGATTGTCTAGATAAATCTTGTACGCAAATATTTACCTTGTTTTTCTTGCAGCATGCAGGGAGACACAATGCCAAGAACGGGAATGGAGCTAGCGGAAGTGGTACTTTCAATGAATTCCTTGGAGTCATGAGAGGCATGTTGGAGATCCAGTAGTAGCTGATGCAGCAGGGTCGGCAACCTGCTCAGATTGCACCACCACACCCTCGAGCTAAACCTGGAGTTAAACAATTTCATGAGCTGCAACCCAAGAGATTCTCTGGAAAAGAAGGGCCTCTAGAAGCTGAAGAATGGGCCCAAGGGACTGAGGACAAGTTGAATGCTGCTCGTATCCCTTGGACAGGGTGGGTTGATGTTGCGAAGTTCCAACTGACTGATAATGCTAGGAGCTGGTGGCAACTGGAAGAAAGGCGTTTGGTCAAGCCTATCACTTGGGGCATGTTTCGGGAAAGGTTCAACGCCAAGTACTTTCCCAAGACAGCCAAATAGAACTGCAGAGCGCTTTGCAAATCTGGTCCAAGGAGATAGGACTATTGATGAGTTTAGGCCGAGTTTGGTATGCTCAGCCGCTTTGTACCATTCATGTTTGAGGACCCAGTGGCTTGTGCATTTCAGTTTCGCCAAGACCTGAATCCAAACGTTCAAGCCTCGATGACCTTGGCGAAACTGACGACCCTTTAGGATGTTTTAGATGCTGCACTGAGCCATGAATTCATGGCGAGACTTCCAGTGGGACCTCAAGCTGGAGGAAGTAAGCGTCCACAAGGGCCGCCAAGGAATGATCTTCGACCAACCCAGACCACCAACTTCAAAAGGCCTGCAACTCCAATCGACTCTAGATCAACACTAGTGTGTCATCATTGTAACCGACCGGGACATGTCAAGAAGGATTGTCGTGTGTAGTTGAACCCGTGTTTACTGTGCGGGGCACCTGACCATATTGTAAGGAATTGCCATTATCGCATTAACAATCCAGTGACCTAATCTATGGTAGCGTCAGGATCAATGCAACAGGGACCACCTGTGGCCCCTTAGCGCCAAGTTCTCCAACAGGTCAAGCCCCAACACAGTCGGCACCAGACTTTCTCTATGGTCGTCGAGGAAGTTAGGGTCGATGAGCAAGTAACTGATGATGATATCTGAACCTTGACCTATCATCGCATTTAATGATTCATATCATAAATGCATCTGTCTTTGCCTTGTCATATCCTAGGTGTTGCTTTGACTATAGTGTTTCAATCTTAGATCCCTTAAATTCTGAAGTTTTCATTCTCCGATATGTCTCTTGCTTTCTTGATGTTGTGATATCACTTCATGCTTTGTCCATCAGGTGCTTCCATGATTCTTATCCATCTTAAGAAATTCCGAGGACGGAATATTTCTTAAGATGTGTATAATGTAATGGCCACGTTCTGTCATACGTATTTCGTACGTACTTCATTGTGTATTGAATTGTGTGTATATTTACGTCATGATTTTATTTAATATTTTTCTTAGCTCAGACTCACGATCGGACTCCGTAATCACGTTCCTCTCGATGGCACGATTGTCCCAGTATTCTTCCATATAATTTTTGGGCGATATCGTGTCGTAGGGCAAATCGTAAATATATATTATTTTTAACTATATAAATTCTTTTTATCTAACTTCTTCAACTGAACTAAACTAAACTGTTTTCTTTTTTAAAATTAAAAAGAATATCCTAACAACACTCCCATGCATTCCACATGAACCCCACACACACACACACACACACACTCTCTCTCTCTCTCTCTCTCTCTCTCTCTCTCTCTCTCTCTCTCCCTCTCCCCCCTCCCCCCTCCCTCCCTCCCCCCTCTCCACAAATCCCATGTATGGGATGTTAACAGCCCACTCCCCATGCAGCACGATTGCGTACATGCAATCTCAACCTCCCCTTGCTATTGCAACCAACCCCACGTCGTTCTTTGCTTCTCTATCTTCTTCTTCAAAACCCCATCATCGCATCATTCTCCCTTCAGCCCCATCTCCGAAGCCTTCACCATCAACTCCAGCGTTTCACCCCTCCTTCACGAACTCTGACCACCACAAGCCCCCATCCCCCACCTCCTCCATTCCTTCGACAACCACCACACCAACACCCCCCTTCCCAGCGCCTCCCCTTCGACATCCCTCAACGCCGCCATTCTCGCCAACATCGACACATCTCCAAGCCCACTCGTCGTTCCTCTCCTCCAACGTCCAAACAACAGCAACTCCCCAATAAAACTTTAGCCCCGAACACCTCTCCTCTACCCAGCGATGACCCGCAACTCCTTCCATCCGGCCATTACCGACTCCGACTTCGCAATCCCCGATAATCCCCCTCCATTTCCAGCTATTGCCTCCCGACTTTCGTCCCTGTAGTCATCCCCGGCGACGACCCCACTACCCATCACACCCGCACCATATTTTTCCTCATGTCGCCTCCGACCAACACCCACACCGCCAGACCCTCCTCCTCAAAGAACCCCAATGCCTTTGCCATTATCTGCCACCTCCTTCACCCTTTCTCTCCGACGCACCCCAAGCGCCTCCCCTCCACCGTAGCATGTCCCCATCTCTGACGCCCCCCGACAGCCACGCAATCCCACCTCCCTCTGCCTAACGCCACTGCCAGCCCACATCGCCTCCGACCTCCAATCAAAACACCACTGCCACTTGCCGTTCTCCTCCTTCCTCCACCCTGAAGCAAACCGCTCAACACCTGCCCACGACTCCTCCTCGTCGACCTTCTCCTCCTTCAAACAAACCCATGCGGCCCTCCAACTTCAACGGCATCCTCCCACCCCCCCAAACTACGGTGACAAGCTCCTTCCCCACAAGCGCCAACCTCGACTCACAGTAGCCCCTACAGACCACCACTCTACTGCCCATGTTGCAGTATGCTACCAGCACCGCCTCTCAACGCCGAACGCCACACCGTCGGTCTCCGTTGCCACTGCCCAAGCTCGTCGCAGCCAACTACAGACGTACGAGGTGACACAATCGCAAACGTAAGTCGCATGTTAGTTTATATACAAATCGTATGTTAGTTTTAATATAAAGTGTACGTCTATAGTATATATTGTTAGTGGATGTATTAATATTATAGCAGTGTATACTAATTTTAGTTAGTAATTTTAGTAAGTTCGTGGATGTATTAATATTGTGCCTGGCTAGCCCAGGCCGAGCTTGGGCTTAGCCCAGGCAGCGCCTGGGCTAGCCCAGGCAGCCTGTTCTGCCTTGCATTTACTGGGCCTGGCCTGGTCTGGTCTGATCCTTTGGGCTGTTTTGGCTCTAACTTGAGCATTTGGTGTCTGATTTGGACGCCGTTCGAACCTGGGTCTAGACCGGAATATTTCCGTCTTACCCGTGAACTTTTCCTTGCGTTTATATTATTAAATATTGTATTAAACAATTTAATACACATTTAATTGCTTTTGCATCAAATGCAAAATAGTCCCTATCTAAGCTTAAATTACCATATTGCATCAAATGCAATTATTCCATCCCTTGCATCAAAAATGTAATTATTCTCCCTAACTAATTTCTACCTATTACTAGACGAAGCGTTGCACTCTGTGTGAGACCCTACAGCCTGACCCTTACAACAGGTTGGGCTCGAAGCCCTATACGGCAGTGACCACTAGCAGTGGTTGCCGTCCCTGCTTCAGGAATCCTCATTATGTGGTTGACTCATTGACATGAGTATTGTCGGGACCACCTGACTGTTTCCGTGATGAATTCCGCAGTTATAGTCTCTTCGTCTTAAATATGTCGTGTAGATCAAGTCTAGGGTACGGTCAAACTGTCAACCCCAATAACTTGACTCCGGTTAGTTTCGATCAATCTTTAGTCAATAAATGTTGGACTTCTTCCAACATACTCTGCGCAGAGTTTTTACTAAAGACCGAACTAACTCTACGACACTAACTCCCATTGACCGGGAGAGACGAATCCTCTCTTGGTCATTACTCGCCTCGTACGTTTCAAGTGACACCCAATCAAAAGACCTTTCGACATGCATTGCCTCGAAGCTAGGTCAGTTGATATAAGTGGCACCGTTCACGCACAGGTTTGTCAAAATGACCTTAAGTCAAAAGACCAACTATCCTATCATCACTCAGAGTTATCACTGACAGATTGGTCAATATAACCATATGATAACTCTAGTGGATCGTTCAGTGAACTCATTCTAATGAGCACCTGTGTCTCGTCTTCGACTTCGCCAAGTCAAGCGATCATGAGATCATCGCCACCGCTAAACGGTGAAGACTAAGACACAATGGTCTATCCGATGTTTCGATATCCTTGTCTCGGAACATCTACGACCACGAACCATTTTAGACTTATGCTACAGACGGTCAAACGTTTCTCCATGATCGAGATACTCATCTCGATACCCGTTTGACCTTGCATAAAGTCTCAGGACTTTACCTAAGTTGATATCTAATGTTAACTACATTACAATATAACTTAGATAAATTATTACCAAACAACTTACTGTTATTTCGAACAAGATGTTTGTGCTATTCACACAGGAATAAATGGCCTCGAGGGCATCATATTCCTACATACAGATCATCATCCAAGGGGATTGCTGCAACTTGAGCTACAATTCAGAGACGACTACATCACATCAGATTCAGATCTGACCCGTGCTGATCGACAGAGACACCCACGCCATCACAATCAGAGCAATTCTGTACTTTTTACTTTATTATTATAGTTGTGATTGGTGTAGTGATCTTTGTAGGGGAAACTTTACCGTATTTGTGACTTTTGGGGTCTTGTCTAGTGGGTGCTAGACAATAGGGACTTGGCTAGTTGTGACTAGCCAATAGAAAGCTTATACTAGGATTAATTTTTTTGAACACCGGTGGAGTGGGGAACTGAGAGCCTGATGAGTGTAGAAACGTGGGTTCTCTAGCTATTATGGTTGTACCTGTTATATTATTAATCTAGTATCTACTTTGGGGGCTGAACGTAGGTTATGGGACGACCGATCCAGGGTAAATTTGATGTGTATTTGTGTTTTATTATTTACCCTACATGTGATTAAAACTATGTGTGATCTCTCGTGGGTTGCACGATAAATTTTTTAGTAGCGTATTCACCCCCTAGGCCTAGATGTAGATCCAATAGTATGCTCCTTATTGTTGGATCTGGATCCTAGCCTAGAGGGGGGGTGAATAGGCTAATAAAAAATTCTCGTGCAACCCACGAGAAATCACACGCAGTTAAAAGCACAACCAGAGTAATGAAAAGCAGACACAGAGTACACAACAGATTTACCCTGGTTCGGTCGTCCCAACGACCTACTCCAGCCCCCAAAGCTAATACTAGATTGAATAGTGCAATAGGTACAAAGTCACAAG
The DNA here is from genome assembly GCA_030789695.1 of Scilla litardierei. Taxonomy (NCBI): domain Eukaryota; kingdom Viridiplantae; phylum Streptophyta; class Magnoliopsida; order Asparagales; family Asparagaceae; genus Scilla; species Scilla litardierei. The sequence goes on along the minus strand of CM061138.1, from coordinate 144,003,314 downwards.
TTAGAGCACGCTCAGAGCACCCTCTACGTCTCTACACTCGCCGGACTCTCAGTACCCCACACACAGTGTTTTCTCTCACTATCAATCCTAGCAAAGCTTTCTACCAGCTAGTCCCTAACTAGCTGGGCCCCACATGTCTAGTCCCAACTAGACAAGTCCCAAAATAGTCACCAAAAACAGGTAAAGTTTCCCCTACGAAGATCTACAAACTACTACACAAAATAAAGAATAGTAGAGTTTAGAAAGCTCAGTTTGTGTAGCGGCGTAGTCTTCGTTAATCAGCACGGGCCAGAAGTCGTCTGGCAAGTAGTAGTAGTCTCTCGGCAACGGCAACTCAAGTTGCGACAATAAAACTCCTCGCTAGTTGATGGTCGCAGCTTGTGGAACAGGTTGCGGCAGGATCAAGATAGTCTCCAAGTTGGGTCCCTCAATTTTTGCGGCTGTCTCCAAAAGAAAACTTGCGCACTGTGCTTTCTTGTAAAAATAAATGCGCTGCCCCTTCTTGAACAATTCGGCTGGTATCAACGGCTCCCTGTGCTTTGAAATTTCCAAGGGGAGATAAAAAAGAATTGTGCAGCTTGCTTGGGGAATATTCAATGGCTGGCCTTTGTTACTTTTTGTTGCCGCATTCCAAACGTGTCTGGTCCCTCCTTTAACTCTTTGTTTTAAAATAATAATCTTTCTCCTTAATCTCTCCAAGAATCTCATGCACAGACTTGGACCTTGAAAGTATATGATTGCTCCTTAAAAGAAAACACGTTGTCCTTTGATGACCTGCACAAAAAGAAGCCAACTTCAAATTGTTTTTAAAAAAAATAGAAATCACAACACTTAATCCAAAAAAAAAACAATTGAAGCCTTTGTTCTTATTGGTTGAACATGGAAAAAAAAGGCTTCAGGATGTATGCTACTTCGTGAGAACTTGTGCACTGAAAAATAAGGCCTCCCTTTTTTGGTTGTTACTCTTTGATCTGGCATGAAAAGAATGAGTCCCTTTTGCTTAACAAAAGTTGTTGCCTTGGAACTTGGTTGGAGAAATTCCAATACACATGGGTCCTCCTTTTTGACGCAGCTTTGGAAGCTCCTATTTCTTTAATGAAAATAAACAAAGCCCCCCTTCTATGGGAATTTTTTTGCAGTCAGTTCGGCAGTCAATTGGAGAGCATGCGGCTTGCCTTTCTCCTCCCTTTGCCTTGTGAACCCAGTTAAAATTTGCGGCTTGCGGTTATGGGATTTTTTTCTGACTTTGACTATCAGCAAGGTGTTTTTCAATAGAGGGTTACTGCTGTAGAGGATTGCCGTATTCCTTGATGATGGCTTGGCCGGCCTTGGTGTTTTTACACAGGGTGCCTTTTTGTGCCCTTGTTTTTTTTGTTTTGTCCTGCAAAACCACAACAATAAAATGCATTAGCTTGATCTTTAAAGACTTTGCAAAGGAGAGACAAAGTGCCTCAGATGGATTAAAGAAAAACTTGGGGATTGGGATTTAAAAAGTGCGACTCCCCTGAAAATCTGTGCGTGGGTTATTGGCCGGCCACACTTTTCTGATTATAGCCGTGCCCTCTTTAGGGTTGCTCCGAGGAGGGTTTATATAGGACTAGGAGGGAATCAATAATGATCAAAGAGAATCCCTAGAGTTAAGGGATGGAAAATTTGTATTGGGATTGAATTGAAGTTTGAATAGGAAATGAGTAGCAACAAATCTCCCTAATTGATTTGACCAAATCTCGAATAGATTTCATCTCCCATTATATTGACCAAGTCAAACTTCTTTGTGCACACACTCCCTTTCACCCAATATGCTATACGAATAGCAATTCCGCCAAATAGTGAAAGTATATTGTTTTGCCAAGCCTGAAACACACTAAGCACACACGTTAGATATAACAACACGTTTGTCATCATCAAACCAAGCTCCTAGATCGTTGCTCCCAACAATCTCCCCCTTTTGGTGATGACAAACACATAAAAGATTTGAGCAATAAGTATCGATGTGTGAAGTGTGTTGAGGGGGTGTAATGATATATGATGTATGGATGAGTCATTCAAACATTACAAAGCATGCACAACACTTAGGAAATATAAAAGCATGCTCCCCCTTCTCTCAAGCTCCCCCTTAAACAAATATTCTCTATTCTCTAATATTCTCTATTCTCTCAAACTCCCCATTAAACAAATAATATCTCAAACTCCCCCTTAAACAAATAATACCGACAATCAAGCAAATCTTTTCTTTCTCCCCCTTTGTAATCACCAAAAGTGGATTAATGAAGTCACAACACTATTCCATGCTAAAATAAATCATTATTAAATGTAGCGTGCAATTTGCATGAGTTTTCCAAAAAAAAGTCAAGTCAGGCTCATAGAGTTTCATAACACGACTTCTCCACCTTTGTGTAAGTGTAATGATAGAGACAATAAAGTACACGAGGAGATTCAATTTTAGAAAATCAACCAAATCAATCCACATTTTCCAATTTTCATGAATATCACTAGGATTGATTTTTCCCCCCTCATCAAGGATGAGTTCAAGTTACCGAATCCCAAAACATGGCCTAAAAGGACTTTTAAATGTGGGATGGCATTGCTTGACGAGTTATATACACCAACGCTAATGATTACCCATGTAGCACAAGTTGGATACTCGTGGGTTGTGTTTTAGCCATGAAGTGTATCCATTTTTCATACGGAGCAAATATCGTTTTTTTTCCAATTCTTTTGTGCTCAATTTTAATTCATGGCTAAACACATCACATCCCTTAGAAATTTCAGAAATTAATCATTTCTACATTCACTTTCCATTATTCTTCAAAAGAATCTCCAAAAGCACTAAAAAGTCAAGTATCGTGAAAGTGCAAATGTAGGTGTAGAAGTCAAGTTTGAGACTTATGAGACATGTCATGACTACTAAAAGGAATAACATCATGTTCATGTAGCAACAACAATAATGAATTCACTTCTACAAGAGATAGAATTGATCATTCATACAATATCACTCAAGAGATTCAAAAGAGGATACAATAAGCACACAATTTTTTGATTTTTGATTTTTCAATTTTTTTTTTCAGAAATAAAAACATTAAAAATCATCCATGCAAGCACACAAACCAAAATAAATCAAGCATACAAAAAAATCTATGAAGGTATGCAATGCAATACAAAGAGGGATAGAAATTATACCTTCTCGTCGCTTTTTGACGAAGGAGCTAAAAGAATGAAACATTGAGTTTATTGCTCCTCGCCAAAACTCCATCTCACCTACATGAAAGGTGTTAAGTGTGACCTTGGAATCCAACAAGGTCCACTAGTGTTAGCCAATATTGTTTTAGGAACCCACAATTGTTTAAACTTGATTTTAGTGTTCCTAAATTTACAATAGTATGAAGTATGGCCTACACTATTACAAGTAAAGCACTTTGCAAATAAGTTCTTCGCAATAGACGGTGCATTGTGGAATTTCTTGAATTTTTGCTTTTCAACGTTTTTCAGACCAAAACCAAGTCCTCTTCTATTATTGCCATATAATTGATTCTCTAAAATAGTGTCCAACGATTGTTTTCCCGTAGAGAATTTCTTAATGGCCAATTCAAGACTAGAGACTTTGGTTTTCAACAATTTATTTTCTTCCACAAGCAATGTGCATTTACTTATGAAAGCTCTCTTGTTTTCCTCTTCCTTCTTTTCAAATTCAACCATTTTTCTTTTAAAATCATTATCCAACATGCAGAATTTATCATTAAGCTCTCTAATAACATAGTCTTTTTCAGTTTCGAGCTTAATCAAATCAAGTTTAAGCATGCTAGTATTATTCATCAAGGAAGGGCAAGAGAGACAAGGTGCTTCATCATTAAAACTGGATTTTTCCTTTTTCAAAGTATCAATAGTAGAGTCACGAGCAACAATATCAATTTTGAGTTTTTCAATCTCTTTAGACATTTCATATTCAGATTGTTGCATTTCAAAGTTTTCATTTTGGTAGTCATCTATAGTGGATTCAAGCTCTACTATTTTATCTTGCATTTCTTTACAAAGAGTAAGGAGTTCAGTTTTACTACCAGAAATTACCTCATCGTGTATTCCCATCAATGCCATGCATGAATGGGCTTCGTGTTCCTCCTCCTCGCTCTCAGCTTCGCTATCCATGTCCCAAGTAAGCACCTTGGATTTTCCCCTTTCTTTAGCTACCTGAGCTGTCTCATGTGGGCAATCCCTCATTCGATGTCCTCTTTTCTTGCATTTAAAACAAGTCATTCTATTAGTAGTATTCTGATCATAATTTTGCTTAGAAGATTGAAAAAAGTTAGAGCGATTAAACCTGGGTGCCATTTCTGCTCTTCCTTGCTTGGTCTGGACAAACTTTCTGAAATTTCTGACCATTAGCGCTATGTCATCATCATCATCTTCACTTTCGTCAGCTTTCAGAGCAAGTGGCTTGGTAGCTTTTTCTTTTTCCTCAGGTTTCTCCCTTTTATCCACGTTTTGCAATTCAAGCTCGTGGGACATTAAATTACCTATCAAGTCCTCCACCCTCATCTGCGATAGATCCTTTGCTTCTTGGATGGCAGTGACTTTAGGCCTGAAAGAGCTTGGCAGTGCTCTTAATATCTTTCTCACATGCTCAAGGCTAGAATATGGCTTACCGAGCGAACTAGACTTGTAGACAATGTTGGTGAACCTCGCAAACATTTCTGATATCGTCTCTGATGGTAGCATGCGAAATCCCTCGTATTCCGTGCTCAGAAGTGCAAGCCTAGACTCCTTCACCTGTGACGTTACCTCGTGCGTCACCTCCAAAGTATGCCATATTTCCTGCGCAGTTAGACAATGTGAGATTTTATTATATTCAGATTTATCAAGTGCACAAATGAGGGCATTCATAGCTTTAGCATTTAAAGAATAAGATTTCCAATCATTATCATCCCATTTGTCATTTGGTTTTTCAATCTCAGCATTTTCTACTTTAATTACAGGCAGTTTATATCCTTTTTCAATTATTTGCCAAGCCTTATAATCTACAGAAATGAGGTAAATTTTCATTCTATTTTTTCAATATGCATAATCACCTCCATTAAACCTAGGGGGACGGGAAACAGACTGACCCTCAGCAAAAGCACTATCCATATGGTTATTCATGGTCAATCCTAGGCTAGATCCTAAAACCTGCTCTGATACCACTTGTTGGATCTGGATCCTAGCCTAGAGGGGGGGTGAATAGGCTAATAAAAAATTCTCGTGCAACCCACGAGAAATCACACGCAGTTAAAAGCACAACCAGAGTAATGAAAAGCAGACACAGAGTACACAGCAGATTTACCCTGGTTCGGTCGTCCCAACGACCAACTCCAGCCGCCAAAGCTAATACTAGATTGAATAGTGCAATAGGTACAAAGTCACAAGTTAGAGCACGCTCAGAGCACCCTCTACGTCTCTACACTCGCCGGACTCTCAGTACCCCACACACAGTGTTTTCTCTCACTATCAATCCTAGCAAAGCTTTCTACCAGCTAGTCCCTAACTAGCTGGGCCCCACTTGTCTAGTCCCAACTAGACAAGTCCCAAAATAGTCACCAAAAACAGGTAAAGTTTCCCCTACGAAGATCTACAAACTACTACACAAAATAAAGAACAGTAGAGTTTAGAAAGCTCAGTTTGTGTAGCGGCGTAGTCTTCGTTAATCAGCACGGGCCAGAAGTCGTCTGGCAAGTAGTAGTAGTCTCTCGGCCACGGCAACTCAAGTTGCGACAATAAAACTCCTCGCTAGTTGATGGTCGCAGCTTGTGGAACAGGTTGCGGCAGGATCAAGATAGTCTCCAAGTTGGGTCCCTCAATTTTTGCGGCTGCCTCCAAAAGAAAACTTGCGCACTGTGCTTTCTTGTAAAAATAAATGCGCTGCCCCTTCTTGAACAATTCGGCTGGTATCAACGGCTCCCTGTGCTTCGAAATTTCCAAGGGGAGATAAAAAAGAATTGTGCAGCTTGCTTGGGGAATATTCAATGGCTGGCCTTTGTTACTTTTTGTTACCGCATACCAAACGTGTCCGGTCCCTCCTTTAACTCTTTGTTTTAAAATAATAATCTTTCTCCTTAATCTCTCCAAGAATCTCATGCACAGACTTGGACCTTGAAAGTATATGATTGCTCCTTAAAAGAAAACACGTTGTCCTTTGATGACCTGCACAAAAAGAAGCCAACTTCAAATTGTTTTTAAAAAAAAATAGAAATCACAACACTTAATCCAAAAAAAACAATTGAAGCCTTTGTTCTTATTGGTTGAACATGGAAAAGAAAAGGCTTCAGGATGTATGCTACTTCATGAGAACTTGTGCACTGAAAAATAAGGCCTCCCTTTTTTGGTTGTTACTCTTTGATCTGGCATGAAAAGAATGAGTCCCTTTTGCTTAACAAAAGTTGTTGCCTTGGAACTTGGTTGGAGAAATTCCAATACACATGGGTCCTCCTTTTTGACGCAGCTTTGGAAGCTCCTATTTCTTTAATGAAAATAAACAAAGCCCCCCTTCTATGGGAATTTTTTTGCAGTCAGTTCGGCAGTCAATTGGAGAGCATGCGGCTTGCCTTTCTCCTCCCTTTGCCTTGTGAACCCAGTTAAAATTTGCGGCTTGCGGCTATGGGATTTTTTCTGACTTTGACTATCAGCAAGGTGTTTTTCAATAGAGGGTTACTACTGTAGAGGATTGCCGTATTCCTTGATGATGGCTTGGCCGGCCTTGGTGTTTTTACACAGGGTGCCTTTTTGTGCCCTTGTTTTTTTTGTTTTGTCCTGCAAAACCACAACAATAAAATGCATTAGCTTGATCTTTAAAGACTTTGCAAAGGAGAGACAAAGTGCCTCAGATGGATTAAAGAAAAACTTGGGGATTGGGATTTAAAAAGTGCGACTCCCCTGAAAATCTGTGCGTGGGTTATTGGCCGGCCACACTTTTCTGATTATAGCCGTGCCCTCTTTAGGGTTGCTCCGAGGAGGGTTTATATAGGACTAGGAGGGAATCAATAATGATCAAAGAGAATCCCTAGAGTTAAGGGATGGAAAATTTGTATTGGGATTGAATTGAAGTTTGAATAGGAAATGGGTAGCAACAAATCTCCCTAATTGATTTGACCAAATCTCGAATAGATTTCATCTCCCATTATATTGACCAAGTCAAACTTCTTTGTGCACACACTCCCTTTCTCCCAATATGCTATACGAATAGCAATTCCGCCAAATAGTGAAAGTATATTGTTTTGCCAAGCCTAAAACACACTAAGCACACACGTTAGATATAACAACACGTTTGTCATCATCAAACCAAGCTCCTAGATCGTTGCTCCCAACACTTATCATGTCCAAGGTGTGGGCAAGCTATCAAAAGGTCCTTGATTCATTTCCATGCTTGCTTATATGTCTCCTTATCCTTCTGCAAAAAAGACATAATTTGTCGCTTTAAGGCGTGGGTCCTCTACAATGAAAAGATTTTTTCAAAAATTCCCAATTATTAAATGTATCTTTTAAAGAGAATGGAAATAGTTTAAGATAGATAGAAAAAGAAGAAAACCCATAAAATCGCATTTTATGAAAACCTACATAAATAAATTAAAACCCTTGCATGATTTTTACTATCTAAGGAGAAGGGTGAATGGATCTCGTAAGATAGATCTAAAGTTTTACTACTAAAAATAAAGAACATACATTATATTTTTACCGTTGCAAAAACAATGTTCTTAGGACGATGTCCCGAAGAGATTGCAACGTCTCATCTTAGAACTAACCACTTGACCCAGAAAGTTTTACCATAACTGAATCCTTGCCTCATGCTTCGGACCAAATCTGTACTCCCTTCAAGTTTTGGTAGAAGAGGAAATAAAGAGGAAAAAATTTGATCGCCTTTTAATCGAAGTTTGCTCAAATAATTTAGGAAGAGCTCCATTAATTAAGGCTTGGTGTAAGTTTTAGGAGCAAGATGAGCATCCAATTTATAAAGTGAGTTAAGACTTCAATGGAGTATCACATCCGATGTGGTACTAAAAAATAGAGTCCAAATAACTCAAGTTTTTTACTTTAAGGACTGAACTTTGAGTAATTAATTCTTTGTCCCTGTTAAGACTTAGAAGAAAATATATCATTTTGAAGAGTTTCAAATGAATATCGCATAGAAATAAACATCACTCAATTCTAAGGTCGTTTGACCCCACAAATGCATCCTCAAAATTGGTTAAAAACTACCCCAAAATATCTCGCGAAGTGTACAGCCAGTGGGCCCCACTACGGGCCCTAATCGACTGTTCGGGCATGCCCGGGTCAGGTATGTGTCTGATTCGGGCATGCCCACTGGGCTGGGCCCTACGTTGGTCGGGTGCCTGCCTGGTTTGGTCTTGTTCCTGGCTCAGGCATTGGCATGGGCTAGCAACCTAATGGCCCGATGCCTGTGTTGAGCACAGGTGCTTGCCCAGCACCTGGGCTCGAGCCCAAGCATGCCTGGGTTGGAGCCCATGCTTGAGCTAGGCCCCAGTCACACCAACATTGAAGCTTGTGTGCACTTGAGTCCATTTTATGGGCTTAGCCCAATTTATACTTGGGCTAGCCCCCGAGGCTTGGGCTAGCCTGATTCTGTGCTCGGGCATAGATAATGGTGGTATCCGGGACCCCGTTTTGGCTTTTCTATGTTTTTGAATAACTTAATGTTTGTGTCACATCATATGTGCCTGAAATCCTCTTCACAACTAATTACGACCATTTTAATTCTCATGCATCATATGCATATTCCTCTTATTACTTGGACGTGGATATCAGCCTGTGTAAGACCCTACAGTTTGGCACTACTATATGTGGAACTCATAGCCACTGACAATAATGATCGGTGAGTAGTAGTTGCCGTCCTTGGTTTGGTATCATCATTACATGGTTTTCCCCTTGACATAAATATTGTTGGGACTCCCTTTGGCTATGTCAGTGATGAATTCCACAGTTTTAATCCCTTCGTCTAAATAATGTCACTACAAAGCCTAGGGGATGGATATCTGTCAACCCATATTAGCTTTACGGTTGGACCAATATAGTTCGGTCTTAGCTTGTCTTTTGTTAGATCATATCCAATACGCCTTGGCCAAGGATCTCTACTAAGGATTGCACTAATTCTGTGACGCTAACTCCCCACAATGGGAGAGACGAATTCTCTCTTGGCCACTACTCCCCTCGTACGCTTCACGTGACACTTGAGCAAAAAATTTTGAGGCCTTGCCTTGAAGCTAGGTTAGAGATTAAAGTGACACCGTTCATGCACATGTTCATACAATGTCATCAAATCGAAGGATTAACTTTCTTATCATCACTTGAGAGCTACAATTGACAATTCGGTTTATGCTATCTATGTGGCAGTTCTCGTTGGGTCGTTTAATGAACTCATTCTCTAATGAGCACATGTGTCTAGTCTTTGATTTCACTAAATAGAACAATCATGAGATCATTGTCACCAACTCTTGGTGAAGAGAAGCGACACAATAGTCTATCTGATGCAGTGATGTCCTTTCTCAATGCATCTACGACTACGAACAAATATATTTCACATATTTATGATTCTCATCTCGATATATGTTTGACCTTGCATTAAGTCTCATGAATTTATCTAAGTATTAAATGTAAACAAAACATATATAAATATACTTAGATAAATTATACCAATTTACATATTATTATTTTGAACAAGATGTTCCAATTACAAAATAATTGGCATGATAGCATACTTTTACCAACAATTGAGATTTCCAAGTGTTTGTAGGCGTGGAGAGACTGATTGATCTAATAGTAGATTTTGGAGATTGCTGGAGTAGGTCGAGGTTTGACCGAACTAGTGTACGTCTGGTGTCATCTATGATTTTTTATTTGCATGTGTGTTGCCCGCTTTTATTTGTCGATCAACCTATTCATCGCCCTCTAGGGTTAATTTTCAATCCTAGAAGGAGTTGTTCTAAGTTATAGGGTAATTTATGGTGTAGAGAATTTATTAGGTCCTCACATTGGACCCCTTTCTTGAGTGCGACAATGGATACTTTGTCACCATAACTTTCAACATTCAGCCTCCTCAGTGTCTAATGTTCCCTCTGGACTAAGTTGAACAGATGGTCTGAGCTTCTTTTGCTACTCCTTCCCGCCATTAATTATTGGCAGAAGGATTGGGCAAAGCTTTTGATGGATCCAATAGGGGAAGCCTGTTGTAACATTCCTTTGCAGCATTCCGAAGAGTGGTTTAAAAAGCTCGGCAAAGAAGAGTATTATCAGCCCCTTGTATCTCCATGAGTCCATTGTAATCCTAGAGATGTTCTCGATGATCACATGAGCCAGCATACTTTTCCAGACCAGGCATTTTAAATCAGGATGGTAGCGGGGCCGAGGTGATCTTCTTTAAGGGGTTCTACTCCATATCTGAGCTTGAAAAGTGGAGTGAGGTCTTCATTTATCGCCTCGGCATTTGAATCTCCTGGCCTGGTTGTTGAAAGCACTTGAAGATTCGTCTCGATCCTCGTCTAAGCTATCAGGAAGGCACATATGATGGGTGTCGCTTCCCTGAGCTATTCGCTTGAAGCCTGCTAGAGGTCAATGATGTGGACTGCTATCACACCCCATGCACATGCATAGTTACATGGACTATATAACAGTCTTTTGCAGGGCTTTTAGATAACAGTGAAGCTAGAATAAATACAAATCAGAAATATTATAAAATTTCCTTAACCAGATATCAGATGAAAGTACATAATCAAAACATACAACAGAAATCATTGATCGTCTCTCAGTGTGAATAATACAATAAGACATCATAAGTAGTAGAACAAAACTCTCCTCACTAAAGTCATCAGAAGTAAGGGTTCTCTATAGAGAATTCAGCCTCCACGTAAGCTGAAGCCCTCACCTGCAAAAAACCACAGTAATAAAATAGTAAAGTAGACGATATTTACAAAAGCATTCAATTAAACCATAAACATGCAGTCCAATTAACATATCGGTCACTATCTAGCTATAAAACAGTGGAAAACATTGCCTAGCTAACTCTTTGATTTAGCTGAGCTATCTAGGCTGTCTATCCGATCTATCTGATCTATCAGGTGTACTGCCTGTGCTATAACTCAGAGCTATAGGACTAGAGAGTAACATAAGAACTACCTCGTACCATGGACGAGCTCACCTGGGGCAAATATCCGTGTGGTCAAAGCAGTAGCGGACCCAGTTCATTTCAATAATGATCGATCATTTATTCAGTCCATACAATGGTCTTAATCACTACGTCCAATCTTTAACTAAGGGTTTCCCAAAACCCTGATGTCATTATAGTTTGGTTGGTCTCTAATCATTAGGTCGGTTCTGATGGATCTGGATCTAAGCCTAGAAGGGGGGGGGGGGGGTGAATAGGCTAATAAAAAATATTCGTGCAATCCACGAATAATCACACGCAGTTATAAGCACATGCACAGTAAATAATAAGCAAACACAGATGCACAACAGATTTACACTGGTTTGGTCGTCCTAATGACCTACGCCAACCCCCAAAGCATATACTATATTAATTATGTGATAGATACAACCACAAGCTACAGCATAACCTACATCTCTACACTCGACCGGCTCTCAGTACACCACAACACACGTGTTCAACATAATTAATACTAGTAAGAGCTTTCTATTGGCTAGCCCCAACTAGCCAAGTTCCTCTTGTCTAGACCAACTAGACAAGACCCCAAAACGTAACAATGGTAAAGTTTTCCCAACAGAGATCTATACAACTACATAAAATAACAATAACGAGTTTAAAGAATCTCAGTTTCTGTAGCAGCAGTCGTCTCTGTCAATCAGCTCAGGTCAGATCGCATCTGACAGGATGTCGTCGCCAACATCACGTCCTTGCCTCTGGAAGTTGTGGCCTAGGTGACTTAGGCTCCTCCTTGAAACTTGCGGCCCTTGCGTGCTCTCCTCCTTATGTTGCGCAATGTATGGTGAAGCTCCTCCTTTGTGTTGCGCAATATGTGAATCACTCTCCAATGGAACTTGCGACCAACGCTATGGATGAAGGGATAGGTTGCAGCTTTGATGTGTGCTTGGGCTATGGAGTTGCGCAAGGAGATGTGGAGGGTATCTTGGAGATGTAGCTTGCGGCCAAAGGGTTGGAGGAGATGTAACTTGCGCAAGGAGTATTGTATGTGATCTTGGAGCTTTGGCAATGGAGATTTGCACAAGTTGTTATGGCATGTGGAGCTCTTGGCAATGGAGTATCTTGGAGAGATAGGTTGCGACATAGGGCTCTTGGAGATGGTGTGAAGTTTTGGCCTTGGAGATGCTTGATGCAAGGAGGAAGGAGATGGAGTTTTTGGCCTTGGAGATTGCTTGGACAATGGAGCTTTTGGCAAGAGGCTTGGCTTCCATGAGTTGTGCAATATGTAACCTTGTTCACATGCATAGTTGCGCACTTCCCTTTCTCCCCTTGATGGCCGAAATTTTCCCCTTTGTTTGATTGCCCTCTCTCTCAAAAACTCTCTCTTGGAATATGGGTTTATATAGGAGAGGATGCGATATGATAGAATACATTAGAATCCCATATTTGATGGAGATGGGAAGGAATCCTAATTTGATTAGGATTTGAATAAATCTCTTAGGATATGGAGTTTGAATATGAATGACTATGGAATTCAATTTGTGTAGCTATAGGATTTAAATTGGATCTCATTTAATCACCTTTGATTTGCATAAGATTCTCCATATCTCTCCATATTTGACCAAGTCTCCAATTTGCATGGCATTAGTATTTGAATGTTGCACCAATTGATTTGAATCAATTCAAATATGGATTTGAATTGATTTGCTCCTTATCTCCTCACCTTTGACTTAGTCCAATTGTTGTAGTCACATTCTCCATATTTGACTTAATCCACTTGAAGTGTGTATAGCAATTCCTCCATCACTTTTACCTAGTCTCTCTTTGAGTATTCACGAGAGTGCCATTCCTGGAAACACTTAGCATACACATTAAATCGTTCACACACGTTTATTATCATCAAGCACGAAGTCATAGATTGTTGTATCCAACAACACGTTGTATCCAACAATCTCTCCCTTTTAATGATGAAAAACCAATATAAGATTTGAGTAATAACGATTCAAATGATTTCATCGTGACATGTGTGTGTGAAGTGTGAAGATGGAGGATGTACGCAATATGCAACAAGTATGGCAATGATGTGCAACATACAAGAATGCAACAATGATGTTTCAAACATTCAAACATATATGCATGCTCCCCTTTTTGTCATGCTCCCCCTAGAACAAATAATTCATGTATTCATTAAGCACATTTTCATTGTTCAATGCTCCCCCTTAAACCAATATTCATATATGCAACATGTATGCAACATGTATGCATTAATGCACACACCAAATCATTTAAATCATTCACAATATTTTTCTCCCTCTTTTGTTATCATAAAAAATGTATATATGAAATCTAAATCATGTCACATGCAAAAATAGAGTATTATAAATTACAACTAGCACTTGCATATCATTTTTATTAGAATAAACACTTCAAATTCAATGAAAAGTGTAACGTAGACTTCTACACCATCGTGTAAGTGTCATAATTAAATATTTGAAGCACAAAGGGAGAAACTCTTTAGAAATACAACCAAAACCAATCCACATTTCCGTAAAACATTAAATCATCTAGGATTGATTTTCCACACCTCATTAAAAATGAGTTCAAGATACCACACCCCAAAAACATAGCGTATAAGAACTCTTAAATGTGGGGATGGCATTGTTTGACGAGTATAACACCAACGCTAAAGATTACCCATAAAGCTTATGTTGGATACTCGTAGGTAGTGTATTTGTCATGAATTGTATCAATTTTTCATACAGAGCAATATTCATGTATTTTTTTTTCATATTCAATTCTTTGGAGCTCAATTTTTATCCATGGCAAATACACATCATATCCCTTACTTTTTTCGATTATTTTCAACCTACATTCACTTTCCAACATTTCATAAAAGAATCTCCAATTGTGCAACACTATTCAATATACGTGGAAGTGAAAGCGTAGGTGTAGAAATCATATTATTCAATTCATTAAACATATCAGGGCTATTTAGAAAAGTCTAACATGCGCATGTAGCTACAATAATAATACAATGATTTCTACAAGGATATGAATTGTCATTCATTAATATCACTTGAATGATTTAAAGGAAAAGATAGACATTAAGCACCTTCTTTTACTTTTAATTTTTTTTATTTTTCTTTATAATCAACTAAAGCAAACTAAGAATCAATCAAACAAGCACACACAATAAAAAAAGTTAAGCACACAAAAAATGCAAAAAATGCTATGAATGTATGCATTAAGTTCAAAGAAAAGATATACTTTTGCGTCGTCGCTTGGCTCAGGAGCTAAATAATGAAACATTCAATCCATAGTACCTCACCAAATCTCCTCTTAACTATACGGTAGATGTTATGTGTGACCTTGGAATCCAACAAGGTCCACTCATGTTAGTCATCAAAGATTTAGGAACCCATATTTGCTTGAATTTAATATTGGTGTTCTTATATTTGCAATGATAAGAGGTGTGACCAACACTATCACATGTAAATCACTTTGCATAAACATTTTTAGCAATGTAAGGCACATTGTGGAATTTCTTATACTTAGGCTTTCAATAATTTTAGTTGAATCCAAGCCCACATCTATTATTGCCATATACTTGATTTCTAAGAATAATATCCAAATTCTTTTTCCTATGGAAAATCTCTTTAATGACAATTCTAAATTGGTGATTTTGGATTTCAAGATAGAATTCTCATTCATAATCAAAGTACATTTACTAATGGAAGCTCTTTTGTTTTCCTCTTCTTTCTTTTCAAAAGCAACATTTTTTCTTTAAGCTCATGATTTAGCATGCTAATCTTTTTAGTAAGTAATTCATTTTTAGTTTTAAGTTTAATCAGATCTTGCTTATGCCTGCTAATCTCATTTATCAAAGATGGGCAAGAGAGACATTCAGTATTTTCAGGCATGTGAGCTTTCCCCCTTTTCAGCAAATTAATAGTAGCGTTACATGCAACAAGTTCTTCTTTCAGGCTTTCAGTAGTAGATTCTAGCTCTACAATTTTATCTTGCATCTATTTACAAATAATAAGAAGTTCAGCTTTAGTACCTGAAATTACCTCATCGTGTCTTCACATCAGAGCAAGATTGATACCAACTTCATGATCATCATCCTCATCTTCGCTATCCATATCCCACGTTCTTATCACGGCTTTTCCTTTCTTGTCTGCGACATTAGCCGTTTCTTGTGGGTAGTTTCTCATCAAGTGTCCACTGTTCCTGCATTTATAACACATAACTTTTTGAGTAGCAATCTGATGAGAGGAATTTTTAGCAGAATTAGAGTTATTAGAACGGTTAAACCTGGGTTCCATTTCTGCTCTTACTTGCTTGGTTTTGATGAACTTTCTGAAGTTTCTGACCATTAGCGCTATGTTCTCATCTTCATCTTTAGCTTGAAGAGCTAGTGGTTTTGCTTCTTTTTCTTTCACCTCTGGTTTCTCTCTAGCTTCTATATTCTGCAGCTCAAGCTCGTGGGACATTAAATTACATATCAAGTCCTCCACCCTCATCTGTGATAGATCTTTGGCTTCTGGATGGCAGTGACTTTAGGCCTGAACGAGCTTGGCATCACCCTTAAGATTTTTCTCACATGTTCAAGGCTAGAGTATGGCTTACCGAGGGAGCTAGACTTGTAGACGATGTCGATGAACCTCAGAAACATCGCTAAAATGGATTCTGATAGAAGCATGCGGAAACTCTCGTACTCTGTGCTCAACAGGGCAAGCCTAGACTCATTCACATGTGACGTTCCCTCATGTGTCATCTCCAGCGTATGCCATATTTCTTGCGCAGTTAAACAATGTGAGATACGATTAAATTCAGATTTACCAAGAGAACATATAAGCGCATTCATAACTTTACCATTTAAATAATAAAGATTTTTATCAGAGGCATCCCATTTATCTTTCGGCTTAATCATTATGGTGTCTTCAATTTTAATAGTGGGTGGATTATAACCATTTTCAACAATATCCTACACATCATAATCTATAGACACTAGATAGATTTTCATCCTAACCTTCCAATATGCAAAATCAACTCCATTAAATTTAGGGGGACAGGCTATAGACTGACCTTCAGCAAATGCAGAATCAGATATATTCATGGTCATCTAAAAATCTAGACTAGATCCTCTAAACTGGATCTGATACCACTTGATGGATATGGATCTACGCTTAGAGGGGGGTAAATAGGCTAATAAAAAATATTCATGCAAATCACGAACAATCACACGCAGTTATAAGCACACACAGAGTAAATAATAAGCAAACACAGATGCATTGCTGATTTACCCTAGTTCGTTCGTTCCAATGACCTACGTCCAGCCCCCAAAGCAGATACTATATTAATTATGGACAAATACAACCACAAGCTAGAGCACAATCTACATCTCTACACTCGACATGCTTTCAGTACCCCACAACACATATGTTCAACACAATTAATACTAGTAAGAGCGTTCTATTGGCTAGCCCCAACTAGCCAAGTCCCTCTTGTCTAGACCAACTAGATAAGACCCAAAAACGTAACAATGGAAAAGTTTCCCCTACAGAGATCTATAAAACTACACAAAGTAATAGTAAAGAGTTTAGAGAATCTCAGTTTGTGTAGCGGCAGTCGTCTCTGTCAATCAGCTCAGGTCAGATCGCATCTGACATGATGTCGTTGCCAACGTCACGTCCTCGCCTCCAGAAGTTGCGGCTTAGGTGACTTGGCTCCTCTTTGAAACTTGCGGTCCTTGTGTGCTCTCCTCCATGTATTGTGTAATGTATGGTGAAGCTCCTCCTTTGTGTTGCACAATATGTGAAGCAATCTCCAATGGAACTTGCGGCCAAGGCTATGGATGGAGGGATAGATGTGTTCTTGGGCTATGGAGTAGCGCAAGGAGATGTGGAGGGTTTTTTTTGGAGATGTAGCTTGCGGCCAAGGGCTTGGAGGAGATGTAACTTGTACAAGGAGTATGATAAGTGATCTTGGAGCTTTGGCAATGGAGATTTGCGCAAGTTGTTATGGCATGTGGAGCTCTTGGTAATGGAGTATCTTTGAGAGATAGGTTGCGGCCTAGGTCTCTTGGAGATGGTGTGATGTTTTGGCCTTGGAGATGCTTGATGCAAGGAGGAATGAGATGGAGTTTTAGGCCTTGGAGATTGCTTGGACAATGGAGATTTTGGCAAGAGGCTTGGCTTTAATGAGTTGTGCAATATGTAACCTTGTTGACATGTAAAGTTGTGCACTTCCCTTTCTCCCCTTGATGGCCAAAATTTCCCCTTGTTTGGTTGCCCTATCTCTCTCAAAAAAACTCTCTTGGAATATGTGTTTATATAGGAGAGGATGTGATATGATAGAATTAATTAGAATCCCATATTTGATGGAGATTGGAGAGAATCCTAATTTGATTAGGATTTGAATAAATCTCTTAGGATACGGAGTTTGAATATGAATGGCTATGGAATTCAATTTTTGGAGCTATAGGATTTGAATTGGATCTCATTTAATCACCTTTGATTTGCATGAGATTCTCCATATCTTTCCATCTTTGACCAAGTCTCCAATTTGCATGGCATTAGGATTTGAATGTTGCACCAATTGATTTGAATCAATTTAAATATGGATTTGAATTGATTTGTTCCTTATCTTCTGGTCTTTGACTTAGCCTAATTGTTGTAGCCATATTATCCATCTTTGACTTAGTCCACTTGAAGTGTGTATAGAAATTCATCCATCACTTTTGGCTAGTCTCTCTTTGAGTATTCGCGAGAGTGTCATTCCTGAAAACACTTAGCACACACATTAAATCGTTCACACACATTTGTTATCATCAAACATGAAGTCATCGATCGTTGTATCCAACAACACGTTGTATCCAATATGTTCAGTATAGTTTAGGTCAGTAGAATATATTCTAGGTCGGCCTACGTCATGTAAATGGAGTTACAATCAGTAATTCGATATTCATAGCAATCTGTTCTGTTCAGTCAATCAATTCGGTGAAAGTCTCATTCATTCTGTACGAGCTCCACTACTTAAACTTAGTCTTAACTCTTTAGGTCGGTCTATCTCTACCTATGCAATTCAATGGCAATAACAGTTCAACTAAGTAGTACAAACCAAAACAGATTCATAGCGATGAAACAACCGATGTGGAACTGATGTAATTTAAATAAAGAAGAAAGTAGTTTGAATCAGATTCACGACTAGCACGCACTATAGGTCGATCATCGGCTATAGACAGGAGATATGACGGTGACTAACAAATCAGTAAACAAAAGGGACATCTGATAGTTTTGCTGTAATGACATTTCGGTCATTGCTCAACACATTCCATTATGGTATCAATAGTTAGGTCGGCCATAGCAACAGGTCAAGTCAATAAATTAGGTCATCCATAGCGATGAGCTAGGTCGGTATAGGTCGGCAATCAATAGTTAGGTCAATCAGTTAGGTTAGCTGAAAGCCCGGAACAATTCAGTAGATAAGGGTCTTTTCCAGCAGTCGTGGCCAAGCCAAAGGATGCTGAACAAATGATCTATTCAGTATACATGGCAACTGTTTGAATAGAGAGAAGAACAAATTGTCGACGTAGGTCGCAAGATCTAGAAGTGCTATAGCTTAGTCTACTAAGAGGAAAAGTCCTCTTTAAGAAGCTCGCATGAATCATCACGTCCTCTAAGTTAACGTTTCAGGTTTAGTCATTAACCATAATTCCCAGTTAAACAATCAACCACAATGCTGAACTTTACAGTAGCCTGTCTATAAATGAAACGATTCAAAAGAAATGGGAAATCACACAAAAATACCCCAACGTTTGGGGCCTCTTTCATATTAATACCCTGAACTTTTAAGTCACACACAACAGTACCTTTTTTGGTTTTTTTCTTATACCCGTTTTGCCCTTTACCCTATTCAGAAAAATAATACCATAACGTTTGGTGTATCTTTCAAAAAAATACCCATGTGATTCGGATTTTAGTGGGATTTGGGTATTTTTTTGAAAGATACCCTAAACATTAGGGTATTATTTTTCTGAATAGGGTAAATGGCAAAACTGGTATAAATTAAACAAAAAACCAAAAAAGATACTGTTGTGTATGACTTAAAAGTTCATGGTATTAATATGAAAGAGGCCTCAAACGTTGGGGTATTTTTGTGTGATTTCCCCTAAAAGAAAATAGGGTAAAAAAGCCTAACGTTCACCGTAGATTACTATTCCTCATATTCTCGCCGCTCAAGCCTTACAGTCTTCCTTGGGTGTTTGAGGAAGAGGGAGAAGCATGAACAGAAGAGATTGGTTCCACACTATCATTCCAAGGAATGATCGAAGATTGAGATCCCAAGAAATTTCTTGGAGGGAAAATTAGGTTCACATGAAGAATGTCACGAATTAGAAGGGGAAGGTGATATAGACATCGAGGGTTGTCAATAGAAAAGATTGCTGGCAATAAATGGGGAAGGATATGCGATGAAAATTTTGCATAAGGGCCAAAGGAAATGGCAGCTCTCAACAGCTAGGGCTAGGGCATGGTTAGTGTCTTGATCGCTCCCAGATATACACCCTGAAAACAATTGTAGTTTTACTGCAAGCGCACGGTTAAGTGGTAAGGGGGTTATCGAACACGAGGAGGGACTAATGATGGTACTCTATCTTAATCACTAAGCTATTCGTGGAAAGGAAATTTTAGAAAGTTGGTGTCACAATCGTTCAATTATCAATTCAATTCAATATTATAAAAATGTCCAGGTCTAGGGAATCCCACTACGGATCGTCATGCATCTCTATGAATCACGAATCTCACTGTTGCAAGACTAGAATTGAGGTGAACTAGTCGTAACAGAATAGAGAACCAAGCTCACGCTCTCGCGCTATTGCAGGTCTATAGCAACCTAGATCAGGGCCCACTCTCGTGCAAACCCTAGTCTAAGCCACTAGCATTAAGATCGACATCATCGTCCAATAGCACCTCGAGCCCACTCTCGTGCAAACTCGAGTTACGACCTAGATTGTGATAGCTCGTATTCGACCAATCTCTTGCAAACGAATATGGGTATAGATTTATAATAAAAAATTTAGCTTGGGTCCAATCTCTTGCAAACCAAACCTAATGAATTTCGATTATAAATTTAAATCGAATATCTAGGTCTTCCCATTGATCAGAGCCCAATCTCTTACAAATCCTAAATCAATGGAAATTCCTAGCTATCCGTAATAAATCAATCACAATCTAACCTTCTAGCAATTCTAGCAACATAGAAATCCATTCATCACAAATCTAATATTAGATCCATATGGTTCATCCCTTTGCCCTAGAACAACGGATCTACTCATAATTCATCGAAGCAATAGCAAGAACAATGATAGAAAACATATTGCAATTCAAATTTAGAAGGAAACAATTCATAAAGTGCAAATATTAAAAGAATTAAACAAATCAGATTTGAGTTATTCAATCTCCAATGCTGAATTACAATTAGAATAAGCTAAAATCTATTTTCTGGTATCTCCTTAAGCTGGGATAAAAATTGGGCTTAAATAAATGCCCAAATCGCCAAAATAAACTTGACAGAACTGCCCATGCGCAGCCCAAAACCCTAGTTTTCAACCCAGGATGGCGGCGCTACTCGTCCGAGTGGAAATCTCACTCGACCTAGTGCCAGATCCATGTAAAAATAGAGAAGTTGGATGGTTTGGGCACTCTGGCACTCTGCGTCACTCGGCCGAGTGGGATTCTTCACTCGAGCGAGTGGACTTTCTACTCGACCGAGTAGGGTCTTCTGTTGTACTCCCAAAATTCCAAAGTGTCTGCTTCGATTTCCTTCAGAAGTTGTGACCTCACTCGGGTGAGTGGAGTTCTCTACTCGGCCAAGTGGAATTAACCACTTGGGCGAGTACATTGTGGCACAAGGTGTCTTCGTATCTGTCACACCCCGCTTCCCAAGTATGTAAGGCGAGACGTGAGAAGGTCCGCTCAGGCTTGGAGCTGTGAAGCTACAGTTTGATAAGCGTCTGGTAATTTAATCCATTATCAGGTTCCTTGCATTACGACGAAACAACAATAATAATGATGCGGGATGTACAAATAAAATTATCAAACATTTAACATCCACAGATTTTATTCCAAACATTACAGAGTAGTAGTCATAGAAAGAGTACAGAGTCTGAAAGCAAAAAGGCCTAAGCATGGCCAAAAGCTACAACAAGAAATGATGCTACGCACCGAACAACCTAACAACAACTACTAAGAAAGTAAACAACAACTTAAAGAAAGTCACCAGCTAGACTAAGGGTAGGACCGGTGTCCTCGAACTGGACGTCAACAACCTGGTTGTCCTCTGCACTATCTCAGGCTCAAAACCTGACTTGTGACACCCAAAGAGAAAAGGGCACATGGCAGCAAAAATCTCCAAAAAGGGAAAAAGGAGACATTTGTGCAAGGAAACGTGAAGCACAGTAGTTATAAGATAAATGTAGCTTAGCAGTTTTAACATTATGATATGGTATGGCATTTAAAGAGTGCAAAAATTAAAATGAACATGATGATAACAAGCATGCACGTCGTAGCACAAAACTACGAATCACCATTTCATGAATTCAAGAACACTAATTTATCACTTCGTGCACAGAGCTTCCGTCTTTGGCTGAAGTGGCTATACGGGCTTGCTTCTACGCTCAAGAGACCGTTTAACCCTACCCCACCCACGTGTGTATGGACTGGCGCCCATCTTCTGGATCACTTGCCAGGAAGTGTTTTTAGTATATTGACTGGCGCCCATCTTCTGGGTCACGAGCCATGAAGTGTTTTCATTTGGCATAGGGGTGCACCTAGCCTCAATAGTTAACAATCTATTGTAGCGTGTGCTACACAATCATGATGACTTGGCAAGATGCATGAGCATGACAATAAGCAATTAAAAGTGCGTACAAATAATTTGAAAGTAAACACGACATGCAGCATGAAATGATAGCATAGTAAATGTGTCGGATCTAGCTTCGTTGTCAAGCTAGATCAAGTAGGGTGTCGGATCTAGTTTCGTTGTCAAACTAGATCAAATATGGTCATCTAGGCGACTATCATTTCACCTCCTGGTCTCTTTTACACAATTTTACAAAATGGCCTAAAACATGGCCTAACAAATTACCGTGCAAGTTTCACTTGCCTGAAATGAGACATGCTGCAAGTCACAGATCCATGAGTCCAAATACTCCATATGTGCTCAATCAATGCCCAACCTACAGTTCCGTATTATTAATCTTCAATTAGTGAGTTATCAAAGCAATGAAATCATAGTTTTTATCTTGTTAACATGCTGGTGTGGGTTTCTACAGTTCAGGTATACCTTAACACGAAGCGAGGGCTACACTGATGTCGGGGTCGCTTTGAATTTGATTAGGATTTGAATAAATCGACCGTGACATCCTATCCACCTTAGAATAAAGTCCGTCCTTGGACTTTCTAACTATAAATATATCTAACCACTCTAGTAACTACCCCAATCATATCACATTATAATTCAAAACAGGTATAGTCACTACAAGTGCTTATATATGCACTAGGTAGTCAAACATTAATACTACAAACATTTATATATATGCGCACATTCTATACTTATACCTATCATAGTCAGTCAAATTCATGCACGTACTTCAATCATTCATATAGTAACTATTACTCACTTATCACATATTTACGGTACACATACTTACATACAAATAAATAGTTTACACTAGCAAATACAATCGTAGTACTTCACGTATAGATAACTACCTACACACAAAACAAACATGGATATACTACTCCCTAATATCTCCTAGTATACATCCAACACCTAACACATCAACACATGTAATCACACCATACCATTATTAAATCAAGTTTGCTATATTTAATGTACTTTCACCACTACTATTAATACACAAATATATAGTTATTCAAATACACACAGTTACTTCACTATACATACACATCACATACAATCCTATTACTATATTCAAGACACAACCCACATACCATAGTCGTAACACCTATAGCTAAACACATACCTATCCGTGCATGGTGCATGCCCATGCACGCTAATATACCATTCATACATGCCACTCATACCACTATATACTTAGCACATTCTACACACCAAGTTTAGCTAACATATATACATTCAAACATGTAAAACCTTATTAATTAACTGTATTACAAGACCAACACATGTAACTATATAATGGTATAGTCACCCACAACCATGTGTGTAATGTAACCAGGCACAACCAAACCTATCACTATACACACATCATCCATTACTATGTTCATAGCACTATACACCAACCACAGACAAATATATAAAAAATATACTTAGAGTATACCGTCTCAAGCATGAGTGAGACTCAAAGACCCAAACAAGAACCAGGATACTCATATGCACAACACGATATTTATACCCATACCAACACACCACTCATATATATATATATATATATATATATATATATATACACAGACACGTAATCATAACACTCTGACAATATACAGGTAAAAACACATGTCATCATATACACACAATAATATCAATCACACTTAATATTTAGTCCGGTAACACTCACATAATGCAATCACTTTACATACCATAAAAATATTACAAATATCAGCACACGTATACAATCAAATACATCATCCTAAGCAAGCATACATCGTATAGTCACATACATATAATATACACACCATAATAATTTAACTATAATTAGTATACTAATACATATACATATCCATACATAGTTACATCATACCGTAATCGTGTATACCTCATGTTATACACGCACACACAAAATATCCCGTAAAGGCAAGCAATACTATACAAAATTATACTCCTATTACTATACGTATATCACACATATTCATACAGCAGGTACATATCTATCTACGACTAAGCACAATACATATCTACGTACGGGCACACGCTCACACGTACTAACATATAGATCATATAATAGGCCTACACACTTAACTATAAGCACACCTATTATCATTACACTTAACATGCATATGACTTACTAGTATATTATTTCAAGCATGTACAAGTATCTTCAAACCACATACTCCACTAGTAGATATTCTAACACAAATCTAATATACGCAGACATCCCTAAAATGGTATAACTAGCCACACATATATAAATACCATCATTCATACAACTTCATATATATATATATATATATATATATATATATATATATATATATATATATATATATATATATATATATATATATATATATATATATATATCTATATTATAAAACAGGGATGTTATCATGGGGTTTTGGATAAGAGAAATTGGATAAGAGATATTGGTTATGTGTATTGTTGTATGTAGATATGTGTATTGTTGTATAAGAGATTTTGGTTAAGAGATAATGGATAAGAGATAATGGATAAGAGAATTTGGTTTTGGTTATGTGTAATTGGGTGTGATGTTTATATAGATTGTATATAGGGTATGAGAAATTGAGTTATGAGATATTGGATATAAGAAATCAAATCAAATCAAATCAAATCAGTTTTTTTATTTTTGAAAGTTTTGGGGGGAGAGCTTTTTAATTTTGGGGGGAAACTATTTTAAGTTTTCTTGGGGGGGGGGGGAACAAAATTTATTTGGGGGAAATCCTCAGCTGCATCTAAAACCCAACTCCCCCCGTGACTCACGTAAAGCAAAAAACCCTGCCGCCGAATCTAAAACCACATCTCTAGCAGAAGCCGCCGCCCCGTTGCCCCGTCGCCTTGCCGCCCTACCGCCCCACCGCCCCACCGCCCCACCACCCCACCGCCCCACCGTCTCCTCCCTCTCTCTCTCCTCTATTCTGCTGTGGTAACTGAATCATGGATCTCTTGGTGCTGGATCTCATGGATCTCATGGATCTCATGGATTTTTGATGCTGTCAATAATTTTTTTGATGCTGGATCTCATGGATCTCTTGGTAAGATCTCTCGAGGATAAGATCGGCCCCGTCGCCTTGCCGCCCTACCGCCCCACCGCCCCGCTGTCTCCTCCCTCTCTATCTCCTCTATTCTGCCGTGGCAACTGAATCATGGATCTCTTGGTGCTGGATCTCATGGATCTCATAGATTTTTTGCCAAGCCATCGGAAACCCAGTCATATGTCACTTCTCCAAAGTTCCGATCCAAACACCCTAATGATCGCTCCGGGACGTACACCCAAAGAATGGTTGTAGTTTTACCGCAAGCGCACGGTATAGCGGCGAGCGGGTATCGAACACAGGGAGGACGAATGACCGTGCTTGCTCCTAATCAACCTGGCTATTCAAGAATAGAAAGAGTTGCCTTGGGCGATCCTGTCACAATCGTCATACAAATGTGTAAAATATCAAATCAAATAAAGAACGTCTAGGGAATGGGGAATCCCCGCTACTCACCGTATTTCATAGATGTGGTTCGTCGGTATCAAAATTGCTAGAATGAGAATTTGGATGAACTAGTTGCAACTAAATGTGGAACCAAGCTCACGCTCTCGCGCTGTTGCCGGTCTATAGCTATCCTAGGGTCGGGTCCAATCTCTTGCAAACCCTAGCCTAGGAAAGCTAGCATTAGGATCAACATCATCGTCCAATTGCGCACCGAGCCCAATCTCTTGCAAACTCGGTCCACAATCTAAATTAGGATAGTTCCTACCCGTCCAATCTCTTGCAAACAGGTATCGGCACGGAATTGCAACCGGAGATCCTAGTATCGGTCCAATCTCTTGCAAACCGATACTTCGAAAATCCGACTCCAACCCAATTCGGATTTCTAGGGCTTCCTATCAAATTGGGATCCAATCTCTTGCAAATCCCAATTGATATGAATACCTAGCTATCCGTAGTAATTCGATCCCAATCTAATCTCTAATTATTGATTCTAGCACAATTTCTACCAATTTATCACAAATACGAAATTGGGCTTGTAGGGTTCATCCCCACGCCCCAAGACGTAGAGACTACTCACAAATCATAGCAATAGCACAAAAATAATCAATGAAATAGACAATGGAATTCATCACAACAATGATATAAACAATAAAAATAGAGTTTTTGGGGAAGAGAGATGCAAACCAAAGTAGTTCTTCAATTAATCCAACAAAAATCCAAGTTTTTCTCTTCTCCAATCACAAAATAATAAAGCTAAAAAGTAATCTCAAAAGGCTGCAAAAAATCTAAGAGATGGCTCTCAAAACTAGGGTAAAAACAGGGCTTAAATAGCCCCAAAAATCGTCCAAAAATCCTGACCAAAACGCCCCTGCACAGCCTGTTTTCCGCAAATTTCGCTATAGGCAGCGCATCGCACTCGGCCGAGTGACAAAAGTCGCTCGGCCGAGTGAAAACCCTGTCATTTTCCAGTAAGTCGGGGGCTTCAAGGGCCTTCAGTTCGGAGGCGGCTCGGCCGAGTGAGATGTCGTCACTCGGCCGATGGCTTCACTGCACTCGGGCGGACGTGGTTTACCACTCGGCCGAGTGGGTCTTCTGAAGCTCAGGTGGCCGAAAAACAGTAACTTCGATCTTTTTGAGGGCCTTCGTCTGGGCGCCACTCGGGCGGACGTGGTATCGTCACTCGGCCGATGTGGTCTCCGTCGCTCGGCCGAGTACACATGGAAAACGTGTCTGAACGGGTCGGCCGAGCAGTGTCTCGCTGATCGGCCGAGTGGCTCCTCCACTCGGCCGAGTGGGACACAAAAAATGCCCAATCTGATTGTTTTGGCCTCCTCGTCGCTCCTGCGACGTCCATTCTTCTTCCGCTCCTCTCCAACAGCAAAATATCCCTCGGGGAGGTCGTCGGTGGCCGTGTAGAGTAAGCGCGTCTCGAGATCACTCCAAATCGCGCCAAATCACCTGAAATGCGACAAAAACAATAAATCGTGAAAAGCATCGCAATATCGTCGATATATCGTGAAAAACATGATTTGGGCGATCTAAATGGCATGCAAATCCACGGGAAAAAGGTGTAAAATATGGAGTGATCAAAATCCCCCAAGCTTGTCTCTTACTCGTCCTCGAGGAAGATAAGTAAAAGGCGAACCCGGTGGATTCGGAAAACGAAAACGGTGAAAAACGAAAAAAAAAATGAAAAACGAAGAAGAATGAAAACCAAATGAAAATAAAGACGAAAGAAAGAAGCGAAGAGGTAGGGTGCTAGATCATTTTCTCAGGACGTGGGTTTCACTTACTCTTATAGCATGCACCGAATGAGAAATACATGTCAAAGAATCTTATTTTGATATCATAGTATAATAGTGCAAATAGAAATAGAAAACCCTCGAACATTGATATAATCATGAAAAACGGAATGATCTTAAAATTAACATTGCCTGAATCATTTAAAGCGGTATACAGATCACAGATCACACACTTTTCAATTGAACGCTTTCTATCTGGAGTATAAGAGTATCACACTATAGAATAGAGAGAATGGAAAAGTTTGGATTTCATGAAATGAACGCTAGGCTTAGATTTCTGGATTTCGTGAAGCTAGAAACAATCTCACCGAGTATAGAATATTACTTAGCCTAGGTTGTCGTGCGATGTCAAGTAGTCACTCTCTCACACATCAATGGATCCCCTCCCCCAAGCTTATCTATAAGCGTGGTGGCACAAAAATATTTACATCCCCATTTTTATATAGCTCCAAAAGCAAAGAAGAGAAAGAAGAAAGAAAGAAGGTGAGATGGGATCTTTTATTGAGGATTTTTCCTCTTTTCTCTCTTTTTTTTTCTTTTTTTTTCAATAAGCAATATATACACAATGATCCCAACTCAGAGAGAGATAATGATATACAAGTATGTTTTTCTCTCTATATATATATTTTTTTAGAAGAAGGGATTTGGAGCTAGGAATAAATAGCGGGGGAAATGCCATAAAATAGAATCACTAAGGGGAGATTCACCAATGATTATTTTTTAAAAGTAGAGAAATGATGTTCAAGATTTGTGGAGAAAGAAATATATATAACTCTCGGTTCACTCTATAGGACATGCACGACAACTTCAGCAGGGTAATCTAATCTACTCAGTTTCGATCACAAAAAAGCTAACTAATCCAAATATATCATAGCTAACATCATTCAATCATCCCGAAGTGAAGTGTACAATTCATGCATATAGAAGTGATATAGGAAAAGAAATCGGTACTCCAGATATAGGCATTCAATGCGTGAATCTTGGTGTGTTTTCTGTGATAGCATACATATGAATATTCAGGCTTAGTTAATAATAAAACTTCATCCATTTTCATGCGGAGAAAGTGTGGGTTACTATTCTAGATGCAAAGCAAGTCATAGCATATGATATCAGGAATAAAATCTAAGACATGACAAATATAGCATGCATATAGAATAAGCTAACTCCACGTAGACATCATCACAGAAAATTCATCTCTAGCATGAGATGAAAAAGGAAAGAAATAAAGATAAGAAAAATAAAACTATGCAATGCGGCACACAGAGAAATAAGAAAAACGTGATGCATGGCAAAATGAAAGAAAATAAAGAAAAATGAGTGCAAAAGTGAAAAGAAATGGTGTGAAAAACTAAAAATAAAGGTGGCAAATCGAAAAAGAACGTGAGAACTCACTCCCCCAAGCTAAAGTGCACAGTGTCCTCAATGTGCAAAGTGTGGCACACAGAGAGACAAGTAATGAGAGGGGCAAGTGAGGATGCAAGCATGATGGAAAGAAAAAAGATAATGAATCGAAAAATAAAGAAATGAAAATATGATGCGGATATGATGCATGCACAGATATGAGTGATACGAGTATAAATGGGTCACCAAAAGCTCTCCCTCTCTCCCAAAAAAGATATATAAAGATACGGCAAATGAGAATCACAAAAAAGTGAGGGGAGGGGGGGGGGGGGGGGGGTCAAAAAGGCATCAGGACCCAGCAGAAACGGGCAGCACAACGGCAAAAGGAATCGATGGCATCAAGGGTGCCTAGGAAGGTGGTGCTGCGCCGTCTCCGTCCTGAGGCGGAGGAGGAGGAGGTGGTGGTGTAGGCTGCTGAGCTGGGGTGGGCGTGGAAGTGGAAGCAGGTCTAGTGTGTGTGGCAGTGTGAGTGGGAACCTGCTGGGTGGGTGGTGGTACGCGTGGAAGACGCTCAAAGATCTGTGTCAGGCAGTAGTGGATCTGAGGGATCAGGGCAGAGCGTCCAGCCATCGTAGAGACGGTGGAGGACAGGGTCCTAAGGTCAGCTCTAATACCACTCACCGCCAACTCAAGAGCACGTATGCTCTGCAGTACAGTGTCGGGCGGGGGTGGTGCAGAGGGACGCACCGGTCTAGGCTGCGCGGGGCGGGGCTGGCGTACGCGAGTGGAGTATGTAACGGGCTCAGCAGGGAAGGGGACAAAAGGTGCCGCGCCAGCAAATGTGGGCTTGGCCTCAGTGTGAGGCCGGGGCACCGGCTGGTGAGAAGTAGAGGCAGCGGCAGCAAAGGAAGCGTGCAAAAGAGGCAACGAGGTGGCAAGAGAGGTCAGTGGCCCAGAAGTGTGGACAGACGCCACGACGCTCTCGGAGAATACGGCGGCTGTGGAGACAGAGGACTCTACCGCTGGGGCAGAACTGTGTGGACCAAAAGGCGCAATCCCAGCGGAGATCATGCTAGCCATGGTCTCCACGACCGCGGCAAACGAGGGCGCTCCACTCTCGACAAAGGTCGGCGGGCGCTCGGGGAGGGCAGAGCAAAGAGGCTCCACGGACAGAGGGCCAGAGGTGGCAGCGGGAGTGGTGGGGACAGCCTCGGAAGTGGTGACAGTGGTGGAAGTGGGCTCAGCAAAAGTACTCTCGACACTGACAGAGGTGGGGACAGAAGTGTCAGGAGCAGTGGAAACGTCAGGAACAGGCTGAGGGGCCACAGGGTCAACAGGGTCGGCGGCAGGCTCGGCAGGGTGTGCAGGAGGGTCTGCGGGAGCAGCCTGGGCAGCGTGGGCAGCGTGGGCATGCTCGGCCTCCTCGGCCTCGAGCACGTACGCAGCGGGGATGATGACATCCATCGCTGGGAGCCAGTCAACGTGGGTCGGTGCAATCTGGGTCCGAGCTGGGCTCGGGAGAATCATGTAGTCGGCACCGAAAGTGCCGTGCAACCAGACCCAATGACGCTCACCATGCGGACGCAGCATCTTCATCCGGGCCATAACGTCTATCGACAAGGAAGTGGGGCCCGGAACGCGTCGCAGGTCGTCAGGTAAGTCCTCGCCGGTCATCATGGTAAGCAGGGTGATCAGACCGTCGCAGCATATCGGTGAGCGAGCGCCCACCGACACAATGATACGATCTAAAAACCAAGCCGCAATGTCGATCACGACGGCGGGGACAAGCTCATCTTCATCCCTAGATAGAGCTCTAGGACGTGTCATCGCGTAGAGCATGTAAAGCTCTGGCGTAGACATCGTGCCCGGCTCATATCTGGCCAAAAAGGTGGTCGCCATAAGGCGCTGGGCAATACGTAGGCAGGGGTGGACAATGGCCGAGGCCTTGGCCCTACTAGGGTCAAAGGCGGCGTGGTGGCCTGTGATCCGGGCCCAGAAGGCACCGGCGTCGAAAGAAGGTGGGGGGATGTGGGTAGGGCCGTAACCGCGATCGGATCCGGGGACTGCGGGCCATGAGAAGAACGCTCTCATCATATCGAGAGTGACCTGGCACTCTCGATCCATGAACCTAAATGAGCATCCCTCATCGGTCCGGGCGATCGAACTCAAAACCTCAAGTGTCGGGCGGGTAAAAGTATCCGCCGACACATGGAAAAAATCTCGCCAGCCCACGTTGTCGTACAACGTGAGCATCCCCTCAAGTACCCCCAGGCGTCCTAGGTCAGCGAGGTGTGCAAACCTGGAGGGTACGATCGAGCGCTGGGAGATACGCTCGAAGACGGCGTGGTGTGCATCGTCTCGGAACGTAATCCCGAGCGGCCCGACCAGTGGAGCCGGTGGTGGTGGCTGTGGATCGGCAGGGAGAGGCTGTGCGGGCTGTGGGTGCACTGCAGGCTGTGCGGGGTGTGCGGGGCCTGCAGGCTGTGCTGGGTGTGCGGGGTGTGTGGGGGACGGTGGAGGAGAGTCCTCCAACTCGTGGGAGGGGCCGGCATCATCCGACCGCTTCCGCTTGGCGGAAGCTCTCTTCGACCGCGGCCGTGTCCGGGGCGGCATATCGGCCCCGAGCGCGCGCCGAAAAGTGAAAAGTGCGGCGTGTGCACAAAGAGTGGAAAGAGTTTACCCAAAACTCGCCGCGAGTGCTAAGCAGTGGAAGCGTGCGAAGTCCGCGCCTCCACGAAGTCCTGAGCAGCCCGTAGAAGCTCCCCTGAGATCCCCTAAGCTCCAAAAAGCAACCTGCGCATGGAAAAGCGATATCAGCGAGTAATAATCAAAATGTATGGAGCAATAGGGGTATAACAGATAGATATGGGAATTGATTCGGGTTAGGGGTTCGATTTATACACGGATCCTCAAAAACTACGCAAAAAGAGAAGAAAATGGCGAAAATGAGCGAACCGGAGGTGATCGGAGACAAGGCCGCCGACGGCGACTCGGGCGAGCCGTCGGCGGGCTCGGCCGGCGGTGGCGGGCCGAGCGGCGGCGGGGCAGCGGCGGTCGGGCGAGTGAGGGTCGAGCGAGAGAGAATCGGGCGTGGGAGCTGAAGGGGCGCGGGCGAGAATTGGGGATTTTCGTTTTCGAATTCCGCGCCCCCCTTCAGCTTATATATAGAAAAGTTACGACTCGGCCGAGTGACGTGATCACTCGGCCGAGCGAGGCAAATAAAAATTTCTCCCCGATATCGCTTCGGCCGAGTGGCTTTGCCAGACTCGGCCGAGTGGAGTAAGTCCATTCGGCCGAGTGACTCAAGCTACTCGGCATGACTCGCCCTAGGAGGGTATCCGTTTTACTCGGCCGAGTGAAAATGTAGACTCGGCCGAGTAGCAGTTCTAATGAAATGAGGAAAATAGACAGAGAGTTGGGTACAACAGACTTTCCTCGTTCGTGAGCGGCTCGGCCGGACGAACTTCTGGACTCGGCCGAGTGACTAGTATACTCGGCCGAGTGAGCCTTGTATTCTGCTGTTTGTCTTCGTTTAGGCTCTAAACTCCGTCTTTCTTCCTCCAGTCGATTTCATGCTCCTCCTAAGCGTCGAACGCCTTCTTGGGGCGCTCCTCATCGTCTCGTTCATCCTCCTCATGATGGATCTACCTATCTCCTCTCCTGTCAAGAAAAATAGGACCCGTTATCACAAAATTTTTGGTCGGATGACTCAAAACACTAAAAATCTCTAAAACGAAAATAAAGAAAAAGGAAAAATAAAGCAAAAACCGTCGGGTTGCCTCCCGACAAGCGCTCGTTTTAGGTCGTGAGCTCGACCCCCTATAATTTTCAATCAATGCGGGATGTTTGGTGCATATGAGATGCACCCGTCAAACTTGCCGGGGAGCGCGCTTGGATTTGGACGTGGCGGCGTAGCGTGCTCCCTCGGAGGTCTCTTGTCTCGAATAGTGTTGGGGGGAGGATCCCCCAAGCTAGCATTTGCCCCGGTCAACGGCTTAACCGGCGATGCCGATTTCCGTACCGGCGAAGCTTTATTTGGAGACTTTGATTTCGAGAGCTTGCAGAGCTCTCGAATCCTTGCGACGTCAGCGTCGCCTTCATCAACTACAGTGGAGAGGTCGGGGGAATCATCATTATTGTCTTCATGGCCTAAATCCGGGCCTTCTTCAAATTCTTCATCAAAAAGGGCGCCAATTGAGTGAGGAATCGTCTCCTCTATCACCTCATCGAGGAGGTCCATATAATCGAGCTCCTCATGGTAAGGCATGTGCTTCATTGCCTTGGGAATGTGGAGCTCCACCTCGATGTTTCCGACGTTTAAGGTTAAGGTACCTTCGCGCACGTCGACGATGACTCCGACGGTGGCGAGGAATGGGCGTCCAAGTATCAATGAGGTGTCTCCCTCTTCCTTAACGTCCATGATGACGAAGTCACATGGCAAGCATATTCCACCCGGGACTTGAAGTGGGATGTCTTCGGCAATCCCCACCGGCCTTGTTATCCGGCCATCAGCTAATTGAATGCGCATGTCGGTGGGTTTCAACTTTGTCCCGGTGTTAAGCTTTAAGAACATGGAGAGGGGCATGAGACTCACACTAGCCCCAAGATCGACCAACGCCTTTTGAAGAGGCACGCCGCCCAAAGTGCAAGGAATCCGAAAACTCCCCGGATCTTTAAATTTTGCCGGCTCCTTTTCTCTCTTGGTGAACCAAGAGCCCTCCTCGGCTAGCATGATCTTCTCCTTCCTCTTTCTCCCCGAAATCAAGTCCTTCAAGAATTTGGCATATGTGGGGATCTCGATGATGGCGTCAAGGAAGGGAATATTTAGGCTAACTCCTCTTAGATACTCGAGGAATTTCGCTAGCCTTTTCTCCATTTTCTCTTTCGCTAGTCTTTGGGGGAATGGGACCGGTGGCATGAAGCGCCTCTCCTCAATTAATAGCTCCGCCCTAGATTTCTCCTTGTCTCGTGGCTCCTTCTCCTTTTCAATCTCAACTACCGGCTCAACCGGCTCCAAGCTTTCCTCCACGGCCTCCTCGGTAGGAATCATAGCGGGGGTGGTGTCCTTCC
This sequence comes from Scilla litardierei, assembly GCA_030789695.1. NCBI lineage: Eukaryota > Viridiplantae > Streptophyta > Magnoliopsida > Asparagales > Asparagaceae > Scilla > Scilla litardierei. The sequence continues at coordinate 143,969,547 of CM061138.1, read as the reverse complement.
CGCCTCTAGTAGTAACGGCAACTACGGCATTGATGTGGCCTGTGTTGCCCCGTGGGTTTTGCTCCGGTTGCACCGGCAATCTTTGAGTGTTCCGATTGAGCAACGCCAATTGCTCCGATATTTGAGCCACTACGGTATTAAGAGACTCTTGCCCCGCCTTCAAAGTAGCATTCAACTTATTTTGCTCGACCATGAACGCCTCCACTCTAGTTTCGAAATCGGATCGTTGTGGAGCTTGTGGAGGGTTTTGATTTTGATTCCTCCACCCTTGGTTGTATCCGGGAGGCCTATAAGGTGGAACTTGTTGCTTTGGTTGGAAGTTTTGTTGTGGAGGCCCCCTCGGCGGATAGTATTGTTGTTGGGGTGGTGGTGGTCGAGCTTGATTAGGCGGTTGTTGTGGCGGGTTCAAAGCTCCTTCATTGTTGGCGTAGGAGAATCCCGGATGATTTCTTGCGGCCGGATTGGACCAATACCCTTGGTTCCCCGCAACATATTGTACTTGCCCCAAGGATCCTTCTCCTTGCTCTCCTCCCGAGTATATGACTTGAGATTGGTCTTGCCAATTAAAAATTTGGTTGGTCGGTGCGGAGGTGGATGGGCTTCCTTGGGGCTCCGTGATGAATTTCTCCAATCTCTCCACCACCTTGTGGAGAGAATCGAATTTGCTCGTGAGCTCCGCTACGGCCTTCGCCTCGTAGATACTAGTTGGCTTTAAGGAGGATGTGGAGTGTCCTCGCTCATCGCCCCATTGTTGGTTATTTGAGGCCATCTCCTCAATTAGGGCCGTAGCTTCCTCGGGAGTCTTTGACAAGATTGCACCATTCGCCGCGGCATCAATAATTTGTTTGGTCCCCGGTTGGAGACCGTTGTAGAAGCTATGAACTAGCTCCCAATCCTCTATACTGTGGTGCGGGCATTGGTGCTGCAAATCCTTAAATCGCTCCCAAGCTTCATATAGCGTCTCATGTGGTCCTTGCTTGAAGGACATGAGAGCGCTCCGGATCTTCACCGTCTTGGATGGTGGATAGAATTTGTCAATGAATGCATCCGCCAACCCGTCCCAAGAGGTGAAAACTCCGTCAGCTTGCGTCCTCAGCCAATAGAGTGCTTTGTCCTTTAGCGTGAAGGGGAAGAGGCGCAGTCTGATGGCATCGATGGGGACCCCGGCATTTGGAAAGTGGCGCACTTCGACAAGAATGATTGGATGTGGTAGTGGGGGTTCTCATGAGCGTTCCCATGAAATGGGTCTTGTTGCATCAAAACCACCAATCCCGTCTTTAGCTCGAAGTTCTTGTCGGCCGCCAACTCCGGCACGGCAATGGATGACGTAGTAGAAGAGGTCTTAGGCCGAAGCCTATCGCGAATATAAATTATTCTCGCCATCCTCGCCGCCAATTCTTCGGGAGTTTCCGGGTTGGTCATAAACCGCCCTTCCGGATATTGTCTCCTTTCCGCTCTAAGTCTCCGCGCGGTACGTTCGATCTCGGGATCAAATAATAAGGCTTCGGGGTCCGCCGTAGATCTCGTGTACATGCACAGGGAAAACAGAGTTTCAAAGAGATGATTAGTACCGTGGAAGGGTTAGGTAAGAATAGTAGGGGAAATAATAATGGTAAAAAAAATAAAAATAAAAGAAAGAAATAGCTAGGGTGAAAAAGAATCAAACGCAATCGCCTCCCCGGCAACGGCGCCAAAAACTTGATCGCTCCGGGACGTACACCCAAAGAACGGTTGTAGTTTTACCGTAAGCGCACGGTATAGCGGCGAGCGGGTATCGAACACAGGGAGGACGAATGACCGTGCTTGCTCCTAATCAACCTGGCTATTCAAGAATAGAAAGAGTTGCCTTGGGCGATCCTGTCACAATCGTCAGACAAATGTGCGAAATATCAAATCAAATAAAGAACGTCTAGGGAATGGGGAATCCCCGCTACTCACCGTATTTCATAGATGTGATTCGTCGGTATCAAAATTGCTAGAATGAGAATTTGGATGAACTAGTTGCAACTAAATGTGGAACCAAGCTCACGCTCTCGCGCTGTTGCCGGTCTATAGCTATCCTAGGGTCGGGTCCAATCTCTTGCAAACCCTAGCCTAGGAAAGCTAGCATTAGGATCAACATCATCGTCCAATTGCGCACCGAGCCCAATCTCTTGCAAACTCGGTCCACAATCTAAATTAGGATAGTTCCTACCCGTCCAATCTCTTGCAAACGGGTATCGGCACGGAATTGCAACCGGAGATCCTGGTATCGGTCCAATCTCTTGCAAACCGATACTTCGAAAATCCGACTCCAACCCAATTCGGATTTCTAGGGCTTCCTATCAAATTGGGATCCAATCTCTTGCAAATCCCAATTGATATGAATACCTAGCTATCCGTAGTAATTCGATCCCAATCTAATCTCTAATTATTGATTCTAGCACAATTTCTACCAATTTATCACAAATACGAAATTGGGCTTGTAGGGTTCATCCCCACGCCCCAAGACGTAGAGACTACTCACAAATCATAGCAATAGCACAAAAATAATCAATGAAATAGACAATGGAATTCATCACAACAATGATATAAACAATAAAAATAGAGTTTTTGGGGAAGAGAGATGCAAACCAAAGTAGTTCTTCAATTAATCCAACAAAAATCCATGTTTTTCTCTTCTCCAATCACAAAATAATAAAGCTAAAAAGTAATCTCAAAAGGCTGCAAAAAATCTAAGAGATGGCTCTCAAAACTAGGGTAAAAACAGGGCTTAAATAGCCCCAAAAATCGTCCAAAAATCCTGACCAAAACGCCCCTGCACAGCCTGTTTTCCGCAAATTTCGCTATAGGCAGCGCATCGCACTCGGCCGAGTGACAAAAGTCGCTCGGCCGAGTGAAAACCCTGTCATTTTCCAGTAAGTCGGGGGCTTCAAGGGCCTTCAGTTCGGAGGCGGCTCGGCCGAGTGAGATGTCGTCACTCGGCCGATGGCTTCACTGCACTCGGGCGGACGTGGTTTACCACTCGGCCGAGTGGGTCTTCTGAAGCTCAGGTGGCCGAAAAACAGTAACTTCGATCTTTTTGAGGGCCTTCGTCTGGGCGCCACTCGGGCGGACGTGGTATCGTCACTCGGCCGATGTGGTCTCCGTCGCTCGGCCGAGTACACATGGAAAACGTGTCTGAACGGGTCGGCCGAGTAGTGTCTCGCTGGTTGGCCGAGTGGCTCCTCCACTCGGCCGAGTGGGACACAAAAAATGCCCAATCTGATTGTTTTGGCCTCCTCGTCGCTCCTGCGACGTCCATTCTTCTTCCGCTCCTCTCCAACAGCAAAATATCCCTCGGGGAGGTCGTCGGTGGCCGTGTAGAGTAAGCGCGTCTCGAGATCACTCCAAATCACGCCAAATCACCTGAAATGCGACAAAAACAATAAATCGTGAAAAGCATCGCAATATCGTCGATATATCGTGAAAAACATGATTTGGGCGATCTAAATGGCATGCAAATCCACGGGAAAAAGGTGTAAAATATGGAGTGATCACCTAACCCTAGACGCAGTTCAGATCCAAATGACCTACTGATCTGAATGCAAGCATCACTGATTGAGGGTGGATTTAACATGAAAGAGGTCAGGTGTATCGAGCCAAAGGTGATACCTTTCCCCTTTGGGTTCTTTCCTTTTATGTGATTTTCAAATCTGAAGAATACAACATCGCATACATCTACTTTCTGGGTCCCATGCATACATCTACTTTCTAGGGTCATCTCTATTGATGTGTTGATACCACATGGGCTGTTTGATCCTATGTTGTATTGTTGATTCAATAATATGATTCAATAATAAAAATATTTGACTGCCTAATGTTGTATTGTTGATCCTATGTTGTTGATGATCTGAAGATTATATATGATCTGCAACTATAAAAATATATGGGATTCAATTATATTGTTGATCCTATGTTGTATTGTTTGATCATATGTTGATGGTGCACTGAGAGAATATCTCTTGGGCGTTTCCTCTTGCATTCTATGACTACCTAAGCTTTTTTTATTTTTTTGTATCAGATTGGATCATTACTCTATGTTGGCTGATGCATGTCCCCTGTTAGCTGATGCTGCTGAACGATTGATCTGTACATATATCCATGGCGATGATGATTTTCCCTTCTTAAAATGTCCTTTGTGATGCAAGGCAACTACGGGGTAAGCTAATGTTGGCTTGCAACCGTTGCAGCCATATTGGGGCTAAGGCAAGGGAATGTCTGAGCCATTGCACCTTAAATACACTACATTGTCTGTGGTTCTGAATGGTTTGAGAATTTTTGTCAGAAGAGGTATGTGATTGGCTACTCAGGTGTATCTTTGTGGAATTGGTAATTGGTATCAATTTGACGCGTACACTCTGGAGGTATAAATTTTTGACTTTACACATGTAATACTTCTGCTTTTTCTTCTAAATTTCTTAGTTATGATTTGCTGATCTTGCAAAATGTTTCTAGGGTTTCGGAAAGTTTTTGGTCCCATGCATACATTAATTATGCTCAAAAATATTACATCTACTTTCTAGGGCCATCTCTATTGATGTGTTGATACACATTCTCCTTGCAACGGAGTTGTTTGATTTAATGCCTCAACGAATATGAGATTCAATAATCTGCAACTTTAAAAATAATTGGGATAAATCCTATGTTGTATTGTTGATGTTGCACTGAGAGTTTATCTATTGGGCGTTTCCTCTTGCATTCTATGACTGCCTAGAGCTTTTTTAATTTTTTTGTTTCAGCTTGGATCATTACTCTATGCTGGCTGATCCATGTCCATTGTTGGCTGATGCTACTGAACCATTGCAATATACATATATCCATGGCGATGATGATTTTCCCTTTGTAACATGTCCTACATCATGGCAGGGCAACTAGGGGGTAAGCTAATGTTGGCTTGCAACTGTTGCAGCCATATTGGGGCCGAGGCAAGGGAATGTCTGAGCCATTGCACCATACATACACTACATTAGCCATGGTTCTGAATGGTTTGAGAATTTTTGTCAGAAGAGGTATGTGATTGACTTTTCAGCTGTATCTTTGTGGACATGGTAATTGGTATCAATATGAAGCATACACTCTGGAGGTATGAATTTTTGACTTTACACGGGTAATACTTCTCCCTTTTCTTCTAAATTTCATGGTTATGATTTGCGATCATGCAAAATTATTAGAGCAGATGCATAGTTATGAAGAAATTATCATGTTTTCATGGTAGATGCATAGGAGGGTCCATATTAGAGCGGTGAAGCATTGGTGCATGCAGATCTTGATGGGTCTTCATAAGCCTCTTATAATCTATAGGGATCTCAAATGTGACAACATATTCATCAATGGCAACCAAGGGGAGGTCAAGATCGGCGATTTGGGCCTGGTCGCCATCCTTTAACAATTGTCTTCTTTTCCCTGGCATTCTAGCTTGCATGTTGCAATCATAATTTTTTTACTTCATTTAGTTGCAAGTTGCAAGTTGCAAGTTGCTTGACAATGTCTTCTTTTTTTGGTCTGATTTCTATGATATTTCTTTTGTTTTTAGCATTATTTGATAAATATGAATTTTTCTGCCTGTTGTACAACACCTTTCATCATTATGTAGGCATTCTATTCTTCTACTGAATGCCTTATTGTGGCCAAGACACATGAAAATGAATTATGTGCATTTTCACTATTTCTGAACCTTGCACTCTTTTATGGTCTAACTAAATAGCATTTGCATGTTGAAAGCTCTCTTCACATTTGAGATCTGGAGTGGCAATTGAATCCCTGTTTATTCAATTAGAGAATTATCCTGTAGTGACAGTACTATTGTCACATTCAGGTGCATAACAAATCTTATTGAGTGGGTCCTGACGATGGCTTTGGACTAAGCTGATCTATTGTTAACTTTTTACTTAAGTGGTTGTCTGTCATGGTACAGTCATATCTTTGGCAAAGCCAAATCTTTTCAGACATTGGTTTGATGATGCAAATGTTTATTTTTTTTTTGTACTTATCCTGGCAATCTAGCTTGCAACTTGAAACTTGCTTTATGAAATCATCATTTATGTATTTTGTTTACAAGCTTCTTTAAATCCCAAAGTATAGTTAGTTAAGAAACATGATAATCATGTTCATATAAGATCTTTGCACCTCTACAGTCAGTGCATTTTTGTATCTAAATTATCTCCTGGATCACATCCATGGCTGATGAGGGTAGAATGACATGGGCACCTGAATGCTCAGATGTCCTTTGCAAACACATGAAAGCTTTTATTGGTGACGCCAAAGGTCTTTAAGGAATATCATGGCAAGGCAACTAGGGGGTAAGCTATTGATGTGTTGATACCACATGAGCTGCCATGATGTGTAAGAGGGTATGTGATTGCACCATATATACACTACATTGGCCATGATGTGTAGGAGGGTTTCCTGATTGTAGCCATATCAATTGAGCTCTGCTTCTTTAGGGTTTCCTGATTTATATTGGCTTTTGTTCAAAGTTTTGTCAAATTGAACATTTTGATGTACCTCAAGAGGCATGGGGAAGAGGAATTAGATGAGTAGATTTCTATTACACTACTCATTCTAACGTTGTACTTTTTTTTGTAAATTATTTTATTATCAAAGATTTGGAGATAGTTCCTTAATCATTATTTTCACGTGCTGGCTCTTACTCTATATGATGATTATTATATGCATATGTGCATCGGTAGTTGCTATTAGTTTGGATGTCTTTTTTCTTTTGTTTCCCCTTTGTTGTGCCCTTTTGGGATGAAATAATTTTGGACCAACAAATGTGCCTAGCAACTGTTTGATACTTGGTGGACATGAATAACTATAACTATGATTTCTTTGTTTAATTGGGTGTATTTAGATGTTTTGTATATTAGGTTTTGGTATGAATTTAGGTTTTGCATATTGGGCTTTGGAGTTGGCTTGGAATCCTAAAGGGATATACTTTTGATGTTGAAGGAGTTGTGATTACAAGATATTTGGAGATGTTCTTTTGGGATTGTTGTGTGCAGCTGTGTCTAAATATAAATGGGCCACTGTGGTTTCCTATAATTTATTATTATTCTATTATGTATTCTTAAATTTAGTGTTTTTATTAGCTTAATGCGATGTTAATAGAAGCTGGCGATGCTATGATTGGGCTGGGATTAAGCTAGCTTTCTGGCGTTTTGCATTATGATAAGATTATAACTGTTTGTTTACAATGATGCTTCATGTATGTTTCTTATGATTACATTTTTTGTTTGCATATTTGTATTCTTGATTCATGTATTGACCGCAGTTCTCACCGGAAAACTATTGATTTGGTCAAGGACTATAATATGCAATTCAAAGAAAATGTTCCTGCCATCATGGTGGATACAAAGGTATGCTTGCTTTTTGAAATTGTCTTTTAAAAATCGTCTTCTTTTCCCCTGGCATTCTAATTTAAGAAGCATTCTAGACTGTTGCAAATAGATAACCACAATAATGTTTATTTGTGGTTGCAGGAACGACATTCAATTCAACCACACTTGGTCTGATCTGGCTTTTCTAACCCTTACTCCCCTCTTGATTTCAACACTCGATACTGTCTGGATCGACACCACCAAGGTAATTTACGATGCCATATTATTAGCAAAACCCTCGCTTTCTTAATTTTTTAAAACTGATTTTTTGTAAGTTTTTATGATTGTAGCTTCTCTTAGCTGTGAATTGCAGGCTAAAGTGCATGCTTCTTGATCCTTACAATTAGTCGGATCACCTCGAATGCAAATTGAGGTTGGACGGCAGTCTCTTTCTGATCAACGAAATGGATCCTTGATATATAACATGTAGGATTTTTATACCCATCAAGATTATTAATTTCCTTAGTACATTTGTAATAGTTGAACTTAGGTAGCATCACAGTAATTTTTTGACATTACCTTTATTTTGACATCATAGTATGTATATATATACACAAACACACCTTGCTTTTCTGTAAAAATACAAGAGATTGGGTTCATTTGAGCTGGAAAGATTTGGATTCGACCAAGATTTCCCACCAACGCTGGGAATTTTTTTATTTCAAAGAGGCCAAATGTTTGAACTTCATCATCTTGAAGCAATTTCTCTCATTTGGAACATTTGGGGTGCTGTTTGTAGATAAAAAGATCTTATTACCTCCTCCTTAGTACATTTGTTAAAGTTGAATTTGGGTTGCATCATAGTAGAATTTTTTGACATTACTTCTATTTTAATATATATATATTATATACACACTTTTCTTTTTTGGAAAAATATATAGAAAACTTAAGAACTAAAAACTTAAGAACCGAAATTTAAGAACTGAAACTACTTGATATATTATGATGCCCGTATATATAAATATTTAAGAACTTAGCATCATAGTATGATGCCAATATATCTATATATTTAGTTATACAATGATGCCAGTATATCTAGACTTAAGACTAATCTCTAATGTAGAAAACTTAAGTATTGAAACTGAAAGGAAATTTTGCGATCAATTCAATATTACCTTAAAAATTAAATCTTTATAAATCCCTAGCTATAATTGACCTGAAACATTTGAAAATCACAACTTTTTAAAGCAATGATAATCTCACCCAAAAAGATCAGCAAATCTGAAAAATTCTACATAGAACCAGATTTAGTCTACAAATCACACCTTTTTGTTATGTTCCAATTGATTCACAGTCAATTTTTTAGTGTTCAAGAGGATGGTTTCTCCTCTTTTACTTATTTTTGCTGGATATAGGATGGCTAAAATCCATTGCCAAGTTAACAATTTTGCTCACGGATGTGTTCAGTGCAGAAGATGATATTAAATCCTCACTTAGATATTTTCATCTTTCCCCCTTTTGGTGTCTTGGTCATTATTGTAAATATGCAACATATAATGCTAAAGCATGAAACAGCTCGAAAATGCAGGAGTTTCTAGAATAATTGTATCCAAATATGGTGCATGGCAGCTTGATTGCTCATCGGCTCCAATATTAGTACTTGAAGATGTAACTATTTGCTCAGTTACTTTCAGTTTCAGTTCTGTTTCCTAGCCATTAAACTATTTGTTATGGCATAATTTTGCTGCTATATGCAGGTGTTGCAGGTGTTTCAGGAGCAATTCCAGTTCTACTAGACGGATGTGTTTGTTGCAGGACTAATGTTTACAAGGCCTTGGCACTCGGTGGAAGAAGAAACAAACGGTATCATGATAAACTCCTTTCTTTGCAAGACTATATAAACAGAACTTGCCATGTTAGACACTCGGATACTTCAAGACATTTGGACACCAATATCCCGTAATATGAACATGTTTCATAAATCTATGAGGAAAATTGTTATCATAAAAAGGAAGGAAATATAGCAAGAATATCTGAAAGAATATAAAGGAAACGAGCAATAAATAAAGACAATAAAGGTTATGAGTCTTACACTATTTACTACTACGTTCATCCAAGCCCATGACATGCTCTTTTTTAAAAAATAAGTAAATGTGATGGTAGTTAGACAAAAAGGATTGATGAGCTTTAAAGCCATAATTAATATAAATGTGGAACGATTTATAGATTCTATTACATCCATGCCTCCGTCTCCTACAATTAAAATTTGGCATGTCAAAACTTCTGACACATGTATCCCGTGTCCTGGTAACACTGGTATTTGGAGCTTGGTCCTGTACAAAGTTTTGCCTCATAAGCAAAGTGCTTGACATTATGAAATGAATCCTATGTCACCTGACATGACACAACTTAATCTTTGGTTATAGTTCACACTTGACAGATTCACTAATTAGATTTATTTTCTGGCATTTTGGTTTGCGCCTTACTAGCACTGGATATCTATTCCTTTTCATTTTGCTATCTGCATAACTTCTGTTCTCCAGAAGAGCTCATTTCATTGCGATCTTCAATGTCATGTAATTATTCACAAGTCTTACCTTTGTATTTATTTATTTACTTCATCATTTTTATCTACTTTTCCAGGTGTTTGTCAACAATCAGTTCCTAAATTGGGACCTTGAGAATAGGATCAAAGTCCATATCATGTCAGCAAGAGCTTATCATTCCTTCTTTATGCAAACATGTAAGTATAAAATTTGTTACATAGTTGTTTTGTTGTATGTTTCTTTTACTTGCATGTACTGATAAAACAATAATGTCTTGGCAAAGATGGGGAATCTCAAATGACTATCTTCCCATGTTTTAATTCGTCATATTAGCTGACATATTCACTACTTCCATAGAGGGATATAATCCAGGCCGCATCTGAATTTGTAGCAAGAAATCCGTTGTCTCAGCATGTAAAAGATCAAATGGTATCTCACATATACCTAAGATTTAAGATGGAGGACCTTAAACATCAATAAACTATGAACAATCTTCCAAAGGGACTTCATTCAAGCTTACTTCAGTACGTATTTTTTCCCATAGTGCAACAAGTCTATCTTTTTCAAGGAGTCTCCTATAATTTTATCTTTCAATTGGTAAGACTACTGAAAAAAAGTTAATTATTTTTTCTATTTAGAAAGACCACCCAAATGTTTCTTATATATACTGATCCTCCTCTGAAACAACTAGGTTACAAAAATGCAAGAAGAGTATTTTCCACCAAAGGAAGATGAAATTCTACAATATGAAGCTTCAACAGATCTTTATATATTTGTATCAGGGGAAATGGTTAGTACAACTTCCAATATATTTATAAGAATTGCTAATTGCATATATAGACTGAAAGCAACAATATCCATGAACTAACTGAATAGTATCCTTATTAACTTTGTTACAGGAATTCAGAATACTCACATATGGAACTGAACAAGTAAGAATATCTTGCCTTTATAGACTGGTACTTGGATGAGCGTGTGTTTGATGAGCACAGATGTAATGTAGAACACTCACAGAAGCAAAAAAATGATAAGTGTGTGTTTTATGAGTAGACAGGTACTTGGAAGAGACGGCATGGCTATTATCGTGTGAATGATGATAAAGACATACCCATCACTGATGCTAAAATGACAAATGGTAATGTTTATACTGGAAACTCATGTGTATTATGATATGAGTGAGACTGAGAATAGATTTTTTAATGTAGAAATTTCCAACTTTTAATGAAAAATTATCCATTGACACCATGTGATGTTTTTGATTAACAAAACTATTGATGTAATCAAGCAACTAATATGGTTATGGTTTTCCTGGAAACTCGAGTGTACTATAAAATGAGCAAGCCAGACAATGAACTTTTACGAATCGAATTGTTAATGAAAATCAGCCACTTACATGATGGGATGTTTGTGATTAACAGAATCACTCAGTGGTTATGGATCAATGAATACTCACATCCATGAATGGAAACATTATAATTATGAATAGTAAAGCTATTTTGACTAATTCACTTTACGTCTTAAGCTATTGAATGGCTGGATGATATGGAAGTCCAAAATCAAACTCTAAGAAATTATGAAACTAATTAATACCTAGATAAAGTAGAACACAACATGAACAATAAACTGCTACCTAATGGATACCTAGATAAAGTATAACATGAACAATATGCTGCTTAACAGAAAGGGATGCATAATACACTAATACAAGTTTTTGAATTACAAAGCCGTTCATATTCTAGGATATTCTATTTTAACTGACGTTTATTATGATGTAGATGTTTTAACCTCATTTTCCATCATGAGAAGTTTTTTTAATTTTCTAAGGCAGACATGGTCTTATGTGACTTTTTGATGCCCTTTGCATTGGTTAGCATAGCAAAAAATTGTGGAATTATGGGCATTCTAGATTTGGTAAGTTAGAGATGAGTCTAATGTTGAACAACATGCCTACATTGAACTGGTGAGGGGGGAAAAATTTTTCTACGCAATATATTGTATTATTTGAATATTTTTAGCTTTTAATATAGGCATATATGGCATTATTGAAAGAACATGAAGATTTGTCGAGTTATGGGTTGCTCTTGCCAGACTGAAGACTTATGATCAAGCGAAGAAGGTGCTGAACAAGGCAAGGGAGAAGCTTCCAAAGGAGCTGACAATTTGGATTACCGCCGATCACTTCAGTAAGCCACAACTAGCGTTAAGATTTAGAACAAGAGTCTGATTTTGAAAAGCTGCTGATAACATTAGCAGAAAACCAGAAAGCTATTGAGCATTTTTTTGGATTAACATTAGCAGTCACAATTTGATTAATGTGCACTGATAACATTAGCAGTCACATTAGCAGAAAACCATAACGGTTATTGGGAATTTTTTTGATAACATTAGCAAAAAACTAGAGCATCTATTGGGCATTTATTTATAACATTAACAGTCACAATTTTTATGGAATCTTAATTATATGATCATGGGCAAAACGAACACTATTAACCTTGATAAGAACACTATTAAGCAGCCAGACTATGATTATGCACCAACTGTCGTGTTTTAATTAGTCCATGCAAGTTCAAGATGGAACCAATAGAACAAGTTTTAATTAGTCCATGCAAGTTTTAATTGTTCTGTTTACGTGTATGATGTAAGCTATTTTCTTGATTCCTACTGATTGCATTTTGATGCAGAACTTGGAGGCATAGGTCACAATTGATACGGTTCCAAATGTGAAGAAGCAGCACGAAGTCCATGTTGGTATGTCTGAAGCTGCCCCACACACAATTAATTGTATATTAGTTGTTGATGACAACAAAACTCTCTTTTTGGCAGCTATTTCAAACTTATTTGGTTTCAGAGGCCATCAACGCAGTCTGGTTTTTGAGCTTCTTCATTCCCACAGCTCCAGCTCCACAAAGCCCGGCTCGCGGCGACACATTTGAGGTCATCGATTTTCTCGAAGACGGCGTTGAAGCAGATGGCATGGGAGGTGAAGGAGCAGATGGCATGGGAGGCGATGGTTTAGGTGATGAGGTGGGAGATCTCGGTGTCGGAGAGGGAGCGGTGGTGGTGGACAACGTGTGACATGGTGTTAGTGGGCTCGAAGGGGAGCGACTGTTGAGATTTCGAATTCGTTCCCTACCTGTGGTTGGATAGTGGAGGATGCCAAGGATTTGATAAACCAAATTGAACTTGAGTCTCAGTTACCACACACTTAAGTTCACCAGACTTCACAAATTATTACAGCATGATAATACATCGATGCAACATGATGGTTTACCACATTGTTTTTGGTTGTTCATGCATCTGGAAAGGATTGTTACGGTCCCAGAAACAGTTACTTGATTAGGCATATTATAATGTATGATTTCTATAACAGAGATATCACAATGAATTATCAAAAACTTTGTGCAAAGATCACTAAATCTATGGTATTTTCCACCACAGATAGATGTCATGTTTTCACAAGCACATAGGGAGGTCTAAATTGTTGACTCCATCTAAGTGCCAAAGTTATGAATACATCCAAAGGTTATGACATGCATGTGTTATGCCCTATGATGTTTTAATTGCTATGTTTTAGCATGTTTCAGGTACCTAATGTAGGTTTTCAAAGTGTGCCCTGGTCAAGCACTAATGCATTGGGATTTCTGCATAAAATTTGTCAATTATATTAGCCATATTGCTCCAATAATCCAAATATAGTGACACTTGAACCAAAGAACCAAAATCCAGACAACCAAGCACATAATGTGTAAGATCATGACACCAGCAATGAACTAGAATTTTATTATAAATGAACCACATTCAGATCATGGATAGTCTCAACTGATTACAAAAGTCAACTATAAGCGTAATATTGATTTAACATGAGTAGTTGATTAGTTAATTTAGTTTATTATTAGAATTAGCATAATCAGATTCTAGGGAAATTTTTAGAGTCTCAAAGCCTAAAGATAACAAAAAGTAACATTGTTTCTCTCGGAAAAAAATTTGTCAACCATAAATCTTCCCATCCTAAAATATAGATCTCGGCCACGATTATTTTTCCTGCTGCTAAGCACTTGGGCGGTGTTCGTCAAAATGCCTGGCACGTGGTTCTCCTCTCTCAGTTGTTGTGATCTCTCATTTCGTTCCTGTCTTGCCACGTGATAAAGGACTTCTCTATAGTTTTTATGATGACTTTTTGGGAAGGCCCTGTCAGCTATGAGAGTTCAATGCGATATACCCGGTTGGTTTTCACTTTGGGCGGCTTTGATTCTAGATCTATTGGTAACATCTTACAGGATATTGCGGGGCCAGTGCCTATTTGATGTATTTCCTTTAATGTGAGATAGGACATACAACTCTCTCATCTATTTATGAGGCAGACTATTAGTCTAGGTATGATCTCAAGTTAAATTTGCAATTTCATTCCACGATACCAAAGTATCAGTACTGCAGTAGCCCATCGAGACGGCGCCCACGCCGAAGGCGCCCTGTTAAAATATTTTATGCTAATTTGTTGTTCCGCACCGAAGGGGCCCACGCCGAATTTGTTGTTCCACGTCGAATGCACCCGCCCCGTGTTTGTTGTTCAACGCCAAAGGTGCCCACGACGAAGGTGCCCGAGCCGCTATATATTTTTACGCTGATTTGTTGTTCTTTTAAATTTTGGCTGTGGAAATAATTTTTTGGAGAACAAAGATTTTGCGGGGAAATCTTAAATGAACCGTGCCCGAGGGCACGTGTTATGACTAGTATATATATATATGAGAATAATGGCTATCATACGCCATATGAGAGCATCTCTCATACATCCTCTCACATAAAGCACCCAAGTACAACCAAGTACAAGCCCATGTGGGCTTGTACTTGGGTGCTTTATGTGAGAGGACGTATGAGAAAGGCTCTCATATAGCGTATGATAGCCATTATTCTATATATATATATATATATATATATATATATATATATATATATATATATATATATATATATATATATATATATATATATATATATATATCACGAATAACATTGAGTATACATACATAATACAAGAGACAATCATTACTATCCTATGGGTAGCACACTCACAGGTCCATACACTCTACCTATATACATGCACCACGACGATATCACAAAAACCAATGGGCCCACTACTAAACTAGAGTCGAAATAGACAACGGTAAGTACTAGTAGGATGACTAAACAATGGTAATAGGACCGAAATCAAAAGCGTTACGAAACAAGATCGGAAAGAACGAGTTCAGATAAGGCGATGATAATGAGATAGCTGGTTGGGTGGAACAAAAATATTGCTCTAAATAATTAAACAGATGAAAGAAGGATATGTGGAAAAATATGATATCGTATATATAGTCTTATAACAACATGTAGAAATAGCGAGCAGTCGGTAAAATTTTTAAACCACGGAAAAAGTGTTAGACGGAGAAAATAATGAGTATGGTGAGGTAGTGATTGTTTTGCAATTGAAAATAGATTTATACCCAAAAATTGTTTTTCTTTTTTTGAAGTATGAGCACGATGAATATATAAAACTGATATACAAAAAAATTTGAAGTCCTATTTAGCTTAAAAACATTCTAAAAGTATGTACGATAAGTAGTTAAAAATAATAAACTTAGTAGTATAGAAAGAAAGGAATGATATATTGAATTATCGAAATGGTAATAAAGTTTTAAAACTGAAATACGAAAGATATAGGTTAGCAAATGGTTACGAGGTAGTAACTAAAAATTACGACCAAGAAGGTTTCAAACTCCAAGAAGAATTTTAACTCAACCGAAAAGCAAGAAATTTAAATATATAATAAGGGGTTTTCAAAGAAGTTAAACTGAGCGAAGTATTTAATAAGGAAAATCGAAAATAATTTTAGAAGAATCAGGATTTGCAATGAGGAAGGTTCGAAGAATTAACGATAATCGTCATGAAGCGATCACGTGAATCGAGGGCAAAGAATATGATCGCATGATAAATGCGCCTAGGATATGATTCATGAAAAGCTACGATGGAATTCTACGGTCGGTAACACAGAAGTGTAATGAGTAGGAAGATGCTAGAAATCAGGGGCTCTAATTATCGGGCCGTCTAAAGATCAGGAGAACTCAGTACTAAGACTTCCTAATGAACCAGACTGTAATAGAGATCTCAGTGAAGGGTCCCAAGAGAATCGAGATTATGTTCTGCTGGGCCCGAAATTTGATGAACCTAAGCAAACGACTAAAGGAAAATCTCTAGAAATCTAATATGGTCAGGGCTGGATGAGAGACTACTAAGGTAACCTAAGACGAGTACAACTAAATTTTAACTAAAGCGCCTGACTATCAACCTGGACGTCTATCTAAGTCTTCCTACCATCTAAGACAGGGAAGAACCTTCAGGTTAAACTCAATTTATGACTTAAATGTTCTGAATATTTTAATGGATGTTTTATTATTACCGTTGTTTCGATATTTCGCAGATGCAAAGAGGACCTACATGGGCCACCATTAAAACCTGTCACGCCCCGCTTCCCAAGTGTGGAAGGCAAGACGTGAGAATGTCTGCTCAGACTTGGAGCTGTGAAACTACAGTCTGATAAGCATGTAGTAATTTAATCCATTATCAGGTTCCTTGCATTACGACGAAACAACAATAATAATAATGAGGGATAGACAAATAAAATTATCCAACATTCAACATCCACAGATTTTATTCCAAACATTACAGAGTTGTAGTCAAAGAAAGAGTACAGAGTCTGAAAGCAAAAAGGCCTAAGCATGGCCGAAACTACAACAAGAAATGGTGCTACACACCGAACAACCTAACAACAATTACTAAGAAAGTAAACAACAACTAAAAGAAAGTCACCAGCTGAGACTAAGGGTAGGACCGGTGTCCTCGAACTGGAAGTTAAAAACCTGGTCATCCTCTGCACTATCTCAGGCTCAAAACTTGACATGTGACATCCAAAGAGAAAATGACACATGTCAGCAAAAATCTCCAAAGAGGGAAAATGAGACATTTGTGCAAGGAAACATGAAGCACAACAGTTATAAGATAAATGCAGATTAGCAGTTTTAACATGATGATATGGTATGGCATTTAAAGAGTGCAACAATTAAAATGAACATGATGATAACAAGCATGCACGGCGTAGCAGAAAACTAAGAATCACTATTTCACGAATTCACGAACATTAATTTATCACTTCGTGCACATAGTTTCCGTCTTTTGGCTGAAGTGGCTGAAGTGGCTGTACGGGCTCACTTCTACGCTTACGCGACCGTTTAACCCTACCCCACCAGCGCCCATATTTTGGATCATGAGCCAGGAAGTGTTTTTGGTATATGGATTGGCGCCCATCTTCTGGATCACAGTCAGGAAGTGTTTTCATTTGTCATAGGGGTGCACCTAGCCTCAATAGTTAACAATCTATTGTAGCGTGTGCTACACAATCATGATGACATGGCAAGATGCATGAGCATGACAATAAGCAATTAAAAGTGCGTACAGATAATTTGAAAGTAAACACGACATGCAGCATGAAAAGATAGCATAGTAAATGTGTCGAATCTAGCTTCGTTGTCAAGCTAGATCAAGTAGGGTGTCGGATCTAGTTTCGTTGTCAAACTAGATCAAATATGGTCGTCTAGGCGACTATCATTTCACTGCCTAGTCTCTTTTACACAATTTTACAAAATGGCCTAAAACATGGCCTAACAAATTACCGTGCAAGTTTCACTTGCCTGAAATGAGATGTGCTGCAAGTCACAGATCCATGAGTCCAGATTCTCCCTATGTGCTAAATCAACGTCCAACCAACAATCCCGTATTATTAATCTTCAATTAGTGAGTTACCAAAGCAACGAAATCATAGTTTTTATCTTGTTAACATGCGGGTGTGGGTTTCTACGGTTCAGGTATACCTTAACACGACGCGAGAGCTACACTGACGTCGGGTAGCGACGTCAGGGGTTGAATCCGGTCACGTGCAAGGGTACATCGGACAGCTAGCGACTACGGTAGCATGACACGCTAATGATGGCGAGCAACACAAACGCCGGTGGCAAGGAAGGCCGAGCAAGGGTCATGCGGTCTAGGGAACAGCCATGTTGTGCGCGACTACAACGCAATAAGGCACAGCAACGACACGGGGCTGTTAGAGGATGGAGAGGACAGGTTTGTGGGGGCTCGGCAATTGGGAGAGGGCCGACGCTAAGGTGATACAGACTGTTTTATGGAGGAAGAGGGGTCACCGGCAACGGCTGTCGTGGGTTACCGCACGGTTTAGGAGGGTGGAGGAGAACAGTTTCGGCAAGTGAGAAGGGATGTTGCGGTTGTTTGGTGGGGTGAAGGAGGTTGCCGGAGCAACGAGGGGAGGTCGGCGTGAGACTAGGTCGGAGGTGGGCTGTCGTGGAGGGGAGAAGGAGGTTGGCGCAATGAGGGACAGTCCGAAGGTTGAAGAATAGCAGTTTTTGGGTTCGGTTGCTGTTTTTGTGGGGAGTGCGGCATTTTTAGGGGCTCTGGGTGGCAGCTCGGGTTCAGGTGGCCGGAGTAATGGGCGCTGGCGTTGGGTGATCGGCAAGGGAGGAGGAAGAAGGAGACTGGCTACCTTAGAGGTTGGGGTGATCAGCATTTCTTGTGGGGTTCCGGGCTGGTTGTGGCTGATCTTGGGGCTTTCCAGCGGCTGCTGGGGTGTTTCGGGGTGGTCGGCGGCGGCTCGGCCGACAATGGCCGACGATAAGGGTCAAGGAGTGGCCGTGCGTGAGCTGAGGGGGGGGGGGGGTGGCGGCTAAGAAATAAGAAGGAACCTAGGTTGCGTGGGGTTTTGAGAAATGAGGGGTTGTTTGTTATATGGGTATAGAAATGGGGTACACTTAGGCTTGATGGAGGGAGGGTGTGTGAGAGGGGGAGGGTATAGTTAAGGTGTAGATAGACCAAGGAATGTCATGTGCTACGTATGAAACCATAAGGATTGATCTAATTATTTAAT
Organism: Scilla litardierei; assembly: GCA_030789695.1. Lineage (NCBI taxonomy): Eukaryota > Viridiplantae > Streptophyta > Magnoliopsida > Asparagales > Asparagaceae > Scilla > Scilla litardierei. The sequence continues at coordinate 143,950,693 of CM061138.1, read as the reverse complement.
TTGGGATTGAATTGGCAATTAGCTAGGGTAATTACAAGTTGAAAGTGATTAGTGTGAAAGGCCAACTAAACGGTGTCCGAAAAATATAATAAAAATATCGAGACGACCGTGTCGACGAGAGAATCGAGGCTACGATGGTCGGTCACGGGCTAGGGAAATGAAGAACGGAACTAAAAATAGAGAGGTCAAATGACGAAGTCTAAAGTTACAACACCCCTTCAAACAAAGTTGTTTTGTAGGAGAATGAGCCGTGAAATGACGTTCACGAAAAGTCTCACAAATAAGTACTCTCTCAGAGGGTCACAACGACATATCACATCGCACGTTTGGTTTACAAGAAGAGGCAACTAAAAATATGCGTACGAGAGAAAGTACGCGCACGAAAAATGTACGATCGAAAAACGACCTTGATAGTATCAGTCGTACTCGACCGAGTACGCTTCTTCACTCGGCCGAGTGGCTACGTTACTCGGTCGAGTGGCCTGTTTCTGGAATCAAATCTTCTCCTTCACGCCTCCTCGTCTATTCTATCGATCTCCTTCTTCTCATGCTCATCATCCAGCGCTGTTTGCTCCTCGATAGGGCCATAGGCGATGCTCCGCTACATGTGCAAATCCCTTAAGTTCATTTTTGCTCCCGATTACTCCATATTTCCTGAAATCCGACAGAAAAGAGAAATAGTAAAAAGTAACGAAATATCGTCGAATAATCGTGAAAATCGCAATATGAGCTATCAAAATGACATGCAAACTTGCAGAAAAAAGGTGTAAAATATGGACCGATCAAAATCCCCCAAGCTTGCCTCTTACTCGTCCTCGAGGAAGATGAATAAAAAGGCAAACCTGGTGAATAAAAATAAGGAAAACGAAAAGAAAGAAAGAAAAGAAAGCGAAGAGGGAGGTGCTAGATCATTCTCTCAAGACATTGAGTTGCTAACTCAAATAGCGCGTGCAACGAACAAAACATGCTAAAGATTTTTACTTCAAAATCATGTCGTATGGATGCATTCGATATAGAAACCAAGAAATTCAAAACGATACGAAGCATGAAATCATTCTAGAATTAGCATCGTCTAAAGCATTTAAAATGATATACGTAATCATAAATTGCACACTTTTCAATTGATCGCTTTCTGTTTGGAGTATAAGAGGTATCACACATTATAAAGCAATAAGAATAGTAAGAGATGGCCTAAACGTGGCCGTACAAGTACACGTGTAAACACTTGCCTGCGGTGGCGAGTACATCGTCCGTCCAGAGCGTCCCGTCAAAGCGTCGCGTCGGCGATAGTCCGTCTGAAACAGGATCACGGCGATGTCAGATCGTGCTTTTTGTCAATCCTATTGCGGTTTGTTTCTAAATTTGATGGGACTACCATAACTGTCAAAAAGTCATGTCTTTTGATGAGTTGTTCGGTCTAGATCGACGTCTACCCTATGTGCACAGAAATTCAGTTCGTTCGTCGATCTTTCCTACGGTAGACAACGTTTTAAAGATGCAGAAAATAACTTTAGTTAAATTAAGTTGCTGATTTTATTTAGGTTTTGATGAGCTACGGTGTGGGTTTTACTACTCGTTAGGGGAACTAACCTCTTCAGCGTTTGTCGTAGAATGGACGTAGAGTCTGAACGGTGGAAGCTCCTCGTCGTCTACGGCGTCTCAGCTTCGGTTGACGTAGTAAGATCTGTCCGAACAGCGAACGAAAAGTGTGGACAATGAGCAAGGAGAGATCGACGGTGAAACAGTGAGCAATGGACAGTCCGACGTCGAAACAACAAGTCAAGGACAGAGCGCACTCGAGAAGCGACACACGAGCTGTCGGGCCTTCGGGACGCTGGTCGGCGGTTGCAGCAAGTGCAGTCGGCGGGGGGGGGGGGGGGGGGGGGGGTCTTCGCAGGTGGTCGGGCGGTGCTAGACTGGCCGGCGACGGCTGGAAAAACAAACAGCAGTTGAACTGCTGCTGTTTTGCGCAAGGGAAAAACAACAGCAGCTGGGGGCTGCTCTCGGCTCGATGGCGACGGCGCAGGCAGGGTAGAGCGACGACTGGGCAGTGCAGATCCATCAGGGGCGGCGGCTGGGCGCTCCGACGTACTGCGACGGTCGGAAAATGCACGGCGACGAGCTGGAGCTCCTGGGCGGTGTTCTGGGCGAGGGGAGATAGTCCTGGCGGTCGTCGACGACCATGGAGAGGCCGGGGGGTTGCCGTTTGTGAGGGTTGAAGGGCAGGGCTGAGGCACGGTTCGAGTTGGACATGAGCTATGGGGAGAAGAGGCCGGAGGAGGATGGGTATCAGGCGGGTGTTCGGGTTCTGAAGGAAACCCTAGGGGGTTTACGTAAGGGGAGGAGGAGGCAGTAGGTTAAAATGAATTGGCTTGCTGTGTGATGTCCTCTCATGAAAACACTTGGGCGATGGTAGGTTTAGGATGAATAATATATAGAGTAGAGCGAGAGAAAGATAGGTTCCTATAAAAATAGGTTGGATTTGATTTAACAGTTTGACTTTATAACAAGTCTACAGTTTGATTTGAATTTTTAAAAAACTAAAAGTTTATTCGTTCTCATCTCTTTAAAACGTGTACAGGTTCGTTATAGGGTTTGATAGGATTAGCTTTTAGATTTTTTTTATTAAAAAAATATAAGACCCTCCTTTTTTTAAAAAAGACAACCTATTGCACTAAGGGTTATTAGGGCCTAAATGTGGGATATAAGGGTAACATTAAGTTGTTTTAAGGAAAAAAACGCACAGAGCCAAATCAGAATTAAAATTAATTATAAAAAATGTTTTTAATAATAAAAAGTGTGTTATGCAGAAAGGTCTACAGACATCAAAAAAATAAAAGGAAAATAGTGGGATGATCGTGCCTCCGAGCGGATCGTAGAAACAGGGTCTGGTCGCCCATCTGAACTACGGATGACAGTAAAAAAATCAAATACACCAAATACTCACAAAACACAACTACGCGTAAAAGTACGTACGGTCGAAAAGTGATCGTTACATTCTACCCCACTAAAAGAATGATTCCGACATCGGAATCAACAATACCACTATTCAGAAAACAAAAATGGGAAACGCTCTCTCATTTCCTCTTCGCGCTCCCAAGTGGACTCTCCATGTGATCCGTGATGCCACATCACTCTCACCAGGTCGACTACCTTATTCCTTAAATGATTCTGTCGACGGTCCAAAATCTGCACGGGCTGCTGGTCATATGTTAGGTCCGGACGGACCGTAATCTCTGAGAAATCAACAGTGTGCAATGGATCACTGACGTACTGACGCAACTGAGATACGTGGAAAACGTCGTGGACTCACTCCAAAAAAGGTGACAGAGCAAGGCCGTATGCCACTGCTCCCACATGCTCCAGCACATCGAATGGTCAAATATACCTTGGACTCAGCTTTCCCTTCTTCCCGAATCGGATAACCCCGCGGTTCGGAGAAATCTTCAAGAAGGCGTGATCTCCAGGCTGAAACTCCAAAGGTCTCCTCTTGTCATCGGCCTAATGCTTGAAGCGGTCCTGTGAAATCCTGAGCTTCTCTCTGATGTCTCTCACGACATCCACAGCTTCCACTATCATCTCTGGACCTAACAGCTCCCGATCTCCGATGTCATCCCAGCTCAGTGGCGATCGACATTTCCTTCCATACAAGGCAGCAAACGGCGCCATGCCAATGCTCGCCTGGTAGCTGTTGTTATACGAAAACTCCACCAAGTGAAGATGGTCCTCCCACGAACCCTTCAGATCGAGCGTACAAGATCGTAGCATATCCTCCAGAATCTGAATAGTCCTCTCGGACTGGCCATCAGTCTGCGGGTGGTACGCCATGCTGAAGCTCAGACTCGTATCCAAATTTTCCTGCAGACTTCTTCAGAACTGAGATGTGAACCTCGAGTCTCTGTCAAACACGATGCTTACGGGGACTCCATGTAAGCATACAATCTCCTGCACGTACACTGCCTAGGTCATAAACTAACTCAAAGAGGAACTATAAAGAGAAGTAAAACAAAAGTTACCTTTAGATATTTTCTCGCCAAGACTTCCGTAGACTGTCCCATTCGGAATGGAATGAAGTGCGCAGACTTGGTCAATCGGTCAACGATCACCCAGACTGCGTCGTTCTGTTTCGGGCTCCGAGGTAAACCAGTCACGAAATCAATCGTGATATGTTGCCACTTCTACTCCGGGATGGGAAGCGGTTGTAGCAATCCAGCTGTACGATGGTGCTCGGCCTTCACCTGCTGGCACACCAGACACTTGGCAATGCCCCGTGCCGCACTCCTCTTCATGCCAATCCACCAATAATTCAGACGGAGGTCCTTATACATCTTGGTGCCCCCAGGGTGTATAGAATAAGGCGAGCTATGAGCCTCGCTCAACAGCTCCTCCCGAATATCACCTTCAGGTACACAGAGCCTACTGACATACCTCAGCGAACCATCCTCATGAATCACGAACTCCGTCCGAACTCCAGCTTCAACCTGCCCCCTGATCCTCTGCAGCTTTGGATCTCCTGCTTGTGCTGCCTTGATACGATCCACGATCGTGGACTGAATCTGTAAATTCATGAATGAAAGAACCACACCAGGTAGGACGACCTCGACTTTCATCTCTCTCAGCTCCTGCTGTATCCTACAGTCGACAGTATGCATCATCACGACGGAGAGTCTACTCAAAGCATCTGGCACTACATTCACCTTCCCCGGGTGATACTGCAGATCTATCTCATAGTCAGCCATAAGCTCCAACCATCGTCTCTGACGCATGTTGAGCTCCTTCTGTGTAAAGATGTGCTTCAAGATTTTGTGATCGGTGAAAATCTTCACGCTCTCACTCAGTAAGTAGTGCCCAAATCTTCAACTCAAATATCACCGCTGCCAACTCCAGATCGTGCGTCGGGTAATTCTTCTCATGAGTCCTCAACTGACAAGAAGCGTACGTGACCATGTGACCATGCTGATGCAGAACGCATCCTAGACCCTTCCCTGATGCATCATAATATACCTCGAAGCCTCCGCTCCGATTCGGTACCGCCAATACCGGTGCTGAAGTCAACCTCGCCTTCAAGATACTGAAGGCCTCTTCACAAGCTTCTGACGAATGGAACTCCACGTCCTTCCTCGTCAGCTTCATCATCAGCTCTGCAATCCTCGAGAAATCCTTGATGAACCGCCGATAATAGCCTGCTAAACCAAGGAAACTCCTGATATCTGACGCTGACTGCGGAGTTGGCCAATCTCTGACTGCTCTGATCTTCTCCGGATCCACAGATATGCCATCTCCAGACACCACGTGTCCCAGGAATGCGACTCTGTCCAACCAGAACTCGCACTTACTATACTTGGCATATAGCTTATGGCGTCTCAGCGTCTCCAACATTGTCCTCAGATGACAGTTGTGCTCCTCCTCAGACTTCGAGTAAATAAGGATGTCGTCTATAAATATAACGACAAACTTATCCAGGAAGTCGTAGAAAATTAAGTTCATTAAATTCATGAACACCGCTGGAGCGTTGGTCACACCGAACGGCATGACTACAAACTCATAATTTCCGTACTTCGTCTGGAAAGCTGTATTCTGAATATCCTCATTCTTCACCTTCAGCTGATGGTATCCGCTCCTCAAATTCAATTTCGAGAAGACACTCGAATCTCCAAGCTGGTCGAAAATATCGTCGATGCGCGATAGCGGATACTTATTCTTCACGGTCACTGCATTCAACCCACGATAGTCTACACACATCCGACGAGACCCATGATCACTCCATATTTTACACATTTTTTCTGCATGTTTGCATGCCATTTAGATCGCTCAAATCGTGTTTTTCACATTTATTCGACAATATTGCGATGCTTTTCACGATTTGTTGTTTTTGTCGTATTTCAGGAGATTTGGAGCGATTTGGAGTGATTCTGAGATGCACCCACTCCGGAGTGTCACCGACGACTCTCTAGAGGGGTATTTTGCTATTGGAGAGGAGTGGAAGGAAAAAGAACGTCGTAGGAGCGACGAGGAGGCAAAAACATGAAGGATAGGCATTTTCAGCATGCCACTCGGCCGAGTGAAGGAGTCACTCGGCCGAGCATAGACAGCCCGCTCGGCCGGCCAGATCGGACACGTAACAGAGCCAATATCAGCGTGCACTCGGCCGAGCATTGCCATACCACTCGGCCGAGTACCGAGTCACTACTCGCCCGAGTGGAGCCAAGACGACGACAGAAAAAGAAGCCAAACTCTCTGTTTTTTCGTCTGTACAGTCCCAAGACCGACTCGGCCGAGTGACGAACGACAGTCCGTCCGAGTGAAGAAAGCCCATCGGCCGAGTGAAGAGAAGTCACTCGGCCGAGTGACCTCCGAGGAGACAACCCACAAGACCCCCAACTCTCTGGAATTTGTCAGGGTCTATCACTCGGCCGAGTGAATATTGTCACTCGGCCGAGTGAGCCGCGCTGCCTGTAGCGTAAACTGCGGATTTGAGGCTGCGCAGGGGCATTTTCGTCAGGGTTTTTTTGGCGATTTTGGGGGGTATTTAAACCCAGTTTTTAACCTAGTTTGGAGAGCTTTTCCAGCACTTTTTGCAGCCTTTTTAGATTAACTTTTTAGGGATTAGATTTAGCTTTTAGGGAGGAGAGACAAGTGAGATTTTGTTGGATGCTATCTTGTTCTTCATTGGTTTGTCTCTCTCTCCCTCAAAAACCCCATTTTTATTGATATTTTGAATATAGCAATGAATTCTATTGATTTTGATTGTGAAGTTCAATTGAATTTTATTATGAATTGCGAGTAGTTCTTCGTCTTAGGGCGTAGGGATGAACCCTACGAGCCCAATTTCGAATTTGTGATGAATTGGTGAAACTATTGCTAGAATTGATTAGGGTTAGTTTGGGATTGCTATAATACGATTAGCTAGGGATTCATACCGATTGGGATTTGCAAGAGATTGGATCCCAATTCGATAGGAAGCCCTAGATATTCGAATTGGGTTGTAATTGAATTTCTCCGGAATCGGTTTACAAGAGAATGGACCGAAACTAGGGTTTTCGATTGCAATTCTATACCAATACCCGTTTGCAAGAGATTGGACGGGTAGGAACTATTCTAACCTAGGTCGTAGCTCGAGTTTGCACGAGAGTGGACTCGAGATACGATTGAACGATGATGTTGATCTTCACACTAGTTTGCCTAGGTTAGGGTTTGCAAGAGATTGGACCCTACACTGGGTTGGCTATTGACCGGCAATAGCGCGAGAGCGTGAGCTTGGTTCCACATTTAGTTGCAACTAGTTCACCCGATTTTCATGTCTAGCAATTGTGAAACCTACGAGTCACAATGATGAGATACGGCGAGTAGCGGGGATTCCCTATCCCCTAAGCGTCTTTATTGATTTGTTATTTCTTTTATACATTTGAACGACCGTGACCGCATATTGCGAACATTTCCCGACTTTTCCTATAGCCAGGTGATTCGAAGAAGACACTGTTATTAGGCCTTCCTGTGTTCGATACCCGCTCGCCGCTACACCGTGCGCTTGCGGTAAGACTACGATCGTCGCCGCTCCGGGACGTGTGTCCGGGGTGCGATCAAGTTTTTGACGCCGTTGCCGGGGAGGCAATAGTGTTTGATTCCTAACCTAGCTATTTCTTTCTTTTTGTTCTATTATTTCTATTTTTATTTTGCCCTTCCGTTGTGCTAACTATTTCTTTGAAACTCTGTTTTCCCTTGTGTTTCAGAGTGTTTTCTCACTACAAAGCGTTGACCGTGGAGAACCCGGTCAACGCGGTCAAGGGGCCCGCTTTGGGTCCCTCGGGGGCTTTGAATCGGTGCGGAAGGGTCGAGGGGAAGCCTCGGCCCTGGTTGAGTCGCTCGGCCTCGGACTGACGTGCTCGGCCTCGGCTGGAAGGGGGACGAGGGGTAGCCTCAGTCGCCTGGGCAGGTGTACGGTCGGCGGGTGGCGAGAGAGAGTCTCGGACCCGATTAGGACGCTCGGCCTCGGTAGGACGTGCTCGGCCACGTCAGGCTGACGATGAGGGGAAGCCTCACTGTCCGGTTGATCGAGTGGTCGGAGAGGGGTGAGGGGTAGCCTCGGCCCGTTGATCTGTTGTCCACCTGCGCAGACGAGAACGCTCGTCAGGGGGCCGGACCTTGGTTCCGGCCAAATCCCCTCCGATGCCTAAGTCAGATAGAGATCTGAGAAAGGAGGCCCGGCGGAGACGGTCCGACTCGTGAGGAGATCGTGACGGCGTCTCTCGGTGCGAGCGGGGGAGGAAGGAGATGAATTGGGGGAACGAGGTCGTTGATGGAGTACCTTAGGTTTTGTTACCTGAGTTGCGGTCCCTTTCTTCGTCGTCTTCCTGGCCCTTTTGTAGAGCTCCCAGCGTGATTGCCTCTGGCCCACGTCCCACGCTCGCCGTCGATCGTGCCCCATCAGTCCTCCTTCACCGCCGCTCTCTCCGCCATGCCAGCACCTCCCCATTATCGCTATTTAGTGGTCGCGCGTCCGGGGGAGTGGTTTTCGCAGGAGTGGGTGAGCGACCAACGGGTTGTTGGGGCCGGGTCGGATCGACGTTCGAGAAGGTCCCTTGTAGGGCCTTTGTCGAATGGGCTTTGAGGACGCAGATGGGCTCTTGGGCTCGTGCTTTATGGGTCTCGGTCAAATAGGCGTAACAATTGCCCCCATCGGTCGGGTTGATCGGCCTCGGCCGGTTCGGCTCGGCCGATGTGACCTCTGCCGATTTTGACAGGCTCTCCAGTCGATGCCGACTCATTTATTAGTCGTCATCATGAGTTAGCCCGTTCGATGTTTTTAAGGCGCGGGTTCCGAAGCGCCGTCGGCCTTCAGATGTTGCCACGTGTAGCGGCAAGCTTATCCCTGCCGCTCGCGGAGTCGTCTTATGTGGAGAAGCCGAGGGATTCGTGAGCCGCTATCCCATCGTCTTTCTTCTTTGCGCTGATCCCCCTTCTGTCTGAGCTCTGCCCCATGTCGTCTTCCTCTGCTACGGGTTCGGTTCGGTCGAAGCGCGAGGCGGCTCCGGGTCTGGCGGGTGGCACTCCTTCGGCGATTAGTCAGCACGGGGATGATCTTTCAGGGGTTCCTTCTGAGGCCTTGGCGTGGCCTTCGTCGATCTGTGCCACCGCCATCGGGAGCATGCGCTCCTCCTACCTGCTTCCGCCCTACTTGGCTCGTGCCCCTGGGGCTGACGAGCGGATCTGCTCTCCTGGTCCTAACGAGGTCGGAATATATGAGAAGTGCTTTCACTTCGGGCTTTGTTTCCTGCTTCATCCTTTTATCGTTGAGTTCCTTCAGGCCCACAATGTGTGCTTGTGTCAATTCTGTCCCAACGCCGTCGGGATCCTCGTCGGGTTCGTTGTCGTCTGCATGCTGAAGGGTGTGATGCCCTCTCTTCGCCTCTTTGCCCAGTTCTATCGCCTGAGCCTCCACCAATCGGGGGCGTGGATTTACATCAGCGCCTGCCCGAAGATGTCCCTGGTGCTGGGGTTGCCGAGCTCTCTGAAACGCTGGAAGGGGGAATACGTGTTCGTCACGTTCCCCTCGAGTGTACCCTTCCCGGCTCGGTGGGTGGCGGCCGGTGCCGTTGTTCTTAACCTGGGTGAGCCGACGGCCACTGAGCAGCAGACAGCGAGGGACATGCTGGCAATTCCTACGAGGGAGCGCTCGACCGACTTCCTCTTTAGTGACCACAATTTACGTAAGACGGTGTGGCCCCTAGGTAAGCTGCTCCGAACGTTCGCCCCTCGGAGTCGCCCGGGTTCTGCTCTGTCTCTCATTTCTTCTTTGAGTGCAGGTGGGTTCCCTCTCGGTCCTTCTCCTGCCAGCGCTCTTATGCAGGTCCCAAACCCGGATCCGCGCAGAAGGGACCATGTGTTGGCGGTCCGGAAGAAGCAGCAGGTGGTGACCGCGTCCGGAGGTTCGAAGCGAAAGAAGATGTCGTCTCCCTCTCTCCCCTTGCAGGGGTCTCCCAAGAGGCTCTGTGAGGGGGTCGAGGGGGTCGGCGTCCAGCCGACTGCCGACCGACCTCACCCTGCTCCCGTTGAGGTTGCCTGGCCGTGGGCCAGCCCTTCACCTCTCCCGGATGGCTCTCTCCCTGATGCTTACAGTCGATATCTTGGGGCGTTCCGCTCCGCTCCTGGCGAGTTCCCTTCGTCAGGAGAGGGTCTTCTTTGTCCACGCTTTCCAGTGGGGGAGAAGGAGTCGGTGTTCTCGAGCCGTGGAGCCGCCGCTCGAGTGGCCGAGAACTGTTGTCTCCCTCCCGACCAGGCGGTGTTGGACGGAGTCAGAGGCGATTGCTTGGCTACCTTCGTGATCCAGGCTGGTCAACAGGTAGTGCGTCTCTGCTTGTCCCCCCGTTCTCCAGCTGCTTTTGTCGTCTTACCTTCGTCGCTTTGGCATAGTTGTCCTCGGTGGGCCTCTCGATGAGGCGCCAATTCGCGGCTCTTCCCAAAGCCAAATCAGTGGCCGGGCCAGGCCCTGAGGTCCCTGGCGAGGAGGGGGAGGAAGCTAGTCAGTTAGAGGAAGCGCGGGTCCAGTCCCTGAACTCCCGAATAACCGAGCTGTCCTCTGCCCTGGAGGTGGCGGATCGGGAGAGAGCCGTGGCACTGGCCGCGAAGTCAGAGGCCGAGACGCGGCTCGCCTCTCTTTCAAAAGATGTCGGCGCGCCTGAAGGAGTCAAGCAGGTCCCTGACCCAGCTGTTGCCTCCGAAGCCTCAGAGCTCTCCGATCGTCTAGATGCAGCGGAGGAGCAGGCGAGGGCCCTTGCAGCCCAACTCGTGGAGAAATCCCGGGAGATCGAGACGGAGAGGGCGGAGCACCAACGCCAGGTCGAGACCTTAGAGGCCCGGCTGCGTGGGCTCGAGGAGGTGGATCCGGCCCGGATCGCTCGGGATGCCGTGGCGGAGTATGCCACCTCCTTTGTGGAGACCGCCTTATTGACGTCGTTCGAGAAGGGCTTCGCCCGGTGCCAGTCCGAGATCCAAAAGAAGTTCCCGCTCTCGGGGATTGACTTCGAGAAACTTCGGATGCATTCTGACGCCGAACAGAGTAAGGGGGGAGACCCTAGTGAGCTGCCGGCCTGTGGCTCCACCGGTGCCCCCGGAGAAGAATGAGGGAGGGGAATGCCCCTCGACCTCTTCGTGTATCCCTCTGTATATCTTGTCGCTTTATCTGGAAAGGAATGAATTTAAAACAAATTTATTTCATAGGAAGTGATACATCTATTGAAAGTATTTGCGTAAATGCTCCGCATTCCAAGTGTGAGTGAGAACTCTCCCTTCCATGTCGGCTAGTCGGTAGGCTGCGGGTCCGAGGACCTCGACGACTTTGTAGGGTCCCTCCCATCTAGCCGCGAGCTTCCCTTTGCGAGCGGTATCGGTGGTGAAGCCCGCTTTCCGGAGGACCAGGTCCCCGAGGTGGAAGCTTCTCCCCCTCACCCGAGCGTTGTAGTATCGGGCCACCTTCTGCTTTTGGCGGACGATGGTGGCCAGTGACTGCTCCCGTCGCTCGTCGAGGAGCTCCAGGCTAAGCCCTAGGCCCTGCGAGTTCCGGTCTTCGTCAAAGTATTTGAGGCGAAGAGATTCTTCACCCAATTCGACCGGTACCACCGCCTCGGCCCCGTAGGTGAGCATGAAGGGGGTCTCGCCAGTAGCCTCCTTGTGGGTTGTCCGGTATGACCAGAGTATCCCGGGGAGCTCTTCTGGCCAGTTCCCTTCGGCGTCCTTCACTTTCTTCCGGAGGGGCTCTATGATACACTTGTTGGCCGCTTCTGCCATCCCGTTGGTCTGGGGGTGTGCTACCGAGGCAAAGAGGAGCTTGATTCCCCATTCCTCACAAAAATCTTTAAACCCTGCAGAATCGAATTGCTTCCCGTTGTCTGTGACGATGGCCTGTGGAATTCCGAATCGGGAGATGATGGAGTTCCACACGAAGCTTTTCGCTTTCTTCCACGTGATGGTTGCCAACGGCTCAGCCTCGATCCACTTGGTGAAGTAGTCGACTGCCACGATCAGGTGCTTCCGCTGCCCTCGTCCTGGTTTGAATGGTCCGAGGATGTCGAGCCCCCATTTCGCAAAGGGGAGGGGGCTCACGATAGGGATGAGCTCCGACGGAGGAGTCGAAATGTGGTGGGCGTACCTCTGACATTCTTGGCATTTCTGGACGTAGCTTGCAGCATCTTTGGCCAAGGTCGGCCAGTAGTACCCCTGTCTTAAGATCTTCTGCGCGACTATCTTGCCCCCGTGGTGGTTCCCGCAGATCCCGTCGTGAACCTCTCGTAGGACGTAGTCAGCTTCTTGCGGCCCGATGCACTTCAGGTATGGGAGGACGTCCGTCTTGGTCCAGCGTCTCCGGTAGAGCGTCCCCTCATGGATCATGTATCGGAGTGCTTTTCTCTCCAGGGTTCGGCGTTCGTCCCCATCGGCCGGGACCTCTCCGTGGGCGAGGTATCGGATGATCGGGTCCATCCAGGTGGGCTCTTGGTCGATCGCCATCACCTCGTGCTCCATCGTGCTGGGGGACGGCAGGTTCTCTACGTAGATGGTGCGGCCCAGCTCCTTTGGTGAGGACGAGGCCAGCTTCGACAACGCATCGGCCCGTGCATTCTCTGACCGTGGGAGGTGTAAGACCTCCACGTCTTTGAATTTGGACATCGCCGCTCTGGCGACTGGGAGATATCTCTGCATCGCCTCCTCCCGTGCCTCGTAGCTCCCTAAGAGTTGGTTGACAATGAGCTTCGAGTCGCTCAGGAGGCGGACGGATTCGGCCCCGAGCTCCAGGGCCAGCCTTAGGCCGTTGATCACAGCTTCGTATTCCGCCACGTTGTTCGTGGCGGGGAACTCGAACCGCAGCGTGTATTCCACAATGTTCCCCTCCAGAGATCGGATCGCAATCCCGGCCCCGCCTCCTGACTGTGTTGCCGACCCGTCCACATGAACTATCCACGCTCCTGGATCCTCTAGATGGAAGTGGTCAGCCGAAAGAAAGGATAGGGGTGGAGCAGTTACCGTCCCTGGGTCTTCTCCCTCCGGGGGGCCATTTCCTTCCGTCGTGCACTCGGCGATGAAGTCGGCTAGGGCCTGTCCTTTGATGGCCGTGCGTGATTTGAATCGGAGGTCGAACTCGCTCAGCTCCACTCCCCAGTTTAGCATCCTTCCCATTCGGTCGAATCTCTTGAGGTTCTGTTCCAGCTGCGAGTCGGTCAGGATCAGTATGGTGTGGGCCTGGAAATAGGGTCGGAGCCTCCGTGCTGAGAGGACGAGGGCGTACGCCAGTTTCTCCATGGGCGAGTATCACACCTCCGCCCCCTTCAGGATCCGGCTCGTGTAATATACCGGCCATTGCACGCCGCCGTCCTCCCGGATCAGCACCGAACTCACAGCTTCCTCCGCGCACGCCAGGTAAAGGCTCAGCGAGTCCCCTTCCCGGGGTTTGGACAGGAGAGGTGGGCTGCAGAGGTACTCTTTGAGGTCCCCGAACGCCCGGGAGCAGTCTTCGTCCCAGAGTATCGTCTTCCTATTGTTCGGAGGTTCCGCGATTGCTTTCCTCAGGACCTTGAAGAAGGGGAGCGATCTTTCCGCTGATTTGGAAAGGAAGCGCCCCAGGGCTGCGATGCGCCCGTTCAGCCTCTGTAGCTCCTTGATCGTCGTCGGCTCGCGCATGTTGACCAGCGCCTCGATCTTGTCGGGATTAGCTTCAATACCACGGTTAGTTATCATAAATCCCAAGAATTTGCCAGATCTTACCCCGAACGTGCACTTCGCGGGGTTGGGCCGAATGTGGTGTCGCCGCAACCGCTCGAAGGTCTCCCGCAAGTCGGTGATGTGGTCTTCCGGTCGCTTTGACTTGACAAGCATGTCGTCGACGTAGACTTCTAGGTTCCTGCCGATCTGGGAGCTGAACACCTTGTTGACCATTCTCTGGTAGGTGGCCCCCGCGTTCTTCAAGCCAAAGGGCATCTTCTTGTAGCAGTAGGTTCCCCGGTCCGTCGTGAAGGCTGTCATCTCTTCGTCCCGGGGGTCCATCTGGACTTGATTGTACCCGGAGTAAGCGTCCATGAAGCTTAGCATCTCGTATCCTGAGGCGTTGTCCACCAGGTGGTCGATGCGCGGCAGGGGGTAGCTGTCTTTGGGGCAGGCCTTGTTGAGGTCACTGAAGTCCACGCACATCCGCCACTTCCCGTTGGGTTTTTTGACCATCACCACATTCGACAGCCACTCCGGGTACCAGACTTCTCGTATGAAGCCGGCATCGAGGAGACGCTCCACTTCCTCGGAGGCTGCCTTCATCTTCTCGCCGCCCAGGTTACGCTTCTTCTGTCTAACCGGTTTGGAGTTGGGGTCGGCGTTGATCTGGTGGACGATCACCTGGGGGTCCACGCCGGGCATGTCTTCGGGCGACCAGGCGAAGATGTCCAGGTTCGCCTCCAGGAATTCGATCAGCTGATCCCTCAGGTCCGGGCTCAGCCCTCTCCCGATCGAGACGAACCGGCCCTCGACGTCCGTGACCGGGATTTGCTCCTGCTCCTCCGCAGGGGTGGGCCTGGGCCCACTCCTTAAGTCGAGCGCGGCCATCCGGTCAGCTAGTCGATCCTCGGGACCTTCCTCCACCAGTTGATAACAGGTATTCGGTCTCCCCGCGTCGCCTTCGACTTGCCCCATTCCCCCGGCGTTCGGAACTTAATGGTCCGATGGAGGGTCGAGACCACCGCGCCGACGGCGTTGAGTAGGGGTCGGCCGATGATCCCGTTGTATTCCGACCCGATCCCCAATACGATGAATTCCACCGCTAGGGTCACAGAGTCTGGTGTGTTTCCGAGCGTTACCGGGAGATGGATAGTGCCGATGATGGGGGTGGAGTGACCCGTGAATCCGACCACGGGACCCGAACGAGGTCACAAGTCTTCTTTCTGCCGGCCCATCTTCTCCAGGGTTGACATAAACAGGACGTCACAGGAGCTGCCGGTGTCGACAAGCAGCCGTCGCACTAAGGTAGTGTCTATGACCACTGATACCACCAAAGCCACGTCCGAGCTGCGTGCCGTTATGGGCGCACTCGGTCTCCCGAACGGTAGGGAAGGGGGGGCATCCCGGCCCTTTCCCCACAACTCTCCTCGCGTCGGTCCCGTGCCCCTTCTTGGCAACGATGGCGGGCCCTGTCGCCCCGCGTCGGGGCCTCGCCCTTCTTTCGCCGAGAGGAGGGAGGCCGCGTCATCGCAGATGTGGTTTGTTTCTTCGTGGGACAGTTTTCAGTTCCCACAGACGGTGCCAGATGTTTCAGAGTGTTTTCTCACTACAAAGCGTTGACCGTGGAGAACCCGGTCAACGCGGTCAAGGGGCCCGCTTTGGGTCCCTCGGGGGCTTCGAATCGGTGCGGAAGGGTCGAGGGGAAGCCTCGGCCCTGGTTGAGTCGCTCGGCCTCGGACTGACGTGCTCGGCCTCGGCTGGAAGGGGGACGAGGGGTAGCCTCAGTCGCCCGGGCAGGTGTACGGTCGGCGGGTGGCGAGAGAGAGTCTCGGACCCGATTAGGACGCTCGGCCTCGGCAGGACGTGCTCGGCCACGGCAGGCTGACGGTGAGGGGAAGCCTCACTGTCCGGTTGATCGAGTGGTCGGAGAGGGGCGATGGGTAGCCTCGGCCCGTTGATCTGTTGTCCACCTGCGCAGACGAGAACGCTCGTCAGGGGGCCGGACCTTGGTTCCGGCCAAATCCCCTCCGATGCCTAAGTCAGATAGAGATCTGAGAAAGGAGGCCCGGCGGAGACGGTCCGACTCGTGAGGAGATCGTGACGGCGTCTCTCGGCGCGAGCGGGGGAGGAAGGAGATGAATTGGGGGAACGAGGTCGTTGATGGAGTACCTTAGGTTTTGTTACCTGAGATGCGGTCCCTTTCTTCGTCATCTTCCTGGCCCTTTTGTAGAGCTCCCAGCGTGATTGCCTCTGGCCCACGTCCCACGCCCGCCGTCGATCGTGCCCCATCAGTCCTCCTTCGCCGCCGCTCTCTCCGCCATGCCAGCACCTCCCCATTATCGCTATTTAGTGGTCGCGCGTCCGGGGGAGTGGTTTTCGCAGGAGTGGGTGAGCGACCAACGGGTTGTTGGGGCCGGGTCGGATCGACGTTCGAGAAGGTCCCTTGTAGGGCCTTTGTCGAATGGGCTTTGAGGACGCAGATGGGCTCTTGGGCTCGTGCTTTATGGGTCTCGGTCAAATAGGCGTAACACCTTGCATGTACACGAGATCATCGGCGAACCCCGAAGAGATACTATACGATCCGGAGATCGAGCGTACATTGAGGAGGATCCGAGCGGAGAGGAGACCCGTCACGGAAGGAAATTTTATGACCCATCCGGAGACACCAGAAGAATTGGCGACTCGAATGGCGAGGATCATCTCCATAAGAGATAGGCTTCGGCCTAAGACTTCTTCCACGACCTCGTCCATAGCCATGCCGGAGTTGGCGGCCGACAAAAATTTTGAATTGAAGACCAGATTGGTGGTCCTTATGCAACAAGATCCTTTTCATGGGAACTCCCATGAAAACCCTCATTACCACATCCAGCTCTTCCTATCAAAGTGTGCCACCTTCCAAATGCCGGGCATCTCCGTGGATGCTATCAGACTGCGCCTCTTCCCTTTCACACTCAAGGACAAGGCATTATATTGGTTGAAGACGCAAGCTGAAGGAATCTTCACCACTTGGGATGAGTTGGCGAGTGTCTTCGTCGACAAATTTTACCCGCCCTCCAAAACGGTGAAGATAAGAAGTGCTCTCATGTCCTTCAAGCAAGGACCACAAAAGACTCTCTATGAAGCATGGGAGCGCTTCAAGGACTTGCAACATCAATGCACCCATCATAGCATTGAGGATTGGGAGCTTGTCCATAGCTTTTACAATGGACTCCAACCGGGGACGAAGCAGATTATTGATGCCATGGCAAATGGAGCCATTTTGTCGAAGACTCCCAATGAAGCTACGGCCTTGCTTGAGGAGATGGCCTCGAACAACCAACAATGGGGGGACGAGCGAGGACATTCTTCATCCTCCTTGAAGCCCACAAGTATCTATGAGGCCAAGGCCGTGGCGGAGCTTTCTAGCAAGTTTGACTCTCTCCACAAGGTAGTGGAGAGATTGGAGAAATTCATTACGGAGCCTCAAGGAGCCCCTTCTACATCCACGCCGATAAATCATATAAGCGATTGGCAAGACCAATCCCAAGCCATGTATGTAGGAGGAGAGCAAGGAGAAGGAGCTTTGGAGCAAATTCAATACGTCACGGGGAATTCTAGATATTGGGCCAATCCGGCCGCTAGAAACCATCCGGGTTTCTCATATGCTAATAATGATGGTGCATTGAACCCCCCGCAACACCAACCTCCTCAAGCTCGAGCTCCACCACCACAACCAAATTATCCACCAAGGGGGCCACCGCAACAAAACTTCCCGCCTAGGCAACAAGTGGGACCTTATAGGCCACCCGGGTACAATCAAGGGTGGAGAAATCCCAACCCACCGCAAGCTCAACCACGTCCGGATTTTGAAGCTAAGGTGGAGGAGTTTATGGCGGAACAACGAAAGATCAATGCCACATTGAAGGCGGGACAAGATTCTCTCGCCACCGTCGTCGCTCAAATTGGGGAGCAACTTGCGTTGCTCAATAAAAACAATCAATAATTGCCGGCTCAACCCGAGCCGAATCCACGGGGCAACACCGGCCATATCAATGCGGTCGTTGCGGTTACTACAAGAGGAGGGAAGGATACCACTCCCCCCATGACTCAAGTCAAGAAGCCCGTGGTGGAGAATCTAGAAGAAAGCGAGCCGGTAATTGAAGTGGCAAAGGAGAAGGAGCCGCAAGAAGGAGAAAAATCTAGAATGGATGAGCTTATTGATGAGCGCCGATTTATGCCACCGGCGCCCTTCCCTCAACGGCTATCTAGAGCCAAGATGGAGAAACGGCTAGCCAAGTTTCTCGAGTATTTGAGAGGGGTGAGCCTCAATATCCTCTTCCTCGACGCTTTAGTGGAAATCCCATCTTACACCAAGTTCATAAAGGACTTGATCACAGGAAGGAAGAGGAAGGAGAAGATAATACTCGCGGAGGAAGGGACTTGGTTCACAAAGAGGGAAAACGAGCCCGCCAAGCTTAAAGATCCAGGGAGTTTCCGGATTCCTTGCACTCTAGGCGGCGTCCCCCTACAAAAAGCATTGGTGGACTTGGAGGCTAGTGTTAGCCTCATGCCCCTCTCCATGTTCCGGAAGTTGAATACCGGCACGTATTTGAAGCCTACCAACATGCGGATTCAACTAGCGGACGGGAGGATTACAAGACCGGTTGGGATCGCGGAGGACATCCCACTTCAAGTTCCGGGGGGCATATGTTTGCCATGCGATTTCGTGATAATGGACGTCAAGGAGGAGGGCGATACATCACTCATACTTGGACGCCCGTTCCTCGCCACCACCGGTATCATCGTCGATGTGCGGGAGGGGACCCTTACCTTGAACGTCGGCAACATCGAAGTGGAGCTTCATATACCGAAGGCAATGAAGCACATGCCGTATCACGAAGAGCTAGATTACATGGACCTCCTTGATGAGGTCATTGAAGAGGCGATACCCCACTCCATCGGCGCACCACACGAAGATAGCTTCGAAGAAGGCCTAGACTTGGCCGAAGAAGAGAAGATGGAGCACTCCCCCGATATCTCCATGGAAATTGATGATGGCGACGCTGATGTCGCAAGAATACGGGAGCTCTGCAAGCTCTCGAAGTTGAGGACTCCGAAGAAAGCTCCACCGATACGAAGATCGGTGTCACCGGCAAAGAGGAAGACCGGAGCAAGCTCTAGCTTGGGGGAGCCACCCCCAACATTGCCCATGACGAAGGGGCGCTGAGGAAGACCACACCCCACCATGATCCAAATCCGAGTGGTCTTCCAAGTAAGTTCGATGGGTGCACTCGTATGCACCCAACATCAAGCGGTAAGTTGAAGATTTAAAGGGGTCGAGCTCAAGACCTTAAACGAGCGCTTGTCGGGAGGCAACCCGACGGTTATCGCATTTTTTTCTATTTTGGTTTTTATTTTTGTTTTAGACTTTATTAGTGTTTTTGAGTCGTTTGCCCGAAATTTTTTGACAACGGGTCCTATTTTCTTTGACAGGAGAGGAGAACGGGATATCTATCATATGGAGGATGACTAAGGCGAAGAAGAGCGCTCCAGGAACGTGCTCGAGGCTTAGGAGAAGGAAGAAATCAACTGGAGAAAGAAAAACAGAGATTAGAGCCAAAACGGAGCATCACAGCAGAAAACAGGGCCTCACTCGGCCGAGTACCATAGCCACTCGGCCGAGCAACCAACGTCGTCCGCCCGAGTGGTGCACCAACGAGGGAAGTCTGCTGCACCCAACTCTCTGTTCTTTTTTCGATTTCAGTATAAATTGCCACTCGGCCGAGTATATATCTTCACTCGGCCGAGTGAAACTGATACGCTCCTAGGGCGAGGATTGCCGAGTAGCTTGTGCCACTCGGCCGAATGGACTTTTTCCACTCGGCCGAGGGTGGCAAAGCCACTCGGCCGAGGGTGGCAAAGCCACTCGGCCGAGTCGTATGAGGGGAGTAGTTTTTAAAAATATTTTTCGTTACGATCACTCGGCCGAGTGACACTGTCACTTGGCCGAGTCGTAACCTCTCCTATATAAAGCGCAGCGGGCTCGGCGCGGAATTCGAAGCGCCTTATTCCCAATTCTCGCCTGAGCCCATGCGACCGCTGCTCTCCTCGCCCGCTGCGACCACCCCCTCGCCCGAACGCCGCCCTCGACCGCCCGACCACCGGCGGCCGAGCCCCGACCACCGACCGCCGACCACCCTCACCGCCGACGACTCCCTCGCCGCCGGCCGACCTCCGCTAACCCCAATTTCGCCCCATTTCTCCATTTTCTCGTATTTTTCGACGATCCGTGCACCTATCGAGCCCCTACCTCAAATCAATTTCATTGTCTATCTATTATACCCCTAACCCCCCATGTATTTTGAATTTTACACGCTGATATCGTTGTTTGATGTGTAGGCTATCTTGGGGAGCTTAGGGGAGCTTAGGGGAGCTTCCGGGTGCACTTTTGGCCTTGTGGAGTCGGCGTCTTCGCATGCATCCGCTGTTTTGCTCTCGCGGCGTGTTCAGGTACCTTCGTTCCATTATTTTTAACACGCCACATTTTATATTCGTTGGGTGATCACTCGGGGCACACATGCCGCCCCGTACACGGCCACGCACTAGGAGAGCTTCCGCCAAGCGGAAGCGGCCGGATGAGCCCGGCCCCTCCCACGAGATGGAGGACTCTCCTCCGCCTACACCACCTCACCCCACACAGCCACAGCCTGCCGACCCAGTCCACCCACAGCCACTTCCAGCCGAGCCCATCCACCCACAGCCACCACCGGCTCCTATCGTCGGGCCGCTGGGTATTACGTTCCGAGACGACGCACATCGCGTCGCTTTTGAGCGTATCGCCCAGCGCTCGATAGTGCCCTCCAGGTTCGCACACCTTGCTGACCTAGACCGCCTGGGGGTACTTGAGGGGTTGCTCACGTTGTACGACAACGTGGGTTGGCGAGACTTTCTTTCTGTGTCGGCGGACACCTACGTCCGTCCGACACTCGAGGTGCTCAGCTCGATCGCCCGGACCGCTGAGGGATGCTCCTTCCGACTTATGGACCGAGAGTGTCAGATCACTCTCGATATGCTTCGAGCGTTCTTTCAGTGGCCCGCAGTCCCCACGCCCGACCGAGCCTACGCCCCCACACACATCCCTCCCCCATCCTTCGATTCACACGCCTTCTGGGCCCGGATCACAGGTTTACCACAGGCCTTTGACCCTAGTAGGGCCAAGGCCTCGGCCATAGTCCACCACTGCCTCCGCATAGCACAGCGCCTTATGGCGACCACCTTTCTAGCGAGGTATGAGCCTGGGATGATGTCTACGCCTGAGCTCTATATGCTCTACGTGATGACTCACCCCAGAGTTCTGGATAGGGATGGTGTTACGTTGGTCCCTGCCATTGAGATTGACGTCGCTAGCTGGTTTTTGGACCGCATCATCGTATCGGTGGGCGCTCGCTCCCCGATATGTTGCGGCGGCCTGATCATCCTGCTAGCCCTGATGACCGGCGAGGACCTTCCGGCTGACCTTAGACGAGCCCCGGGCCCCACTGCACTATCGATAGACGTCATGGCCCGGATGAAGATGCTTCATCCGCACGGCCAGCGGCACTGGGTATGGTTGCACGGTCCGTTCGGTGCTGACTACATGATCCTTCCGAGCCCCGCTCGGACACACATAGGACCAGCACACGACGACTGGCTTCCGACGATGGATCTCCTGATCCCCGTCGCCTACATGCTAGAGGCCGAGGGAGCTGAGCCTGCACCACCTGCACACCCTGCACCGCCAGTTGACCCTGTGTTCCCTCAGCCTGAGCCTGCACTTTCTGTCGCTCCCGACACTTCTGTCCCCACTTCTGCCAGTGTTGGGAGTACACTTGCTGAGCCTACGCCCACCACGTCTACCACTACCACCACCACTGCTGTGCCCTTGTCGGTTGAGCCACTCACCTCTCTGCTACCCGAGCGTCCACCCACCATACTTGAGAGCGGCGAGTCTTCCTTTGCTTCCGTCGTGGAGACCCTATCCACTTTGATCTCCGCTGGGGTTTCACCTTTTGGACCCCACACTTCCTCGCCAGTGGTCGACCCTTCTGTCTCCACCGTAGCTGTTCTATCTGAGAGTGTCGTGACTTCTGTCCCCACGTCTGTGTCATTGACCTCTCTTGTCGCCTCGTCACCGATTTTGTCTTCCACTCCCACTGCTGCTGCTTCCACCTCACACCAGCCTGCGTCCCAGCCTCGCACTGAGGTTGGGCATCCACTAGTGAGCACAGCACCCTTACCACCCATGCCTGCTGTCCCGATCACCTACACTGCCCGTATTAGACATCCCCGACCAGCTCAGCCTAGACATGTCCGTCCCTCCGCTCCACCACCCCCTGACGCCTTAGTTCAGAGCGTCCGTGCTCTTGAGGGGGCGATGAGTGGACTCCGGGGCGATTTTAGGGCTCTGTCTTCCACAGTCACCGCCATGCAACACCGCCTCGAGCTACTTCTTGGCATTCACTTTTGCCTGACCCAGATCCTCGAGCGACTGCCACGACCACCACCCACCCAGCAGACTGTTCCACGCCCACCACCCCCACCACCACCCACCCAGTAGACTGTTACCCAGCCACCACCCCCCCACCTCCGCCTCAGGACGGAGATGGCACAACACCACCACCTTAGGCACACCCTTGATGCCATCGATTTTTTGCCATTATGCTGCCCATTCTCTGCTTGGTCCTGATGCTTTTTGCCCGCCCCCTCCTCCCCTCACTATTTTTGTCCACATTTTGATCATATCATTCTATATCCTTTTTCGGGAGTGAGGGAGAGTATTTTTGGTGACACACACATATCTGCATCACTCTTATCCTTGCATGCATCACATTCGCATCATATTTTTCATTTTGTTATTTTTATTTCTTTTTATCATGCATGCATACCCACCCCCCCACCCATTACCCGTCTCTCGGTGTGCCACACTTCGCACATTGAGGACACTGTGCACTTTAGCTTGGGGGAGTGAGTTCTCACGCTTTTTGTTTTTTCACCTTTTATTTTTAGTTTCTTCTCACGTTTTTTTGCACCCATTTTTCAGCACGTTTTTTCTTTTTTTTACCATGCATCACGTTTTTTCTTATTTTCCGTGTGTGCTACATTGTAAATATCCTTGTTTTTCGTTTATCTTTATTTCTTTCATCTTTTGCTAGAGATGACTTTTCTGTGATGATGATGACGTGGTGTTAGCTTTTCTCTATCTGCATGCTATATTTGTCGTGTCATAGCTTTTTATTTCTGATATCATATGCTATGTCCTGCATTGCATTTAGAAATAGTAACCCACTCTCTTTTGGTGTATGAAAATGGATGAAATTCTATCATTAGCTGATGTCTGATGATTCATATGTATGCTCGTAGAAAACACACCAAGATTCACGCATTGATGCATATATCTGGAGTACTGCTTTCCTTTCTCTCATATCACTTCTTATTGCATGACTTGTACGTTTCACTTCAGGTTGATTGAATTGTTGCTAGCAATGATAAATCTGGATTAGTTTACTTTTTGAGATTAAACTGAGTAGATTATATTACCCTGCTGAAGTTGTCATGCACGTCCTATAGAGTGAACTGAGAGATACATTTATTTCTTTCTCCACATATCTTGAACATTATTTCTCTATTTTAAATTCATTGGTGAATCTCCCCTTAGCGATTCTATTATTGGCATTCCCCCGTTATTAAAATCACATGCTCCAAACTCCCCAAAACCCAAAGAAAAAATTCTTGTATATCCTTCTCTTTGATTTGGGATCATTGTGTATATATGTTATTTATGAAAAAAAAGAAAAAGAAAAAAAAAGAAAAAAAAAGAAAAAGAAAAAAAAGAGATTTGAGAATAAGTGAAGGAAGGAGAAAAGAAGTTCGAAAACGATCCCATCTCATATACTTTGTCTCTTTCTTCCCTCTTTTGTTTTTGTTTTCTTTGACTTTTGGAGCTTCATAAGAAATGGGGATGTAAATATTGTTTTGTACATGCCACCACGCTTATAGATAAGCTTGGGGGAGAGAATCCAATGATGTGTGAGAGAGTGACTACTTGACGGTGCATGACAACCTAGGCTAAGTAATATTTTATACTCGGTGAGATTGCTAAAGTTTCACGAAATCCAGAAATCTACGCTTAGCATTCACTTCATGAAAACCACACTTTTTCTATTCTTTCTACTCTATCGTGTGATATCTCTTATACTCCTTATAGAAAGCATTCAATTGAAAAGTGTGTGATCTACGGTATTGTATACCGCTTTAGATGCTTCAGACGATGTTAATCTTAGAATTATTCCATTTTTCATGCTATATTGATATTCTTGGGTTTTCTATTTCAAATGCGCCATTATACTATGATATTAAAATAAAAGTCTTTGACATGTGTTTTATATTCGATGCATGCTATATGAGTAAGCAAAACCCACGTCCTGAGAAAATGATCTAGCAACTTCCCTCTTCGTTTTCTATTTTGTTTTTCGTTTTCTGTTTTCCACCTTTCCGCAGTTTTCTTTATCCACCGGGTTCGCTTTTTACTTATCTTCCTCGAGGACGAGTAAGAGGTAAGCTTGGGGGATTTTGATCACTCCATATTTTACACCTTTTTTCTGCATGTTTGTATGCCATTTAGATCGCTCAAATCGTGTTTTTCACATTTATTCGACAATATTGCGATGCTTTTCACGATTTGTTGTTTTTGCCGTATTTCAGGAGATTTGGAGCGATTTGGAGTGATTCTGAGATGCACCCACTCCGGAGTGTCACCGACGACTCTCTAGAGGGGTATTTTGCTATTGGAGAGGAGTGGAAGGAAAAAGAACGTCGTAGGAGCGACGAGGAGGCAAAAGCAAGAAGGATAGGCATTTTCAGCATGCCACTCAGCCGAGTGAAGGAGTCACTCGGCCGAGCATAGACAGCCCGCTCGGCCGGCCAGATCGGACATGCAACAGAGCCAATATTAGCGTGCACTCGGCCGAGCATCGCCATACCACTCGGCCGAGTACCGAGTCACTACTCGCCCGAGTGGAGCCAAGACGACTGCAGAAAAAGAAGCCGAACTCTCTGTTTTTTCGTCTGTACAGTCCCAAGACCGACTCGGCCGAGTGACGAACGACAGTCCGCCCGAGTGAAGAAAGCCCATCGGCCGAGTGAAGAGAAGTCACTCGGCTGAGTGACCTCCGAGGAGACGACCCCCAAGACCCCCAACTCTCTGGAATCTGTCAGGGTCTATCACTTGGCCGAGTGACATTTGTGACTCGGCCGAGTGAGCCGCGCTGCCTGTAGCGTAAACTGCGGATTTGAGGCTGCGCAGGGGCATTTTCGTCAGGGTTTTTTGGGCGATTTTGGGGGTATTTAACCACAGTTTTTAACCTAGTTTGGAGAGCTTTTCCAGAACTTTTTGTAGCCTTTTTAGATTAACTTTTTAGGGATTAGATTTAGCTTTTAGGGAGGAGAGAAAAGTGAGATTTTGTTGGATGCTATCTTGTTCTTCATTGGTTTGTCTCTCTCTCCCTCAAAAACCCCATTTTTATTGATATTTTGAATATAGCAATGAATTCTATTGATTTTGATTGTGAAGTTCAATTGAATTTTATTATGAATTGCGAGTAGTTCTTCGTCTTAGGGCGTAGGGATGAACCCTACGAGCCCAATTTCGAATTTGTGATGAATTGGTGAAACTATTGCTAGAATTGATTAGGGTTAGTTTGGGATTGCTATAATACGATTAGCTAGGGATTCATACCGATTGGGATTTGCAAGAGATTGGATCCCAATTCGATAGGAAGCCCTAGATATTCGAATTGGGTTGCAATTGAATTTCTCCGGAATCGGTTTACAAGAGAATGGACCGAAACTAGGGTTATCGATTGCAATTCTATACCAATACCCGTTTGCAAGAGATTGGACGGGTAGGAACTATTCTAACCTAGGTCGTAGCTCGAGTTTGCACGAGAGTGGACTCGAGATACGATTGAACGATGATGTTGATCTTCACACTAGTTTGCTTAGGTTAGGGTTTGCAAGAGATTGGACCCTACCCTGGGTTGGCTATTGACCGGCAATAGCGCGAGAGCGTGAGCTTGGTTCCACATTTAGTTGCAACTAGTTCACCCGATTTTCATGTCTAGCAATTGTGAAACCTACGAGTCACAATGATGAGATACGGCGAGTAGCGGGGATTCCCTATCCCCTAAGCGTCTTTATTGATTTGTTATTTCTTTTATACATTTGAACGACCGTGACCGCATATTGCGAACATTTCCTGACTTTTCCTATAGCCAGGTGATTCGAAGAAGACACTGTTATTAGGCCTTCCTGTGTTCGATACCCGCTCACCGCTACACCGTGCGCTTGCGGTAAGACTACGATCGTCGCTGCTCCGGGACGTGTGTCCGGGGCGCGATCAACCCATCCTTTTTCTTCACGAGCAGGACCGGTGCACCCCAAGGTGACACACTAGGGTGGATGGAACCCTTCTATAGCAACTCATCCAATTGCTTCCACAGCTCTTCAAGCTCAGCAGGAGCCATACGGTACGGCGCCTTCAATATAGGTTGCGCTCCTGACATAAGATCTATACCAAACTCTAAAGCTCTATCGGGTGGCAAACCTGAGATATCCTCTGGGAATACGTCGTCGAAGTCTCTGACGACTGATGGTCGGCTGACCTCCATCTGCATAGCTGCAACAATCGGTGTCTCTGGCTTGGCCCGAAATCTGATGGGCCCAAGCGACTCATCTCTGCTGTGAAATGCAAACTTCGGGTGGCATGGAATCCTGAACACCACCTTCTTGCTGTGACATTCGATCGAGGCATGGAAGTCTCCCAGCCAATTAATGCCAAGGACGACATCGAAATGCGGCAGATCATGGACAATAAAATCTGCAAAAAGTTTGTGTCCACTGACCACCAACGGGATCGATCGACAACCCAGATTCACTGTCACCACTCCGTTCCCTGTGGTGATGTCCCAACACTTGGGGAGTGTATGGGTGGAAATAGAGTGTCCTGTTACAAATCTCCAGGATATGATGCACATAGATGCACCGGAGTCGAACAAGGCCAAAGCCGGGTGAGATGACACTAGAATGGTGCCTAAGACATAAGGGAACTAAGGTCAAACAAGCTACTCTAACTAACACGGTAATAAACAAAGCTAAACAAAAGATCTAAACTATGAATTAAAAGACTAGGCCAGAAGAAACACCTGCAATAACTCCATCCACATCTTCAGCCTTAACGGCTGTCATGGTGTAAGCCGGCCTCTGGGGTTGCGCTGCCCGCTGAAACATCTGTCTCTGTGGTTGTAACGACTGGTTTTCATGTATCTGGATTATTTATATTATATATATGTTTTGGAGGATTTTCTCCTCATGCGTGGTTTTCGTCTCCGTAGCTTTCACTTTCGACCGTTTCGTCGTGATTTTCTAGCTTCTTCCTTGGAATCGTCGATTTCGGAGTAAGTCATTCGTGACGGGCTTCATATCGGTCATATCTTATTGTTAGATCAAGCCTAGGAGTCTTTGGAATCGATCCCGGAGCTTCGCGCTCCATTTCAGAACTTTCGGTGCACGTTAGCCGGTACAAGAAGGGGAACCGACCGACTAGATGACGATTTAGTCTGTCGGCAAACCTTCATGGACCGACTAGTGGGCTTTGTTAATTATTCAGGAGTTACTGTTTATCGTTAGTCGGTCTAAGAACATTTTTCGACCGACTAGGTAGCAAACTAGTCGGTCAGCAATCGTTCTTTAACCGACTAACTCTATGTTCATTTTTGATGACAAGTACTATTCATTCTTAGTCGGTCTAAGAACGTTCATCGACCGACTAGATGAGAAACTAGTCGGTCAGTAGTTGTTCTTTGACCGACTAAATATAAATCCTATTTTTGTACAGGAGTTACTGTTTGGACTTAGTCGGTCTGCGTTGGTCAACCGACCGACTAGTTCCCAAACTAGTCGGTCAGTGGTTGCTCTTCGACCGACTAATCAGTGTCGAAACCCTAATTTCTGGGCAGCCGCCAGCTCTTCCTATTTAAACCCCCCAAACGTTTTTCTTTTCTTCTTTCATTTTTCCTGAGCCTCCTTCTTCCCCAAATCATCATCCATCTAACCCTAGCCTTCCTCCTTCATTAAGAGCCTCTCCCCCTCTCCATTTTGGCCGGCCACCACCTCTAGGTCGCCGGAAAACCCCCAAAACCCCATTTCTCCAGATTTTCCCCATCCATTCCAGATCTGAACCCTAAGTTCCCCGGATCGTTTCTTCCGTTGCCGTGCTTGCTCGGCATCGTTCTTCCGCTTCCGATACGGTAATAACTCGATCTCTTAATATCCTCCTAGCCCATTTGTGTTTTTGTGAAACCCTAATAAAACTAGGTTGGATGTTATTCTAATGTTGTTTTGCCTTGGCAGCGATCTCATCTACGTAGTTAGCATTTATGTGACGGCCTCGTTGATCGTCACCCTCGGTGCTAGGCAAGTGAAACTTGCATCTCTTGATTTGGGCCATGTCTTAGGCCATCTCCTTGCTTTAGCATAAAAGAGACTAGACGGTGAAAGGATAGCCGTCTGGACGCCATTGACATAGCTTGACAACGAAGCTTGGTCCGTCACCTTCATCATGCTTGTATGTCACGTTTAATTTCACTTAACGGTACGCGTATTAACTGTTCATGTCATCCATGCATCTTTAACTGCCATGTTTAATTTAAATTAACGGTACACGAATATCTGCTCATGTCATTGCATGCTTGAACACTCATCGTGATTGCGTAGCATCGCTACATGCTAGTGCTACTTGTTCCGGCTAGGCACCCGTTTTGCGGGCACAACCCTAGGCCAAATACGATCCTGGCTCGTGGTCCAGAAAACGAGCTCAATACAGCCTGCGGGCAATAGGGCACTCGCCTGTGTGTGAGTGATCCCTTGTACTTGAATACAGCCTGCATGCAATAGGGCGCTCACATGTGTGTGGGTGATTCCTTGTACTTGTTACTTGACCATACATGTCACACCTACCACTTGTTACTTGCTACTTGTACTTCACTTGTTACTTCTATACGATACTTGCCATGCACCATACTTTAACTGCTAGGTTGTTAGTTTACCTTTCTTTCAGTTTCCTTGCACAAGTCTTTCGACTTGCTGATATGTGCCCATTTTCTCTTTTGGGTGACACATGTTAGATCCCGAGCCTGAGTTTGTCACTGAGGACGTGGTGGTTGCTGACGTTGAGTCAGAACCCGCGTTGATCGAGGACTTTGTGGACACTGGAGATCAGTCTTAGTGTCCTCGTAGAGCTTTCCCTTTTGTTTTAGACTGCTTTTAGTTGTCGGTGCGCAGCACCTATACTCTGTTTATGGTTGTCTTTGCTTGGCCTTGTTCTGGGCCTTTAGACTCTTTCTTTAGCCTGGTGGCTTTTCTGGATGTTGAACTTAATTTCGATGTTGGACGAATTCTGAGATTGAGACTTTATTTCAGTCTCTCCTTGTGTTATTATTGTTGTTCCGTTTGTGGTTACAGGGACCTGCTTATGTTTAATTGACGCTTATCGGGTTTGGGGCTTCACAGCTCCACTCCTGTGCGGACCTTTTCACGTCTCGCCTCCATTTTAGGGAAGCGGGGCGTGACAGGTTTTGTTGGTGGCCCATGCAGGTCCTCTTCTGTAACTGCGATTATCGGAATGATGATAATAATATTAGAATGTCCAATAAACTGAGTTTGACGTCCGAGTCATAAGCTATGGGTCTAATTGTTTCGTTTTCTGTGTCATTAGATGGCAGGAAAGCGATTCACCCGTGGTGGTGGTAGTGGTGCGCCCCCTTATGACGAGGAGCCTAAGCGGGAACCCACCAATGGGGAGATGATGCAGATGATGCTTCAGATGATGCAGGTGCAGCAGGGCGTGCTCCTGCAAGTCCAGAATGCTCCAGTTGTTCGAGCTGGTCGGGCAATCCAGGATGCCCCTCACTCCGAGCCGGGAGCGAAGCAATTTCGGGAGCTGGGTCCCGCATATTTTGATGGGTCTGAGGGTCCTCTGGCTGCCGATGAGTGGATTCGGAATATTGAGGATAACCTGGCGATGGCGAAGATTAACCCGACTGGATGGGTTGATTTGGCTAAGAGGCAGCTGAAGGATAATGCCAGAAACTGGTGGGATACTGAAGAGAAGATGCTGGTGGAGCCGATAGTTTGGGCTACCTTTAAGTCCAGATTTGATGGAGAGTTCTTCCCGAAGGCTGCTAGGCAGGTGATGCTGCAGCGCTTCATAGATCTGAAGCATGGGAGCTTATCGGTGGATCAGTACCACCAAGAGTTCACGAGGCTCAGTCAGTTTGCACCAAAGATGGTGCAAGATGCCGATGAGAAAGCTCAGCGGTTCCTCCAGGGACTTGCCTTGGAGCTTCAGAGTTTTGTGACCTCTTCTGACCTGGAGACATATCAGAAGGTTCTGATTGCTGCAAGGCGGCATGAGTTGAATTTGAACCAGAGGAAGGGACATGTTTCAGGAGCTGGGAAGAGGCCTGTGGAGCAGGTCAGAGCGGCGGTTAGACCTGGATTCAGGCCTATCCAGCCTGTTCAGTTCAAGAGGCCAGGAGGGCCAATTCTGAAGACTTGCCATTTCTGCGGCAAGACCGGGCACCTCAGGGATCAGTGTAGGAGGTTCCTGGGGCAGTGTATTGTCTGCGGAGATCCTGCCCATACCATCAGGGAGTGCCCCAAGTCGAAGCAGCCTTGGCGGGCACCCATTGCAGCACAGCCGTTGCAGCAGCGAGCTCTTGTGCCCGCTGGATGTGGAGCGCCCCTTGTTCCACAGAGACAGGCCTTTCAGCAGGCTGTTCCACCGAGAGGGCAGGCTTTCCTGATGACTGAGGAAGAGAGCATGGCCATGGATGAGGTTATCACAGGTAACTTCCCTCCTCGCTGTTTCTTCCTTAGTTATGTTTGATTGTTAGATTATGTTGATTGCTTGCATATGATTGTTGCTAGACTAGGGCTTGATTGTTAGACTGTTTGTAGGTGTGATTTTGGTGTGCACATTTCCTGCACGAGTTCTCTTTGACTCTGGTGCATCGATGTGCATTATTTCTCGGAGCTTCGTGGAGAAGCATTCCTTGTCGACGTCCCCTCTTCCCAAGAGTTGGAATATCGTCACAGGAAATGGCGTGGTCTCGGTGCATCTTGGTTGCAATTCTTGCTTGTTGGTGGTCTGTGGACATGATCTTTACGCTGATTTCATTGTCCACGACATCATCAACTACGATGCAGTTCTTGGGATGGACTGGCTTGCGAGCTTCTATGCTACGATCGACTGTCAGAGGAAGAAGGTGGTGTTCGAGATTCCCGGACATCCAGTATTTGAGTTCAGCCGAGGTAGCAGTTCGCTTGGTCCTGTCAGATTTCAGGCCAGACCAGTGGAGGTTGTGGCCATGCAGATGGAGTTGGAGAGGCCAGCTGTGGTGCGAGATTTTGATGACGTCTTCCCTGAGGAGATGTTTGGTTTGCCACCTGATCGAGCTCTGGAATTTTCTATTGATCTTGTTCTGGGAGTGCAGCCCATTTCGAAGGCACCATATCGTATGGCACCCGCTGAGTTGGAGGAATTGCGGAAGCAGCTGGATGAGCTTTTGCAGAAGGGTTATATCAACCCTAGTGTGTCCCCGTGGGGAGCACCGGTGCTGCTGGTGAAGAAGAAGGATGGTTCGCGGTGCATGTGCGTGGACTATCGGGAGTTGAATGTGGTGACCATCAAGAATAAATACCCGTTGCCTCGCATCGATGATATTTTTGATCAGCTTGGAGGTTCGAGGGTGTTTTCGAAATTGGATTTGAGGAGTGGTTACCATCAGCTGAAGGTGAAGAAGGAAGATGTTTCGAAGACAACGTTCAGGACGAAGTATGTACACTACGAGTTTGTGATTATGCCTTTCGGTGTAACCAATGCACCAGCAGTTTTCATGAATCTGATGAATCTGATTTTCTACGACTTTTTGGATAAGTTTGTCGTTATCTTTATTGACGACATTCTGATCTATTCAAAGTCGGAGAAGGAGCATGCCTCGCACTTGAGGACAGTATTGGAGATTTTGAGGAAGCATCGTTTGTATGCCAAGTTTTCGAAGTGCGAGTTTTGGCTGGATAGAGTTGCTTTTCTCGGGCATGTGGTGACTAAAGATGGTATTTCAGTGGATCCCGAGAAGATCAGGGCCATCAGAGAATGGCCTATTCTGCAGTCAGCGTCTGAGATCCGGAGTTTCCTTGGGCTTGCTGGTTACTATCGACGTTTCATTAAGGAATTTTCCCGTATTGCTGAGCCGATGACCAGATTGACGCGGAAGGATGTACCTTTTGTTTGGTCGGGTGATTGTGAGAATGATTTTGTTGTTCTGAGGGTGAGATTAACGACTGCCCCTATTCTTGTTATGCCTGATCGCAGCGGTGGGTTTGAGATCTTTTACGATGCTTCTGGCAAGGGTCTCGGTTGTGTGCTACATCAGCACGGGAATGTTGTGGCGTATGCTTCGCGTCAGCTCAAGGTTCATGAGAAGAATCACCCGACGCACGATTTGGAGTTGGCTGCCGTCGTGTTTGCGCTCAAGATTTGGAGGCACTTCTTGCTGAGTGAGAAAGTGAAGATCTTCACCGATCACAAAAGCTTGAAGTATATTTTTACTCAGAAGGAGCTCAACATGCGACATCATCGATGGTTGGAGCTTATGGCGGATTATGAGATTGATTTGCAGTATCACCCTGGCAAGGTGAATGTGGTTCCTGATGCGCTGAGTAGGCTTCCAGCGGTGATGATTTTGACTTCACAGTGGAGATTGCAGCAGGATTTTTGCGAGTCTGGTGTTGAGATTGTTCTTCCTGGGGAGGATCCTTCGTTGATGTGTATGCATGTACAGTCGACGATCGTGGATCGGATCAAGGCTGGCCAGGCCGGTGATCCGAAGCTGGTAAAGATTCAGGAGCAGGTGGAAGCCGGTCTGCGGACTGACTTTTTGATTCATGAGGATGGCTCGTTGAGGTTTGGAGCAAGGTTATGTGTGCCAGCTGGGGATATTAGAGAGGAGTTGATGGTGGAGGCGCACAGTTCACCGTATTCTGTGCATCCTGGTGGGACCAAGATGTACAAGGATCTTCGTCTAAACTATTGGTGGCATGGTATGAAGAGGAGTGTGGCTCGGAGTGTGGCCAAGTGTTTGGTTTGCCAGCAGGTTAAGGCGGAGCATCAGCGTACGACAGGGTTGCTACAACCGCTTCCGATTCCGGAGTGGAAGTGGCAGCACATCACTATGGATTTTGTGACTGGATTACCTCGGAGTCCGAAGCAGAATGACGTGATTTGGGTGATCGTAGATCGATTGACCAAATCTGAGCACTTTATTCCATTCCGAGTGGGACAGTCCACTTAGGCGCTAGCGAGGAGATATATGGAGGTAAATTCTTTTGCTCTCTGTTTTATTTCCTTTTCCTAGTTTAGATAGTGATGTAACGTGAATCGTGCAGGAGGTTGTATGACTTCACGGAGTCCCTGTGAGTATCGTGTCGGACAGAGACACGAGGTTCACATCTCAGTTCTGGCAGAGTTTGCAGAAGAGTTTGGGTACGCGTCTGAGTTTCAGCACGGCGTACCATCTGCAGACGGATGGCCAGTCCGAGAGGACAATTCAGATCTTGGAGGACATGCTGAGGGCGTGCATGTTGGATTCCAAGGGTTCGTGGGAGGACCATCTACATCTGGTAGAGTTTTCTTACAACAATAGCTTCCAGGCAAGTATTGGCATGACACCTTTCGCCGCGCTGTATGGGAGGAAATGTCGATCGCCATTGAGTTGGGATGACGTTGGTGACCGGGAGCTGTTGGGACCTGAGATGATTGTGGAGGCCGTGGATGTTGTCAGGAACATTCGGGAGAGGTTGAGGATTGCTCAGGACCGTTTTAAGCATTGGGCAGATGCTAAACGCCGTCCTTTGGAGTTTCAGCCGGGCGACCATGTGTTTTTGAGGATTTCCCCGAATCGTGGTGTGATTCGCTTTGGGAAGCGAGGGAAGTTGAGCCCGCGATACATTGGACCGTTTGACGTTCTGGAGAGAGTTGGCGAGGTAGCTTACCGCTTAGCCTTGCCGCCATCTTTGGAAGGAGTTCACAATGTTTTCCATGTGTCGCAGCTTCATCGATACATTAGCGATCCATCTCATGCTGTGGATTTCTCGGAGATTACCGTTCGCCCTGATATGACGTATGACCAGCAGCCAGTGCAGATTTTGGACAGGCGTCAGAAGTCACTTCGGAACAAGGTTGTCAATCTTGTGAGGGTGATGTGGCGACACGGCTCGCCGGGAGAGTTTACTTGGGAGAATGAGGATGAGATGCGAGAGCGCTACCCACTTTTGTTTCCGGACACGCGAGTGTTGGGAAATTCCGAGGACGGAATTTTTCTTAAGTTGGGGAGGATGTAACGACTGGTTTTCATGTATCTGGATTATTTATATTATATATATGTTTTGGAGGATTTTCTCCTCATGCGTGGTTTTCGTCTCCGTAGCTTTCACTTTCGATCGTTTCGTCGTGATTTTCTAGCTTCTTCCTTGGAATCGTCGATTTCGGAGTAAGTCATTCGTGACGGGCTTCATATCGGTCATATCTTATTGTTAGATCAATCCTAGGAGTCTTTGGAATCGATCCCGGAGCTTCACGCTCCATTTCAGAACTTTCGGTGCACGTTAGCCGGTACAAGAAGGGGAACCGACCGACTAGATGACGATTTAGTCTGTCGGCAAACCTTCATGGACCGACTAGTGGGCTTTGTTAATTATTCAGGAGTTACTGTTTATCGTTAGTCGGTCTAAGAACATTTTTCGACCGACTAGGTAGCAAACTAGTCGGTCAGCAATCATTCTTTAACCGACTAACTCTATGTTCATTTTTGATGACAAGTACTATTCATTCTTAGTCGGTCTAAGAACGTTCATCGACCGACTAGATGAGAAACTAGTCGGTCAGTAGTTGTTCTTTGACCGACTAAATATAAATCCTATTTTTGTACAGGAGTTACTGTTTGGACTTAGTCGGTCTGCGTTGGTCAACCGACCGACTAGTTCCCAAACTAGTCGGTCAGTGGTTGCTCTTCGACCGACTAATCAGTGTCGAAACCCTAATTTCTGGGCAGCCGCCAGCTCTTCCTATTTAAACCCCCCAAACGTTTTTCTTTTCTTCTTTCATTTCTCCTGAGCCTCCTTCTTCCCCAAATCATCATCCATCTAACCCTAGCCTTCCTCCTTCATCAAGAGCCTCTCCCCCTCTCCATTTTGGCCGGCCACCACCTCTAGGTCGCCGGAAAACCCCCAAAACCCCATTTCTCCAGATTTTCCCCATCCATTCCAGATCTGAACCCTAGGTTCCCCGGATCGTTTCTTCCGTTGCCGTGCTTGCTCGGCATAGTTCTTCCGCTTCCGATACGGTAATAACTCGATCTCTTAATATCCTCCTAGCCCATTTGTGTTTTTGTGAAACCCTAATAAAACTAGGTTGGATGTTATTCTAATGTTGTTTTGCCTTGGCAGCGATCTCATCTCCGTAGTTAGCATTTGTGTGACGGCCTCGTTGATCGTCACCCTCGGTGCTAGGCAAGTGAAACTTGTGTCGGAACCTGTCAAAACAGCGTTAGGATCGATAAATGAAGTTGAGACTTACGCTTGCGTATGCGGCACGGTAGTCTCGGAACTTCGCCTTCGGATTCGCCACGACGGATCGAGTCTTCTCACGAACGGAGTAAGGCTACTAAATCCACAATCTAAATCTCTACTTTTAGATTAAGAACTTGGATAAAGAGAGAGGAAGGATTTCGGCAGAGCTTCGCTAGAATGAAATGCAAGGCAAGAATACCATGCAAAAGTGTAAGGAAATGGCTAAGCCTTGGGTCTTATTTATAGCCCCCAAGGTAGTTATTTTAGGAGTAGTTGTTCCTTTGGAACAATTTAACTAAAGTGTACCATCATACATGGTACAACATAAGCTTAAGTTGTACCATATGCATGGTACAACATAAGCTTAAGATATTCCCCCTTTATTAGCCATATGTCGCATGCACTTATGCACATATAATGCAACTTTCCCACTCATCTAGAGATCCTCTCCGCAAGGGAACAGATTCCCTTTGCACACGACTTCGTGTACAAGACGTTCGAGGTCCGTATTCCCTCATACATCCCCTACAAGGGTGTACAAACGTCATCCATATCCAACATCTCCCACTCACACTTGAGGGGATTGTAAGAGAACATCTTTCTCTTAGTTCTTTCATCTATCATACCGAGAAATAGACCGTGCGACCGTCATGCGCGTAGAGTCTGTTGTTGTGCACTTGTTAGAGATACACAACGACCTCGAAGGTGCAAAATTGAGTAGTTCAACGCATGCTTTACCCTAGATTATTTCTTCACATTTCTTATACTTTATATTCAACAATTGAATCCCATCTGGATTACAATTGGCTGGCCAGCTTTGAATCATTAAAGTCCAAATGCGAATATGAAATCAATCTTCCTCTTCTTGCGAACCTTCTGATCTTGACTTGATTCGCTTTTCTAACGTGCCCCGCCGAGCCGAATTATCATAGCCCATTAGCAACACGCTAAGATAGTGATCATCTCGTCAAATCTAAAGGAACCAATTGGAGTCCTTGAGGGCAAGAGTTAAGACCCATATGGCCTTTGAGTCTCACATAATAGCAAACACTATTGCTACTAACTCAGTGGTCGTAATGCATATGTGGTATGAACACATATTACAACATCACTCCTTTCCCAGGGAGAGTATGTCTTAATGATGTTGTACGGATGAAAGATCAGACACCACAGTGCCTATCTTTTGAGTCCCCTTACTACCCATGAAATATTCCCGGACTCTCATCCTGCATAAGACAGATAGGATTTAAAAAATCCCATGAGATCTCTTTTAAATATCCTTGTGATACAGATCTCAGATCTTTTGTAAGCATCCATATGATGCAGATCTTTCA
This sequence comes from Scilla litardierei, assembly GCA_030789695.1. Classification (NCBI taxonomy): domain Eukaryota; kingdom Viridiplantae; phylum Streptophyta; class Magnoliopsida; order Asparagales; family Asparagaceae; genus Scilla; species Scilla litardierei. Next base: position 143,913,965 of record CM061138.1, on the reverse strand, counting down.
TTCGACTATCTTGTTTAAGTCACGACTCTAAATCATTTGTCTAATGATTTTGACTTTAAACTAGTCTCATCTCTATCTTATCCATCTGATAAGATAAGGCGGTTGCTCATGTGAGAGAGCCAACCTTAATCTGTCCGACATACACACAATAAAAATAGCTGAGACTTAAACACAAATGTATAAAATCATTTGTAAGAAACTTGTATGCAATATATAAAAAAACTTCTTCCTTTTATTAAACTTTGATCTTCTATAGACATGGGAAATATTACATGATACAGCTCAGCACCTACGCATTCCCATAGATGATAATTGTTTGAAGAACACATCTCTGGGGATCGCCTTAGTAAGGGGATCCGCTATCATCTTATGTGTGGATATGTATCATATGTCTACTTCCTTCCGTTTGTCATAGTCCTTCGTAAACTTGAATCGAATATCAATGTGTTTGGTCTTACAATGAAATTTAGGATCTTTGACATAGGCAATCGAAGCTTGACTATCACTGTATATAGGAACAGTGCTCGAGTCAGTGGCATCCGTCAGCCTGTCTAAGAATTTCCTAAGCCAAACAGCTTCTTGGACCGCCATGCTGAATGCTACAAATTCGGCTTCCATGGTTGATAGGGCGATGCAGGTTTGCTTCTTGCTGCTCCAGGATATTGCACCATTCCCGAGCAAGAAAACAAAGCCTGAGGTAGATCTTCGCTCGTCGAGATCACCTGCCCAATCAGCATCGGTATAGCCTTCGAGTCTCAAGGTATTGCCTTGATAGCATAACGCATAGTCCGCAGTCCCTTTGAGGTACCTTAATATCCTCTTCACCGCTTTCCGGTGTGCCTGTCCTAGGTTGGATTGGTAACGGCTTACCATACCAACAGCATAGCAAATGTCCGGTCTGGTACACATCATGGCATACATCAGACTCCCGATAGCACTGGAGTATGGAACCTTTTCCATAGCTTTCTTTTCTTTTGTTTCTTTGGGACACATTTCCAAACATAGACCCTCGCAACAAGGCGAGCTTTATATTTCTCGTTGGAGCCATCAGCCTTATGCTTGATTTTGAGAACCCACTTGTTCCCAATGGCTCTACGTCCCTTAGGTAAATCAACCAAGTCCCAGACTTGGTTTGTTTTCATGGATTGAAGTTCTTCTTCCATCGCCGCTATCCATTTATCTTTAGCAGGGCATGTGACGGCCTGTTTGAAATTTGCAGGTTCGTCATCATCTTGTAGTAATGTCATGAATGTTTGAGAAAATTCATCCTCAAATCTCAGAGGTGTTAGCCTCGTTCGATTACTACGTCTTGCTTGAGTTTGATCACTCCCACTTGGAATGACATCACTCCCATTTGGAATAACATCACTCCCACTCGGAATAGGATTGGTATCGTTCGTATCATCCATAGGTGAAGTATGAGGGTCATTTTTCTCTTCACCAAGAATTCTCCCACTCGAACGTTCCGATCCTTCTTGATCCCAAGTCTCAAACAAGGATAAGTCTTGACTTATCTCACCCTGTCTTGGAAACTCGTTTTCCAAGAAGACAACATTCCTCGATTCGAATTCTATTAGACCCCCATTGTCCTCTTGACCGACGAAAAACATATCCTATGAGTTTTCAGCGTATCGGATGAAGATATACTTCCTCCCACGTGGCCCAAGTTTGCCATATTTGTGAGAGGATAAATGTGCGTAAGAGGCACAACCCCAAGGTTTTAGAATGCTTTAGTCCGGAGTTCTATTGTTCCACAACTCATAAGGAGTAGAACTTACCGACTTCGAGGGTACACGGTTTAAGATGAATGCTGCCGTCAATAATGCATCACCCCAAAAGGTGATGGTCAAATTTGCCTGGGACATCATTGATCGGACCATTTCCATCAATGTCATATTTCTTCTTTCCGCAACACCGTTTTGTTGCGGAGTATAAGGCATAGTTATTTGATGAACTATGCCTTTTTCATCACAGAGTTCCTTAAAACTCGTTGATTGATATTCTCCACCCCGATCGGTTCGCAAGACCTTTATCTTGCGATCTAGTTGATTTTCCACTAAACTCATATAGTTTTTGAAGCAAGATAAAGCTTCATGTTTGTGGGAAATCAAAATAAATGTGACCGAAACGGGTGAAGTCATCAATGAAGGTGATGAAATAGGACTTCCCGCGTCTTGTCTTAACATTCATTGGACCACAAATGTCCGAATGTATAAGCTGTAATGGAACTTTGGCCCTTGTGCCAGTTCCAAATGGCTTGCGACAAGTTTTCCCTACAAGACAATGTTCGCAAGTTGACATTTCAACTTTTGAAACATTAGATAGCAAGCCACTTTTGGCAAGTCTATCCATTCTAGTTGGTCCAATGTGACCAAGTCTTGCATGCCAATAAATGATCTCAGATTCAGAATTAGAAGCATTTGTCAAATGGAAACTTTCATTAATAGAAGAAGAATCATCATACATAGTGTTTAAAACAATCAATCCATTACAAACATTACCCGACCCAACTAAAGAACTATCACAAACAATGTCAACATTTTGATCATAGAACCTCCATTCATAACCTAAAGACAATAACATGACCACGGATACGATATTCCTTCGAATATCTGGAGCAAAGAGGACGTCGTGCAATAATAGAGTCCGGCCGTTGTCGAGAACTAGCTTGCATGTTCCGACGCCCTTGACTTCAACACGAGTGTTGTTGCCGACGTATATCCACTTTGTTCCTTGAGTTATCCTTCGATACTCTACGAAGAACCTTCTGTCCTTCGCTATGTGGTCTGTGGCTCCTGAATCAATCAACCAAAAATAGTTAGATTCAGCAAGAAACATGGAACTAGAAACACATATGTAACTAGCCCTACAAGTTACCTTATCACTGCCATCCGTACACGTACAGGCGAAGTGACCGTACTTGTTGCACTTAACGCACTTGATATTCTTCAAGTTTTTCTTCTTTGAGTGCACATTCTTTTGCCACTTTTTGTTCTTAGTCTTCTTTGAGGTTTCCGGTTCTTGCTTTCGTTCGTTCATAAACCTTAAGCGTTTATCCTTTCGCTTCTTTCATCCATGTGAGGAACTAGCGGCCATGTGCACTTCGGCACTAGGTTTTGCGGCTTGAATCCGCTCTTCCTCGAGTTCGAGGTGTTTGGATACATCGCTTAAAGTTTTAATGCACTCATTATGAGTGAGGTACATTTTCATGTTATCCCAGCTATCTGGGAGTGAACGAATGACTGCTTGGATCTGCTGTTCGTCAGACAGTGTAAGACCTGCATCCTTCAATTCAGCTATGAGATTCGCCATGTGGCGGAGACGCTTTTTCATAGATTGATCTCGCCGCATTTTGTACGAATCAAATTGAATATTTAAGGAGCGGAGTTTGGTGACCGAAGTTCCACCAAACTTTATTTCTAGCCCAGACCATATGTCTTTGGCTAGGTCGAAATCCCGAAATAGACGCATTATGTCATTGTCCATTGCGGACAATAACGTAATACGTGCTATTTTGTTCTTTCGAGTCCAAGTCTCATAAGCTTCTCGGTCCCTCTTGTGTTGGGCCGTATTGCCCAACTCAGGTTCTTCCATTATGTTTTGGAGTGTTTCAAGCACATCTTGCTCCTCCAAAATATATTGGATTTTTATTGACCAAAGTTTATAATTGTCGCCGTTGAGCTTCTCACCTTTGTTAAGCTCGGCGACAATGTTCTTAGAAGCGGTAGACATATTCGAATCAAAAAACTGCAAAAAAATGAAAAACACGATCAAAATTCTATGCATAAAGTTTCGATTCTTTAAACACTTGATAAGTTCCTTGGATAAGCTGAAATGTTACTCTAGAATCGAGAAGTTCATTACTTCCCAACTACCATCTAGAAGTAACTTTCAAAGTATCCCTCTTACTTATCTCATGTAAAAAGAAATCAGAAATGATACCCGTATGGTACCAGTAGCGGAAAAATACTTTTGAAAAACATATCTTTCAAAATGGAATAGGTGAGAGTTTGCGTAAAGAATTTTAGCGCAACAATTGCCAAGCCACGAGACCTGTTCTACACACCCATGGGTTAGATAACCATGGCCGGATCGTGGTAGGACTTGGAATTCTAAATTGCGCTATCCCGATTAAGGACGGGACATAACCTATTTGAAAACATCTTTTTCAAAAAATTTGAAATACATTGGCTAATCTCCGTAGAGTAGAGCACAATGTCATAAGTACATTGGCTAATCTCCGTAGAGTAGAGCACAATGACATGGCTAATCTCGCATGAAGTAGAGCACTATGGCTAATCTTCAAGGAGTAGAGCCCAAGCAAAAAAAACTTTATAAAATTAGAGCAGACGACTGTTGTTAGCCCCGTATGGGCTAGTCGGCACATTCGTTTTTGACCAAGGCCTTTTGACACCCCGTATGTGCTAGTCGGCAAGTTCGTGATCGACCAAGACCTTTTGCCGGATTGGTCGACCAAAACACCCAAATTGGTCGACCAAAAATTGGTCTATATCACTCCCGACCAGAGCCCCTGCCCTGGCCGAGGCTGGCCAATGGCCGGCCAAGGGCCTCTGCCCTGGCCGGCCAGGGGTCCTGGCCCCTCCGCCAGGGCCTCTGCCCTGGCCGAGGCCGGCCAGGGCCGGCCAGAGGCCACTGGCCGCTCGGCCAGGGCCTCTACCCTGGCCGAGACTGGCCAGGGTCGGCCAGGCCCTGGCCAGGGGCCAGGGCGCTACCCTGGCCTCTGCCAGGGCGGCCTGGCCCTGGCCGGGGGCCAGGGCCCCTGCCCTGGCCTCGACCAGGGCAGCCAGGCCCTGGCCTGAGGCCAAGGCGCTGCCCTGGCCTCTGCCAGGGAGGCCTGGCCCTGGCCGGGGCCAGGGCCCTCTGGCCCTGGCCGTGGCCGGCCAAGGCCGGCCACGGCCCGGGCATGGCTTATTGGCCTTGACCGGCCATGGCCCTTTGGCCATGGCCGGTCTCCCCCCTTCATGGGGTGGCCGCATGCACTCCTCCCCCTTGATGGGGGTGGTCGTGGTGGTTTTCATCGTTATTGGCCGTAGCCAACCCCCTCCGCATGGGGTGGGGGAATGCATTGCCTCCATTGCCCATATGGCTATAGATTTCATGCACCAAAAGTCATCTTCCCAGATTGGAATAACCACCATCTTCTTTTCCGGTGAAGCACCCGTTCGTCGATGAAGCACCCGTTCGTCGAGAAAGTAGTTATTCTCTAATGGCCGTGTGCCAAAAATGAAAAATAACACACTTTAAAGTTCGTAAACTACACGCTCCACATGAAGAGAGTTCACATTCCCTATGAATGGAGACTCAGCATCCATGAAGAGAGTGAGCTTGACGATATGAACGGTCGGTTCTTCCCGTCACGGAGAGTTCCTACCATATCTGTAATGGTAGGAGACCCTAACGTGAAAAGAACAACCGCTGCGTTCTCTCCGTCACGAAGCATTCCTACCATATCCGTAATGGTAGGATACCCATTCGTGAAAAAGACAACGCCTCGTTCATCAGTTCGACGGGGCGGCGGTTTGATCGGGGTGAACCCGTATGGCTCTGATACCAATGTAGGAACCTGTCAAAACAGCGTTAGGATCGATAAATGAAGTTGGGACTTACGCTTGCGTATGCGGCACGGTAGTCTCGGAACTTCGCCTTCGGATTCGCCACGACGGATCGAGTCTTCTCACGAACAGAGTAAGGCTACTAAATCCACAATCTAAATCTCTACTTTTAGATTAAGAACTTGGATAAAGAGAGAGGAAGGATTTCGGCAGAGCTTCGCTAGAATGAAATGCAAGGCAAGAATACCATGCAAAAGTGTAAGGAAATGGCTAAGCCTTGGGTCTTATTTATAGTCCCCAAGGTAGTTATTTTAGGAGTAATTGTTCCTTTAGAACAATTTAACTAAAGTGTACCATCATACATGGTACAACATAAGCTTAAGTTGTACCATATGCATGGTACACCATAAGCTTAAGATATTCCCCCTTTATTAGCCATATGTCGCATGCACTTATGCACATATAATGCGACTTTTCCACTCATCTAGAGATCCTCTCCGCAAGGGAACAGATTCCCTTTGCACACGACTTCGTGTACAAGACGTTCGAGGTCCGTATTCCCTCGTACATCCCCTATAAGGGTGTACAAACGTCATCCATATCCAACAACTTACATCTCTTGATTTGGGCCATGTCTTAGGCCATTTCCTTGCTTTAGCGTAAAAGAGACTAGACGGTGAAAGGATAGTCGTCTGGACGCCATTGACCTAGCTTGACAACGAAGCTTGGTCCGTCACCTTCATCATGCTTGTATGTCACGTTTAATTTCACTTAACGGTACGCGTATTAACTGTTCATGTCATCCATGCATCTTTAACTGCCATGTTTAATTTAAATTAACGGTACGCGAATATCTGCTCATGTCATTGCATGCTTGAACACTCATCGTGATTGCGTAGCATCGCTACATGCTAGTGCTACTTGTTCCGGCTAGGCACCCATTTTGCGGGCACAACCCTAGGCCAATTACGATCCTGGCTCGTGGTCCAGAAAATGAGCTCAATACAGCCTGCGGGCAATAGGGCACTCGCCTGTGTGTGAGTGATCCCTTGTACTTGAATACAGCCTGCGGGCAATAGGGCACTCACATGTGTGTGGGTGATTCCTTGTACTTGTTACTTGACCATACATGTCACACCTACCACTTGTTACTTGCTACTTGTACTTCACTTGTTACTTCTATACGATACTTGCCATGCACCATACTTTAACTGCTAGGTTGTTAGTTTACCTTTCTTTCAGTTTCCTTGCACAAGTCTTTCGACTTGCTGACATGTGCCCCTTTTCTCTTTTGGGTGACACATGTTAGATCCCGAGCCTGAGTTTGTCGCTGAGGACGTGGTGGTTGCTGACTCTGAGTCAGAACCCGCGTTGATCGAGGACTTCGTGGACACTGGAGATCAGTCTTAGTGTCCTCGTAGAGCTTTCCCTTTTGTTTTAGACTGCTTTTAGTTGTCGGTGCGCAGCACCTATACTCTGTTTATGTTTGTCTTTGCTTGGCCATGTTCTGTGCCTTTAGACTCTTTCTTTAGCCTGGTGGCTTTTCTGGTGTTGAACTTAATTTCGATGTTGGACGAATTCTAAGATTGAGACTTTATTTCCGTCTCTCCTTGTGTTATTATTGTTGTTCCGTTTGTGGTTACAGGGACCTGCTTATGTTTAATTGACGCTTATCGGTTTTGGGGCTTCACAGCTCCACTCCCGTGCGGACCTTTTCACGTCTCGCCTCCATTTTAGGGAAGCGGGGCGTGACAGTGGTGCCAAGGGTGGTCCACAGACAACAGCTCCTCTCTGAACTGGAGCAGGCGCTCGACTCTGAAGCTGAACTGGTGCTCTGTCTACTGTACGAAGAAGAGTCGGACAGTCTCTAGCAACATGTGAGGCATCCCCACATGCCAGACACAAACCAAGCATCTTCCTGCAATTGCTCTTGATATGCCCCGGCTTACCACAGAAGTGGCACAGGCCCTTGCCCTGACTCTGCACAGGTGCTCTAGGCCTCTTGAAAGGCACTGACTGAACTGGTCTCATCGCTGGCCTAGCAGGTGGTCGATACTGCTCCATAGGACGCTTTCCTCCACCAACTGGAGGGTCAGGTAGACACGATATGATCTCATGATTCCTGGCGGCATTCAGCACAGCTCCCATGGTCAAAAAATCTGTCGAGGACATGGAAGCTTGAATCTTCGGATGCAGTCCCGGATGAAATCGATCAGCTCGGTTCTCTTCCTTCTTCAACATTTGAGGGGCAAAACGACTCAGCATCTCGAACTCTGCCTCGTACTCATCGACGGTCATGTTCCCTTGCTTCAGATCCACAAATCGGCTCAGAAGCTCCCTCTTAGCAGCCTTGGGAAAATACTTCTCCTTGAACATCGACCTGAAAGTCTTCCACTCTACTGGCTTCTGCAGGCGTCTCTCCTCAATGTGCCACCAGTTCCTAGCATTCTCGGTCAGCTGCATCTTCGTTATCTCAACTCGGGTATCATCAGGGATCTTCACAGCTACCAGCTTATCTTCTGTGCTCTGGATCAACTCGTCAGCACCGAGTGGTCCTTCCTTCCCAGAAAATGTCCTCGGCTGAAGCTCATTGAACTGCTTCACTCCCGGAGCAGATCGAGGGGCAGGCGGAGGCGGTGGTGGTGCAGCTGGAGGAGCCTGGGCAGCACGGTGGGACTGCTGAACCAACTGATGTTGCACGTCCAGCATCTCTCTCATCACGCCTAGAAACTGGCAGAACTCACCGCCCTGGTCTTTCAGAACTCGATCGCCTGAGCTCCCGGACCGAGTGTTACGTCGTCCTGCCATCCTATTGACAAGAAAGACACAATTTAGACTCGCACATAAAACTGGATAATAAAAATGAATGTTAATACTTTTATCGTTCCGAACTTGCAAAAAGGGGAGGACCTGCATGGGCCACCACTAAAACCTGTCATGACCCGCTTCCCAAAACTACGGAGGCAAAGCGTGACTAAGGCCCACTTAGGCCGGAGCTGTGAAGCTCGGACCCAATAAGCATTTGTGTGGTACTCCAAGACGAAGGAACATGTCCCTGCAGAAAAGTACGGAACAACAAAAGTACTAAAAAGAGATGCATTCATTTTATTCAAACAGATATCCAGAAAAGTACGGAGAGTCTAAACAAAAGCCAGCACGGCTACAACAGCTGAAAGTAAACTACTGGTGCAAGCACCCAACCTAGACAGAAAAGTAATCGGTGCTATGCACCCAACCTAGGAAACAGTAAATCTCCGAATCAGCAACAGTAAGGAACCTCTAGCTCTGGTCCTCCTCAGGCACGTACTCCGGGTCGACGTCTTCTGGCTCCGCGTACTCGGGCAAGTCCTGTTCGTCAATGTACTCTGGCTCAACACCTGACGTACAGCACCCAAGAGAAAAGGAACTGTACGTCAGGTAAAGTCTACAAGAAAGAGTTAGACTCTACTGCAAGTGTAATATGATTTAAAGCAACATTTTACTGGTTGATTAACATGCATGGGTTATGACAGAAGGTAAAACAATACCGGAAAGTAAACGGGACATACAGTAACCGTAGCGTGTGCTACTGGCTACGGGACTAACCTAGACGGGATAAGACAAACAAGACAAGACAAGACAAGACAAGACAAGACAAGACACGTGTGTGTGTGACACCAAAGAGAGCTCGCGCCTGCAGAATAGAGAGTGGCCAAACTCCCTAACTGGTGGCCGCTAACCCAACCCCACCCCAAGTGCTCAAGACATGACAAGACTGGACTGTACGAGTACCGCTCACACCCTTGGTGAGTGCCTCTTCCCTCGGTCCACCGGGGAGCTCACTCCCCTGATGAGACACCGAGACTTCCCATAAGGTGTACACGAAAAGGAACAGTCAGCCGGGACGCTTACTTCCCTGGTGAGACGTCGAGACTTCCCGTAAGGTAAACACAAAAGGGACGGACTGCCGGGACGCTCACTCCCTTGGTGAGACGTCGAGACACCCGTAAGGTATACCACAAGAACTAAGAGGACAAGACTTGGCCAGTTATAAAAGCTCTATTGTTCAGTTGTTGTTCTAGGGGGTCCACACACACGCACACACAGAAAAGCCCAAAGTTGTCAATTGTTGTTGATTTGTGCTTAGACTTCGTCGTCAAGTCTAAGCTGTCAAGGGGTTCTCGGACGCTATCATTTCACGTCCGGTTCTCTTTAAATGTACTCTAACATTCTAAGTAAGAGATGGACTAAACATGGCCGTAGGAGTACAAGTATAAACACTTGCTTGCGGTGGCGAGTACGTCGTCTGTTCGGAGCGTTCCGTCGAAGCGTCGCATCGACGATAGTCCATCTGAAACAGGATCACGGCTGTGTCAGAATGCGCTTTTTGTCAATCCTATTACGGTTTATTTCTAAATTTGACGGGACTACCCTAACAGTCAAAAGTCACGTCTTTTGATGAGTTGCTCGGTCTAGATCGACGTCTACCCTATGTGCACAGAAATTCAGTTCGTTCGTCGATCTTTCCTACGGTGGACAACATTTTAAAGATGCAGAAAATAACTTTAGTTAAATTAAGTTGCTGATTTTATTTAGGTTTTGATGAGCTACGGTGTGGGTTTTACTACTCGTTAGGGGAACCAACCTCTTCGGTGTTTGTCGTAGAATGGACGTAGAGTCTGAACGACTGAAGCTCCTCATCGTTTACGGCGTCTCGGCTTCAGTTGACGTAGTAAGCTCTGTCCAGACAGCGAACGGAAAGTGTGGACAGCGAGCAAGGAGAGATCGATGACGAAACAGTGAGCAACGGACAATCCGACGTCGAAACAGCGAATTAAGGACAGAACGCGCTTGAGAAGAGACACACGAGCTGTCGGGGCCTTCGGGATGCTGGTAGGCAGTGGCAGCAAGTGCAGGCGGTGGCGGGGGGTCTTCGCAGGTGGTCAGGCGGTGCTAGACTGGCCGACGACGGCCAGAAAACAAACAGCAGTTGAACTGCTGCTGTTTTGCGCAAGGGAAAAACAACAACAGCCGGGGGCTGCTCTCGACTAGATGGCAACGGCGCAGGCGGGGTAGAGCGGCAACTGGGCGGTGCAGATCCGTCGGGGGCGTCGGCTGGGCACTCCGACGTGCTGTGGCGGTCGAAAAAGGCACGGCGGGGAGCTGGAGCTCCTGGGCGGCGTTTTGGGTGAGGGAAGATAGTGCTGGCGGTCGCCGGCAACCTTGGAGAGGCCGGGGGTTGCCGTTTGTGAGGGTTGAAGGGCAGGGCTGAGGGCGGTTTGAGTTGGACGTGAGCTATGGGGAGAAGAGGCCGGAGGAGGATGGGTATCAGGCGGGTGTTCGGGTTCTAGAGGAAACCCTAGGGGGTTTACGTAAGGGGAGGAAGAGGTAGTAGGTTAAAATGAATAGGCTTGCTGTGCGATGTCCTCTCGTGAAAACACTAGGGCTAGGATAGGTTTAGGATGAATAATATATAGAGTAGAGAGAGAAAGATAGGTTCCTATAAAAATAGGTTGGATTTGATTTAACAGTTTGACTCTATAACAAGTCTACAGTTTGATTTGAATTTTTAAAAAACTAATAGTTTATTCGTTCTCATCTCTTTAAAATGTGTACAGGTTCGTTATGGGGGTTGATAGGATTAGGTTTTAGATTTTTTTTTAATTATTAAAAAATATAAGGCCCTCCTTTTAAAAAAAAGGACAACCTATAACACTAAGGGTTATTAGGGGCTAAAGGTGGGATATAAGGGTAACATTAAGTTGTTTTAAGGAAAAAAAATGCACAGAACCAAATCAGAATTAAAATTAATTATAAAAAATGTTTTTTATAATAAAAAGTGTGTTATGCAGAAAGGTCTATAGACATCAATAAAAATAAAAGGAAAATACTGGGGTGATCGCGCCTCCGAGAGGATCGTGGAAACAGGGTCCGGTCGCGCGTCTGAACTACGGATGATAGTAAAAAAAATCAAATACACCAAATGCTCATAAAACACAACTACGTGTAAAAGTACGTACGGTTGGAAAGTGATCGTTACATCACTCGACCGAGTGGGCTGCTGTTTTCAGCTCTGACTCTCTGTTTTTTTGTGACACTTTCTGTTTTCTTTTCTCCCGTCAGTTTCTTCCTCTCTTTGGCGTTTGAGTGCATCCCTGGAGTGATCTCCATCGCCATGGCCGTCATCCTTTCATATGGTCTCCTATCATCCTTTTCCTGGAATGAAAACCGTAGCCCGTTGTCAGGTTCTTCCTAGACTCTTGACTCTATATAATAACAAAGATCTAAAACAAAAATGAAAGTAACATTCAACTAAAAACTAAGATAGAACTGTCGGGTTGCCTCCCGACAAGCGCTCGTTTAAGGTCTTGAGCTCGACCCCTTAAGATTTGCGATTAGTGCTCGACGTTCGGTGCTTAGGAGATGCACGTGTCAAACTTGCCGAGAAGGCCACTTGGGTTCAGTAGTTGCTTTTCTTCGGCTTTCCTCGGCTGCGTCTCATCAAAGGTAGTAATGAGGGATGACTCCCCTAAGCTTGGGCTCTTGGCGTCCTTCTTCTTCACCGGCGGTGAAGATTTATTCGTCGGTGGCGCTTCTTTCACGTGATTCACCATAGAGAGCTTGCATAGCTCTCTAACCTTAACGCATCAGTGTCATTCTTCTCTTCATCTGTAAGAGGATACACTGGGTCTCCCATCATTGTGCCGTCATTGGCAATTTGGACCTCTTCAAGGTCGTCATCGTGCTTGGCTCCAATGGCGAATTACATGGGATCGTTTATGACCTCATCGAGGAGGTCCACGTAGTCCACTTCCTCTGGCCAATGCATATGCTTCATCGTCTTCAGAATATGGAGCTCAACCGCTATGTTGCTAACGTTGAGGGACAAGATTCCTTCATTCACATCTACAATTACTCCAGCGGTGGCTAGGAAGGAGCGCCCAAGTATCAGCGACGTATCGCCCTCTTCTCTAATGTCCATCACCACGAAGTCGTACGGTAAGCAAAGTCCACCCAGTACTTACAGTGGCACGTTTTCAGCAATCCCCACTGGCCTAGTGATTCGCCCATCGGCGAGTTGTATCTTCATGTCTGTTCCCTTGAGGTCGGTCCCTATATTTAGTTTCTTGAACATCGTGAGGGGCATAAGGCTCACGCTTGCTCCCAAATCAACTAAAGCTTTTTGTAGGGGGACTCCTCCAAGCGTGCAAGGAATTCAAAAACTACCAGGATCGTTCAACTTGGTCCGCATTTTCTCCTTGTTGGTGAACCACGTCCCTTGCTCGGCTTGCATGATTCTTTCCGTTCGCTTCTTTCCCGTAATCAAATCCTTGAGGAACTTTGCATAGGATGAGATTTCGACGATTGCATCTAAGAACGTGATGTTCAAGCTTGTAATGCCCTACAAGCTACTGCACACGTACTAGAGGGGGGGTGAATAGTACTTAAAATAATCAAGATAGTTATTCCTAATTATTGTGCAAGAAACAAACGACAATGCGGAATTAAACAACTATCAACAAGAATTAAAACATGCGCAAACAAACAATATTACTGGGTTCGGATCCACCCAAGTCTTCCTGACTTGTTCCCGGTGATCCTATGTCCCAACCACCCGGATCCCCTCCGGATACTTGAGTTAGCAACCCTAACTCAAGATTTCCACTATGAAGTACTTGTGAAAAACCTTCACAAGTCAAATCATACACAAAGTAATTTGTGACTCCCACAACCCGGGATCATAACCACACTCTCACAACCGAGAGTGAAACTTACAATTCAAATATGAAATGAAATAAACTCTTACCTTACAAAATCCTATGCCTTGAGTATACTTACCAAATTAGGGCAAGGAGGGATTTTGAGGAAGATGATGCCACCAAACCCTAGCTTCAAGAAGATGACCAGCAATGGAAGGCTAGGATGGAGGATGGTGACTTTGGATCAAGCTCTTTGTTGAATATTGGACTCCCCGGATTTGGTTTTGGATGATGAGCAAACATAAATAATTCATGAACTAACAATTTGTGAGCGCAGTATTGGAGATCGTCGCAAAAATCACGAGAACATTCAAAGCGACATCTCAAGACTTCTCAAAGCACGTATTCATACCTAAAGCTTCGTTGAAGCTCTTGCGCCGTTTTGGAAGTCATGAAGAATTAATCGAAGCTTTCGAAGACCGTTCTTTAAGGTTTTATTTATAGTCTTTTAGCTTCGATATATAGAATGTTAAGCCTTGAGTATATCTTACGATTCTAACTTCATAACGCTCATATCGTAGCTCTAGGATCTTAGTACAAGTTCATTCTAACTTCCTCGAAGCGTCGCGCTTCGATTCGGACTTGTTTGTGCATGTTAGTTGGTACAAGAAGAAGTACTGACCGAATAGATGGTGATCTAGTCGGTCAGCAACTCTTCTTGGACCAACTAGTTTGCTTCCTTAATTTCTTGCACCTTACTGTTTACAGTTAGTCGGTCTACGTTGACTCACCGACCGACTAGTTTGTGAACTAGTCGGTCAGTGATGCTTCTTTGACCGACTAGTTGTGATTTACTGTACATGCTAAATTTCTCCTAAGCTACTGTTTATCGTTAGTCGGTCTAAGAACGTTTGGTGACCGACTAGTTGACAATCTAGTCGGTCAACTTTTGTTCTTGGACCGACTAAGTCAATTTGTATTTAGACTATTTCACTTTGCCTCTTAGTCGGTCTACGTTCACTGACTGACCGACTAGTTGTGAAACTAGTCGGTCAGAATGTCTACTTGGACCGACTAGATTTCTAGGTCTGAATTTCTATCTCTTCTCAGTTCCTCACTTAGTCGGTCCATGTTGTTTGACTGACCGACTAGTTGATGAACAAGTCGGTTAGTGGTTGTTCTTTGACCGACTAGTTTTTTCAGATTTCTATCCGTTGGGAATTGACCTAACTTGTTTTTATGGGACCCTATAAATACTAACCTAGGTCATTTCTCTCTAGGTTAGAGCTGCCATTAAGAGATTCATTGAGATAGAAAGAGATAGCCATTCTCACTCATTTCTAAAGCTCTCTTCCTCACAAGAAACCCATTCTCTCACATTCTAGATCTAGAATCCATCTTGAGAGAAGTTTGTTCTTGGTGAGCTCTTCAAGCTCTAGCTTGAATCAAGTCTCCAAATCACTCCTAGGCACCCATTGCTGGTCATTTCCTTGGTGCTAGGTCTTGGTGACTTCATCTTCCTTAAATCCTTCCTTTCACCTATTTGGTAAGAAAAACTCAAGGTATAGGATTTTGTGGTAAGTTTGTTTATTTCAATATAAACTCATTTATATTGCTTGTTGATTCTCTCGGTTGTGAGAGAAGGTTGTGATCCCGGGTTGTGGGATTCACTATTGCCATTGTTGTATGATTTGATCTTGTGAAGGTTTTTCACAAGATATTCATAGTGGAAATCTTGGGTTAGGGTTTCTAACCTAAGTATCCGGAGGGGATCCGGGTGGTTGGGACGTAGGATCATCGGGAACAAGTCGGGGAGACTTGGGTGGATCCGAACCCATTAACATCTTTTGTTAGCATTGTTAATTTTGTTGTTGTCATTCAATTTAAGCTTCCGTAAATTGTTTTGGTAGTTATTTGCACTATAATTTGGAATTATACTCCTTGTTATTTTTAAAGTACTATTCACCCCCCTCTAGTACTTGTGTAGTAGCTTGTAGGGCATTACATTTGGTATCAGAGCCAGATACTTAGCTATGTCTGCCAACGACAACAAGACCGTGCGTCCACCTTCCAACTATGACACCTTCAGGAACCGAGAAGGAGCATCTTCGGTGATGGAAGGACATTCCTCTACGAGGCCTCCATTCTTCAACGGTACCAACTACGGGTACTGGAAATGCCGGATGGAAACCTTCCTCCGGAGGGCATCTTTATGGAGGACCACAATGAAGGAATACATCGAGCCCGAAGAAGAAGACTTCGAGAAATGGACAACCGCGGAGGTCGCCGCGGAGGTAAGCAATGCCAAGGCAATGAACGCCTTGCAATGCGCGTTGGAGCCCGAGGACTTCAATAAGATATGCACATGTAAGAGTGCATATCAAATTTGGAACTCCCTCCTCATTCTTCATGAAGGGACGAGTAGGGTAAGTGACTCTAAACTCGTAGTCGTAAACAAAGATTACGAAATGTTTCATATGCAACAGGGCGAGAAGATGAAGGAATATTACGCTCGCTTCATTGACATAATAAACGAGTTAGAGGCCCTCGGTAAATCCTACACCCAAAAGGAGAAGTGCTCAAAGCTTATCGAAGGACTTCCTTCTTCTTGGGAGAAACGTACCTTCGCCATCGAGGAAGGTAATGACATGAATAAATATACCGTAGTTCAATTGATGGGTACTTTGATGTCATACGAGGTACGCAAAGATAGCAAGGTGAAGTTACAAGAAAAGATGAAGTCCTATTTGAACCAAGACGCGCCTAAGAAAAAGGCGATTGCATTCAAGGCGGCTTCATCCACCTCTACCGATGATGAGGACTCGGAAGAAGAAATGGACATGGAATCCATTGCACTCATGGCAAAGAAGTTCAATCGCTTCTTCCGAAAGGGTAACTTCAAACAAAAATCTAATTTACTTCTACTAACGCCTCTCCACCTTTGTGCTTTAAATGCAATAAGCCAGGACACATCAAAGCGGATTGTCCTCAAAACAAGCAAAAGGAGAAGTGGAAGGCGTCGAAGTTCGACAAGTCAAAGAAGTACAAAAAGGGGTACAAAAAGGGACTTGTCGGAGCAACATTCACCGACTCCGAGGATTCCTCAAGTGGAGAGTCGGACGATGAGAAAGTGGAGCAAGCGCACATGTGCTTCATGGCAAGAGAGGAGCATGATCAAGGATCTTCCTCCTCCGATGATAGCGACGACGAAGGTGATGCGGTAACTATGGATGATCTTAGGGATGCTAACTCTCATTTATGGTCTAAATACACTAAATTAGTAAATAGATATACTAAAGTAAAAGATGACCTAGCTAGCATTCAAACCTCGCCTAAGACTATCATCACCAACAACGACACCGTTGTTGAAGAGTTAAGAAATGAGATTGTTAATCTCAAATCTAAACTTGAACATGTTAGCATTGATGATCCGGAAGAACATAGGATAGCAGATTTAACTTCTCAAAACTCGACTTTGAGTATTGAGAACGAGAATCTCAAATCTTGTGTTTATGTGCTCACATCGCAAGTATCAAACTTGGATACTTCTATGCGTTCTCTCAAAGAGAAATATGAGAACACATTAGGCCGAATTAATAAATTCAATAAGGGTAAGGACCATTTGGATAAAATCCTAAGTGACTTACTTCCGGCCAATCACCACATTGGTTTGGGGTATACGATGGGATGTCCATCCAAAGCGGCCACTACTTTTGTTAGGCCAACTTCCGGTGACTCTACGAGTGGTAGCAAACACTCTATTGGTAGTTCATCTACCAATGGTGCTTCCACCTCGTCCACACCCTCTTTTGGAAAGAAACCCACTTTGGGTGGACCTCCAAAGAAGGGGCATGCTTATATGTAGACCAATACCATGCCACGTAGGAACACACGTCCTACTCCACCGTCTCACACATATGATGATTTTTATGCAACACATTCTCGGGCACGTGCACACCATGTGAGACACCCTCACGCACGTGTTCCCACACATGCATATGTTCACCCACCTCATCATATGAATAATTCTCGTCGTGCACCATTCCATCATGTTCCTTATGCCTATCCACGACATGCATCACGTAGAAACCAACAACGCATGCATGCACCCAATAGGATGATGGCTCCCAAAATTTTCACTATTTGGAGCCCAAAGGACACAATCATGGATGAAAAACAAGTGTATATGAATGCTTATTTTTCGGATGTTGTGCATAGTAGAAATTATGTGGGGAAGTCTAAGTCCAATTGGACTTGGCTTCCAAAGGTCTAACCTTTGAGGACCCAATGACCTTGGGTACCATGATATGAATGTTTCTATCTTTAGGTACTCAAGGAAAAGAAAAAGAAAAGGAGCAACAAATTTAAATTTAGCTCCAAAGGGAATTGGATACTCGATAGCGGGTGTTCAAAACACATGACGGGTGACGCTCAATTGCTCTCCGGAGTGGTTCCCATTGCAAATGGAAATCGCGTCGTATTTGGAGGCAACGAGAGCGGAACCATCGTCGGTGTTGGTAAAGTGGGTAACCCGTCTAAACCCTTAATTAGTGATGTTTATCTAGTTGATGGTTTAAATCATAATCTTATTTCAATAAGCCAACTTTGTGACAAAGGTTACAAAGTTAGCTTTGCGAAAGGATTGTGTCATATTTCAAATGATAATAATAAATTATTATTTTCCGGCACACGCCATAAAGATATTTATATTTTGGATCTTCCTAAGTCATATGAACAATGTCTCGTTGCCAACACAAGTGAACAACACTTATGGCATCGACGCTTTGGACATGTGAACTTTGGAACACTTTATAAGCTTTCAAAATTAAATTCCATTAAAGGTTTTCCGAAACTCGTTTTTGAAAAGAAAAGTTTTTGTGATTCTTGTCAACGTAGCAAGCTTCCTAAATCTTCATTTAAACCTAAGAAAAGCATTTCTATGCAACGGCCACTAGAGCTATTGCATCTAGATTTATTTGGGCCAACTAGAGTTGCTTCCTTAGGAAATGCAAGATATAGACTAGTCATCGTTGATGATTATTCAAGATTTACATGGGTATTTTTCTTATGTAATAAAAATGAAGCTTTTGAAAACTTCACAATATTTGTGAAGAAAGTACAAAATCTCATCGGAACCACCATTGTCACTATTCGTAGTGATCATGGGGGTGAATTTGAGAATGAGTCTTTCTCAAATTTTTGTGATGATCTTGGAATTACTCACACGTTTTCTTTCCCTCGCGCACCTCCTCAAAATGGTGTTGTTGAGAGGAAGAATAGAACGCTTGTGGAGTGTGCTCGCACTATGCTCGAAGATAGTCAACTTGGTTATCAATTTTGGGCGGAAGCGGTACACATCGCTTGCTATGTGTTTAATAGAATACTTTTGAGGCCCGGCACCAAACAAACTTGCTATGAATTGTTGTTTGGTAGATTGCCTCAAGTTAAACATTTTCGTGTTTTCGGCACAAATTGTTTTATTAAAAACACATATGATAATTTGGAGAAGTTTGATCCGAGATCGGATGAGGGGATATTTGTTGGGTATTCCTCACGTAGCAAAGCCTACCGGATATACAACAAAAGATCCTCTACGATCGAGGAATCACTTCATGTCTCTTTTAATGAGAATTTTACTACTCCTAGAATTTCAAATGACAATGATTCTATGGATGTTTTATGTGATTCGTTTGAAAATTCTAAGTCTATTGATTCAATTGATTCTATTGATACTAACCCGACTAATGAAGTTGTTGAGAATATGCCTAGTGATCAAGGTATTCCCAAGCGGCTTCATACCGTTCGCGACCATCCCCATGAGCAAGTCATTGGCAATATTCATGATAGTGTCAAGACGAGATCGCAAGTCCACCACTTCGCCAATTGTGCCTTTGCCTCATCGATAGAGCCAAAGAATATAGTTGAAGCATGCGAAGATAGTGCTTGGATCCTTGCCATGGAGGAGGAACTCATTCAATTCGAGAGGAATGAGGTATGGGAGCTTGTTCCTTTGCCATCGAAGAACCACACCATCATAGGGACAAAGTGGATCTTCAAGAACAAAACCGACGAAAACCAAGTCGTCGTCCGGAACAAAGCTCGGTTAGTAGCTCAAGGCTATCGCCAAGAGGAAGGTATCGATTTCGAAGAATCCTTCGCTCCAGTATCTAGATTAGAATCAATTAGACTATTATTGTCTTATGCATGCCATAAAAATTTTAAGTTATTTCAAATGGATGTTAAAAGTGCATTTTTAAACGGAGATGTTGTTGAGGAAGTTTACGTTTCTCAACCTCCGGGCTTCATAAATGAAAAATTTCCAAATCATGTTTTTAAACTAAAGAAAGCTCTTTATGGTTTGAGACAAGCTCCTCGAGCTTAGTATGATCGCCTAAAGAATTTTCTTTTGGATTTGAATTTTAAAATGGGAGAAGCCGATTCTACACTTTTTGTTAAGCATGCGAATAATGATATTTTATTAGTTCAAATTTATGTCGATGATATCATTTTCGGTGCTACTAACTTCACTCTTTGCGAAGAGTTTTCTAATGTTATGAAGGAACAATTTGAGATGAGCCACATGGGCGAACTCAAATATTTCTTAGGTCTCCAAATTCGCCAATTGAACGATGCAATCTTCATCCACCAAACGAAGTATACGGTGGAGTTGCTTAAGCGATTTGGAATGGAGAGTGCTTCAGGGAAAAAGACTCCAATGAGCACGACTACGCATCTTGACAAGGATACGGGCGGTAAGGATGTAGACATTCGTCTATATCGAGGTATGATAGGTAGTTTACTTTATCTTACCGTAAGTAGGCCCGATATTATGTTTGCCGTATGCATATGTGCTCGTTATCAGTCTCAACCTAAGGAGTCTCACTTAGTAGCGGTTAAACGTATTTTTCGCTATCTAAGTTACACTTTAGATTTTGGATTACTTTATCCGAAATCTAGCACATATGAGTTAGTCTCATATAGTGATGCCGATTATGCGGGATGCAAATCCGACAGGAAAAGTACTAGTGGCACTTGCCATTTTCTAGGAAATTCTCTTGTCTCTTGGTTTTCCAAGAAGCAAAATTCCGTATCACTTTCAACCACCGAGGCGGAATATATTGCCGCCGGTGCCGCTTGTGCCCAGGTTCTTTGGATGAGACACACACTGAAGGATTTTGGTATTCACTGTGATACTAGCCATATCATGGTGGATAACCAAAGTGCTATCTGTCTTTCAAAGAATCCGGTGCATCATTCCCGATCAAAACACATAGATGTCCGACACCACTTTTTAGATGATCATGTTGCTAAAAAGGACATCATTTTAGTGTACGTTGAAACCAAAAAGCAAATCGCCGATATTTTCACGAAACCCCTAAAGGAGGACTCCTTTGTGCGGTTACGTCGAGAATTGGGGATTATGGGTGAATCCGAGATATAGGATTCATGTTTCATTCAATTATCTTGCATGCTATTATATTTCGCGATATTTCGTTCATGCTAGATTTATTGAATTTTTGGGGATTTTATGTGATATGTTTGAATTTGTGCTCGAATTCGTATTTGAATGTCGTATTTAAGATTTCGACGTTTTATGGGGTAATTTATATGACTAATGAGAGTGTTATGATGTTTCATCCAAGTGGTTTGTGAAGAGAACTCATTTATCAATTTTTGGACTCTTCTAGTCGGTTTCAGTTCATTAGTCAACCGACTAGATGCTCATCTAGTCGGTCAGCTAGTGAACTCAGACCGACTAGATCAAGCTTTAATCTTCCTATTGTCATTTTCTTTCTTTAGTCGGCCACAGTACACTTACCAACGACTAGATTGAAAACTAGTCGGTCAGTGAGTATACTGCGACCGACTAACTCTAGCCCTA
The DNA here is from genome assembly GCA_030789695.1 of Scilla litardierei. Taxonomy (NCBI): domain Eukaryota; kingdom Viridiplantae; phylum Streptophyta; class Magnoliopsida; order Asparagales; family Asparagaceae; genus Scilla; species Scilla litardierei. The sequence continues at coordinate 143,892,831 of CM061138.1, read as the reverse complement.
AAAATTTCCTGTTTGCCTCTGTTTTGACTTAGTCGGTTCAAGCTCATTGACCGACCGACTAGATCGTAATCTAGTCGGTCAGTGTTTGAACTGTGACCGACTAAGTGTGTTAGGGCAAATGTGTCTTTTCGCTTTCCAGACCGACTTAAGCTCTATCCGACCGATCTTTTTCATTTCTAGTCGGTTGTTTTCAAAACTCCAGCCCGCAAAAACCCTATCCCCTCTCGAGACCCTTCGGCTTCCGACGTCTCTCCGGCCATCTTTCCGGCCATCCCCGCCGTCCGTCGCCGTCGACCCTCTCTCCTAGGTATAACCCCCCTTCTAGATCTCGTTTTCCATTCCTAGGGTTTGATATCTATCGTGTTTTCACTTTCTAGGTGAACTAGGGTTTCGGATTTTGTCTCTCTTAGGGTTTGTTATAGGATTCTAGGGTTTGAACTAGGGTGTTTGATCTTATCTTCATCGTGTGATTGTACTCGTTGTGCCGAGATCATGGCATGAACGAGGATCCCGATTTCATCTTCTGGGGCATCCCCTATGACCGTAGAGGGTGCTACCGCTTCGACCCCTCCCAAACGTAGGGCCAAGACCACTCGACCCCCCTCTTTGTCTTCAACTCCGTTGAAGAGGAAGAGGACGTCCAAGCCTAAACCTGCCGGCCAATCATCCAAGCCCAAGCCTAAGCCTAAAAAGTCCCGTGCCACCACTCCTCCCGGTGAGCGTTCCGGTAGTGATTCCGAGGATAATACCGATGAGGAATACACTCCTGAACATCCCGAGAAAGCTCCTACTCCACCTCCTCCGAAGACCCGTAAGGCTAAGGGTAAAGCTCCTATGCCAGTCGGCGGTGTAGACATATCGTTGTGCCGCGATGACCCTCAGTGTCTCGCAGCGTACAACCGTATAGAGCACTGCCCACTGTTGTTAGAGCATTACGTTCAGTTTTCTGATTTTCTTGGCATTGCTGATCTTCTCTCCTATGGTGGCCTATTGGATTATCTTCGCTATGACCCCAAGGCGAACCCCAGACCATATCCTCGCCTGGTCAAATTATTCTACGCCAATCGTGTTCGGGGCCTGTACGATGAGAGTCACTCCATCGAGACTACTGTCTTGGGAACTCCTATAGTTCTCACGGCAGAAATCTTGGGGGAGATACTTGGTTGTTCGTCGTCCGGTCTCCTTCCTTCGGATATTTCTGTTGATGATATCTCTTCCTTGGATCAGTCCGTTCTTTCTGATATCTTCCATGTGATCCCTCCTGCCCTCATTGGTGTTCCTTCGAAGTCGTTCAAACCTAATGCATGGGTGCTTAATCTCATTCTGAAGTCGTGCTTGCTTCCCAAGTACGGCTCATCTTCTCTGCCATCCCAGCCGTTTTTGAAGCTGATTTACGCTCTTTTCTTGGGTTGCGAGATTAATTGGGCTCGCGTTATACTCGATAAGATGGACGCTTTCGAGTGTATTCGCAAGACCAATAAATCTGCGCATATCCCTTACCCATGTCTGTTGACCCTGGTTTTCCGTCATTTCAGTGTTCCTCTCCCTCCTGACGATGAGCGTCCTTTGGGTCCTCCTCTGAACACGACGGCCGTTAAGAAATCTCTTGCGGCGCTTCGTCACGTGCAGAGGTCGACCACATCTGCTTCCCAGGCCACTCCCTCAGCTGCTGCAGCCCCCACTCCTCCTGCTACATTAGATGATGTCGTACGCCTTCTTCGTCGGTACGAGTCGCGTTTGGCTCGTACCGAGGAGGTCGTCTGCCGTATGGCTCGTATGATGGGCATTGATCTTCCTCCTTCCGTTTCTGAGGCCGAGGAGATGGACGATGAGGAGATTGACGATCTTGTCACTTCCTTGGCTCGTGGCGATGAGGCCACTGCTGCTGCTGCTGCTACCACTTCTGCTCTTGGAGTTGGCACCTCTTCCGGTGCTCCAGAGACTTCTGCTTCAGTAGTTCAGACTTCTGAGGCTGCTGCTGTCCCTGTTGACGAGCCTGCTCCTATCTTACCTGCTGTTACTCCTGTTGAGACCCCAGCTGTTGAGCCCGTCGTTTCCACACCTGCCCCGACGATCCCGTCTGTTGACACGCCTCTCCTCCCTGCAGAGCCTGAGTCCACTCCGTCGACTGGACCCACGGATACTGCAGATCCAGCCACTTCCTCGTGATCGTCAGTTTCGAGGACTCTCCACTGCTCTTTGGATGATATACCTTTTTGAGAGTGTTTTTGGGTTAGGATGGGATGGAGTTTGGGTGTTAATTTGTTGTGTTTTGATATGTTGGATGTCGGAGTATGTGTTGTATTTTTTTTTGTTGTTGGATGTTGATGATGGTGTTCTGATGATGATGATGTATCAATGATGTATGATGTATTTCTTTTTGATGGGTATGTTGCATTTGATGTATCGATATCTTTTTGGATGTACTCATGATGTTTCTATCTATTTATACATAGATGTTCATGTTGTGATATTTTCTTTGTCGTGCACATTAATTCTCATTCAATGTCCATGCTATGTGAAATCGTCGCTCGACGATTGAAAAACTTGGTTAAATAGATTGAAATTCTATAATTGTATAGAATTGTTTTCCATGCACCAATTTAACCAAGAATATTGAATATTGAAGAGTATGTTTCTTTATTCAAGAAATGAATAAAAATTTGGTATTTTTAATGATTTTAATTATCGCTTTTTGATAATGGACAATTTGGCACACCTTGATTTGATTTCACCACTTTTCCCTTGGTGTCAATTAGTTCCATCGTCATTGTTTACGACTCCCGATGTTGGATTTTCCATTTCCTAGTTGTTGTCGTTGTATGCCCCCCATTTTTGGGATAATGCCAAAGGGGGAGAGATAATGATAATAAATAGGGCAAATGAAAATTTAACTCAATTTCCAAGAATCTAGTTTGATATGTTAGATTCAGGGGGAGTTAAGATATATATAAGGATTTTCAAAATCCGATATTTCAAAAATCGATTCTCTATATTTATCTTACTCGTCTGATTGATGCAATTCATATATATTCATTTTGGAATTAACGTGTCATCAATGCAGGGGGAGTAAGTATTTTTCATTTGAATCATTATTTTTGATTATTATTTATGTTGGTTTGTCATCACCAAAAAGGGGGAGAATGTTGAATATTGGACTCCCCGGATTTGGTTTTGGATGATGAGCAAACATAAATAATTCATGAACTAACAATTTGTGAGCGCAGTATTGAAGATCATCGCAAAAATCACGAGAACATTCAAAGCGACATCTCAAGACTTCTCAAAGCACGTATTCATACCTAAAGCTTCGTTGAAGCTCTTGCGCCGTTTTGGAAGTCATGAAGAATTAATCGAAGCTTTCGAAGACCGTTCTTTAAGGTTTTATTTATAGTCTTTTAGCTTCGATATATAGAATGTTAAGCCTTGAGTATATCTTACGATTCTAACTTCATAACGCTCATATCGTAGCTCTAGGATCTTAGTACAAGTTCATTCTAACTTCCTCGAAGCGTCGCGCTTCGATTCGGACTTGTTTGTGCATGTTAGTTGGTACAAGAAGAAGTACTGACCGAATAGATGGTGATCTAGTCGGTCAGCAACTCTTCTTGGACCAACTAGTTTGCTTCCTTAATTTCTTGCACCTTACTGTTTACAGTTAGTCGGTCTACGTTGACTCACCGACCGACTAGTTTGTGAACTAGTCGGTCAGTGATGCTTCTTTGACCGACTAGTTGTGATTTACTGTACATGCTAAATTTCTCCTAAGCTACTGTTTATCGTTAGTCGGTCTAAGAACGTTTGGTGACCGACTAGTTGATAATCTAGTCGGTCAACTTTTGTTCTTGGACCGACTAAGTCAATTTGTATTCAGACTATTTCAGTTTGCCTCTTAGTCGGTCTACGTTCACTGACTGACCGACTAGTTGTGAAACTAGTCGGTCAGAATGTCTTCTTGGACCGACTAGATTTCTAGGTCTGAATTTCTATCTCTTCTCAGTTCCTCACTTAGTCGGTCCATGTTGTTTGACTGACCGACTAGTTGATGAACTAGTCGGTCAGTGGTTGTTCTTTGACCGACTAGTTTTCTCAGATTTCTATCCGTTGGGAATTGACCTAACTTGTTTTTATGGGACCCTATAAATACGAACCTAGGTCATTTCTCTCTAGGTTAGAGCTACCATTAAGAGATTCATTGAGATAGAAAGAGATAGCCATTCTCACTCATTTCTAAAGCTCTCTTCCTCACAAGAAACCCATTCGCTCACATTCTAGATCTAGAATCCATCTTGAGAGAAGTTTGTTCTTGGTGAGCTCTTCAAGCTCTAGCTTGAATCAAGTCTCCAAATCACTCCTAGGCACCCATTGCTGGTCATTTCCTTGGTGCTAGGTCTTGGTGACTTCATCTTCCTCAAATCCTTCCTTTCACCTATTTGGTAAGAAAAACTCAAGGTATAGGATTTTGTGGTAAGTTTGTTTATTTCAATATAAACTCATTTATATTGCTTGTTGATTCTCTTGGTTGTGTGAGAAGGTTGTGATCCCGGGTTGTGGGATTCACTATTGCCATTGTTGTATGATTTGATCTTGTGAAGGTTTTTCACAAGATATTCATAGTGGAAATCTTGGGTTAGGGTTTCTAACCTAAGTATCCGGAGGGGATCCAGGTGGTTGGGACATAGGATCACCGGGAACAAGTCGGGGAGACTTGGGTGGATCCGAACCGATTAACATCTTTTGTTAGCATTGTTAATTTTGTTGTTGTCATTCAATTTAAGCTTCCGCAAATTGTTTTGGTAGTTGTTTGCACTATAATTTGGAATTATACTCCTTGTTATTTTTAAAGTACTATTCACCCCCCCCTCTAGTACTTGTGCAGTAGCTTGTAGGGCATTACACTCTTGGCTTGGAAGGCTCACAATGGAGAGAATCTCTCTTGAGGAAATGGCTCAAAGAGTTGAGGGAGAGATTCTTGTGAGGAAGAGAAAGCTTTAGAATGGAGTTGAATAGCTTCTCTTAGATTTCTCCAAATCTCTAAAATGGCAGCCTTGGATCTTATGAAAGAGCCCCTCCAACTATATATAGGATAGAGGAGAGAGAGAGAGAAAAACGTTTGAAGATAAACTCCAACGGCTCTTTTCTGAACCCAACTAGTCGGTCAAAGAACAACCACCGACCGACTAGTTCATCAACTAGTCGGTCGGTCAATCAATGTAGACCGACTAATGAAAGAACAGCCAAGAAGTCGTAGTACAAGCAAAGACAACTAGTCGGTCTAAGAAGACTTGCCGACCGACTAGTTTCACAACTAGTCGATCGGTGAATGATCTTTGACCGACTAACGTCGAAATAGAATAGGTTGACTTCAAGATGACTTAGTCGGTTTAAGAACAAATGCTGACCGACTAGTTTCTCAACTAGTCGGTCGGTAAACGTTCTTTGACCGACTAACTCGAAACAGTAGCTCAGGCAGAAAATGACTGTACACAACTAGTCGGTCAAAGAAGTATTACTGACCGACTAGATCGTCATCTAGTCGGTCGGTGACTCTTCTTTGACCGACTAACTGTAGTCATAGAAAGAGCTGAATTAGAGAAGGCAAACTAGTCGGTTCAAGTAGAGTTGCCGACCGACTAGATCGTCATCTAGTCGGTTGGTGACTCTTCTTGAACCAACTAACATGCACAAGAAGCCGAGGGAAGAAGCGATAGGCTTCAGGAATGTTTCTAATGGCTTCTATGATAATCCTAGCTCTAAGATATGAGCGAAATGAAGATTATAAAGTAAGTCCTACTCAAGGCTTAACATTCTAATCTATGAAGCTAGAAGACTATAAAATAAACCTTACGAGCCGTCTTCAAAGCTTCAATCTTCATTCCTCTTGACTTCAATATTTCTCCTTGAGCTTCAACGAAGCTCCAGGCACACGATCATGCGTATTGAGAAGTCTTGAGACGTCGCTTTTGATGTACGTGGTATTTTGGCGACGATCTCCATAACTGCGCTCATAAATAAGTTAGTATACATTATTTATGTTTGCTCATCATCCAAAACCAAATCCGGGGAATCATATCACAACATTCTCCCCCTTTTTGGTGATGACAAACCAACATAAATAATAATCAATAATAATGATTCAATAGAAATTTACTTACTCTCCCTGCATTAATGACACGTTAGTTCCATATTCAATAAAATTCATTCGCATCATGCAGATGAGGAAGAAATGAAATATGAACCACATATTGACATATAGGATCTAAATCCATTTTATATCTTCACTCCCCCTGAATCTAACACATCAAATTAGATTCATGGTAAATTCCTTTGAATTATTAGTTAGCACATTGTCATTATTATATCTCTCCCCCTTTGGCATTAGCAAAAAGAGCGGGAGGAGAACAACAACACAACCAATGGCTAAAAATAATGCATGGGAGTCGAAGAATACGACCAAGGTCCAAAATAACACCAATGCAAAATATCAAATGTAAAATACCGAATAAAAGCAAAGCGTGTCAAGGAGACCAAAGTCGAAAATCGGAAACCGAAATCATTAAACCATAGGCGAAATACGAAATACGAAATCATCTAGCCATATGTGAAACTCGAAAACCGAAATCATAAAATCATCGGTGAAAATCGGAAAACGAAATCACCAAGCCATAGGCGAAAATCGAAATACGAAATTATCAAGCCATAGGCGAAAAACGAAATCCGAAATCATCAAAACTCAAATCAATTTCACTTATTGAGTTTTGGAACATACTCTCCAAAATCAATAGAATGCATGGAAAACAATTCTATGTTTCCATAGAAAGAATTCTATTAAATCCATAAAATCGTCGAACGACGAAATCAACATCCGAGACAAAAATAATCCGATGTGCATACTAAATGTTGCATGCAAGAATGTTATGCCAAAAAATAGATAGAACATCATATAACAATGGCATACACAAATCTAGCATACCAAATGAAGCAAAATGATACCAATTGTAATATATTCTACCAATGGATACCAATATGAATCAAAAGTATGAACATACTTACAACATTAAGCTCCCCCTACTTTGGTGCATCACTCAAGCACCAACAACTCCAATCGAACGAAAATCCTTGCAAATCACGGAGTTGGTAGGGTTGGTATCTCATGGTGGATTTAACCTAGAGAATATCATTTTGGTATCCAAAAATCCTTTTGGATCCTATAGGTTAGGCAATAAATTTAGCTAACTAAATTCAAATTAAATGTAACCCATACATACCACAATTGCTTTGGTACCCATAAAAATGAAATTAAACTTATGGTACCAAGCAATAAAGGGTCAAAGGAAACTAACCCTTCGGAAACCAAGTCCAAGAGAAACTTGATTTCCCAACATAATCATCATTCAAAATAACATCATTAATAAAAGATTGCACATACAAATTCTTATTATGCATGCTTGTGTTCTTCGGACCCCAAATAGTGTATGTCTTGGGCGTCCTAATCCTATTGGGAACATGCATACGTTGTTGATTTCAATGTGATGCATGTCGTGGGTAAGCATATGGCATGCGATGCAATGGTGCATGACGATAATTATTCATATGAGAATGAGGATGAACATATGAATGTGGAGGATCACGTGCATGAGTGTGTCTCACATGGTGTGCACGTGCTCGTGGATGCGGAGCATAGAAATCGGCATATGTGCTAACATGTGGGGTAGGATGTGTGTTCCTACAAGGCATGGTATACATGTAAGAATGACCCTTCTTAGGAGGTCCACCCAAAGTGGGTTTCTTTCCAAATGGGGGCGTGTTCCTAGCAGAAGCACCATTGGTAGAAGATCTACCCATGACGTGTTTACTTCCACTAGTAGAAGCATCGGAAGATGGCCTAACAAAGGTGGCGGACGATTTGGATGACTCTCCCATCTTATACCCCAAACCAATGTGATGATTGGCCGGAGGTAAGTCATTTAGGATATCATCCAACTTGCCCTTACCTTTGTTGAATTCATGAATTCGGCCTAATGTGCTCTCATGCTTCTCGGTGAGAGAATGCAAAGAAGTATCCAAAGTGGACACTTGCGATGCGAGTGCACAAACACGTGACTTGAGATTTTTATTCTCAATACTCAAAGTTGAGATTTGAGACGTCAAATCCGCTATCACATGTTCATCCGAATCTTCGATATGAACATGCTTAAGTTGAGACTTGAGATTTTCAATCTCATTTCTCAACCCATCAACAACGGTGTCGTTGTTGACGATGAAAGGCTTAGGCGAGTTTTTAAGACTATCTAATTCATTTTTAGTCTTCATAAACTTAGTAGCCATATTAGAAAACTTATTCCATAGTTGTTCATTGGCTATTCTAAGTTCATCATTGGTTACCTCTTCGCCTTCATCCTCGCTTCCATCCTCGCTTTCATCGGAGGAAGTCTCTTCATCACAATCCTCTTTTCCCATGAAGCACGTGTGTGCATTCTCCATTCTTTCATCGTCCGACTCTCCACTTGAGGAGTCGGAGTCGGTGAAGGTACCTACAAGTCCTTTCTTGTGCTTTCTCGACTTGTCGTGCTTGGATGCCTTCCACTTCCCCTTATGTTTGTAGAGAGGACAATCCGGCTTGATATGTCCTGGCTTATTGCATTTATAACACACGGGAGTAGAAGCATTAGTCGAAATAAATTTTGATTTACGATTCAACTTACCTTGTCGGAAGAATCGGATGAATTTCTTTGCCATATTGGCCAATGCTTCCATGTCCAATTCTTCGTCCTCTTCTTCTTCCGAATCTTCATCATCGGTAGATGGAGCGGCCTTGAATGTAATTGCCTTTTTCTTTGGCTCGTCTTGCTTCAAGTACGCCTTCATCTTTTCCCTCATCCGGATCTTACTATCCTTGCGTACCTCATAAGACAACAAGGTACCCATTAGTTGTACGACGGTATATTTATTCATGTCATTACCTTCCTCGATGGCGAAGGTACGCTTCTCCCAACAAGAAGGAAGTCCATCGATTATCTTCGAGACTTTCTCCTTTTGGGTGTAGGTCTTCCCAAGAGCTTCCAAGTCGTTTGATATATCCACGAAGCGAGCGTAATAATCTTTCATGATTTCGCCCTGCTCCATATGAAACAACTCAAATTCTTTATTAGCAACGACGAGTTTAGAATCTTTTACTGTACTCGATATTTTGTGCAATATGAGGAGTTGGTTCCATATTTGATATGCACTCTTACATGTGCATATCTTGTTGAAGTCATCGGGCTCCAACGCACAATTCAAGGCATTCATTGCCTTGGCATTGGCAACTTCCGCGGCGACCTCCACGGGGGTCCACTTTGCGAAATCTTCTTCGGAAGGCTCGACATACTCCGTCATGGTGGCTCTCCATAGTAAAGCGCTCCGGAGGAAAATTTGCATCCGGCATTTCCAGTACCCGTAGTTGGTACCGTTGAAGTGTGGAGGCCTGACGGAGGATAGTCCTTCCATAACTGAAGAAGCTCCATCGCGGTTCTTGAAGACGTTGTAGTCATTGTTCGTCATAGCTTTGAACTTGTAGCTTTAACCTTGGCTCTGATACCAAATGTAATGCCCTACAAGCTACTGCACACGTACTAAGGGGGGGTGAATAGTACTTAAAATAATCAAGATAGTTATTCCTAATTATTGTGCAAGAAACAAACGACAATGCGGAATTAAACAACTATCAACAAGAATTAAAACATACGCAAACAAACAATATTACTGGGTTCGGATCCACCCAAGTCTTCCCGACTTGTTCCCGGTGATCCTACGTCCCAACCACCCGGATCCCCTCCGGATACTTGAGTTAGCAACCCTAACTCAAGATTTCCACTATGAAGTACTTGTGAAAAACCTTCACAAGTCAAATCATACACAAAGTAATTTGTGACTCCCACAACCCGGGATCACAACCACACTCTCACAACCGAGAGTGAAACTTACAATTCAAATATGAAATGAAATAAACTCTTACCTTACAAAATCCTATGCCTTGAGTATACTTACCAAATTAGGGCAAGGAGGGATTTTGAGGAAGATGATGCCACCAAACCCTAGCTTCAAGAAGATGACCAGCAATGGAAGGCTAGGATGGAGGATGGTGACTTTGGATCAAGCTCTTGGCTTGGAAGGCTCACAATGGAGAGAATCTCTCTTGAGGAAATGGCTCAAAGAGTTGAGGGAGAGATTCTTGTGAGGAAGAGAAAGCTTTAGAATGGAGTTGAATAGCTTCTCTTAGATTTCTCCAGATCTCTAAAATGGCAGCCTTGGATCTTATGAAAGAGCCCCTCCAACTATATATAGGATAGAGGAGAGAGAGAGAGAAAAACGTTTGAAGAGAAACTCCAACGGCTCTTTTCTGAACCCAACTAGTCGGTCAAAGAACAACCACCAACCGACTAGTTCATCAACTAGTCGGTCGGTCAATCAATGTAGACCGACTAATGGAAGAACAGCCAAGAAGTCGTAGTACAGGCAAAGACAACTAGTCGGTCTAAGAAGACTTACCGACCGAATAGTTTCACAACTAGTCGGTCGGTGAATGATCTTTGACCGACTAACGTCGAAATAGAATAGGTTGACTTCAAGATGACTTAGTCGGTTTAAGAACAAATGCTGACCGACTAGTTTCTCAACTAGTCGGTCGGTAAATGTTCTTTGACCGACTAACTCGAAACAGTAGCTCAGGCAGAAAATGACTGTACACAACTAGTCGGTCAAAGAAGGACTACTGACCGACTAGATCGTCATCTAGTCGGTCGGTGACTCTTCTTTGACCGACTAACTGTAGTCATAGAAAGAGCTGAATTAGAGAAGGCAAACTAGTCGGTTCAAGTAGAGTTGCCGACCGACTAGATCGTCATCTAGTCGGTTGGTGACTCTTCTTGAACCAACTAACATGCACAAGAAGCCGAGGGAAGAAGCGATAGGCTTCAGGAATGTTTCTAATGGCTTCTATGATAATCCTAGCTCTAAGATATGAGCGAAATGAAGATTATAAAGTAAGTCCTACTCAAGGCTTAACATTCTAATCTATGAAGCTAGAAGACTATAAAATAAACCTTACGAGCCGTCTTCAAAGCTTCAATCTTCATTCCTCTTGACTTCAATATTGCTCCTTGAGCTTCAACGAAGCTCCAGGCACACGATCACGCGTATTGAGAAGTCTTGAGACGTCGCTTTTGATGTATGTGGTATTTTGGCGACGATCTCCATAACTGCGCTCACAAATAAGTTAGTATACATTATTTATGTTTGCTCATCATCCAAAACCAAATCCGGGGAATCATATCACAACAAAGCTCACTCCTTGCAAGTACTCCAGAAATTTAATGAGCCTCTTCTCAATTTTTTCTTTTGCCAACCGTTGTGGAAACGGAACCGGTGGCACATAGATTTGCTCCTTTCCTGGCTCATCCACTTCAGATTTTTCATCATTATTCTCCACCTTTGGGCTCTCCTCTTCATTGATTGTCTCCTTCTCAACCAAAATTTCCTCCCTTGGTTCCTTAGCTTGAATCGTGGCGGGAGTAGTATCCTTCCCTCCCCTTGTAGTTACCGCCACGACCGCATTGATGTGGTCGGTGTTGCTCCGTGGGTTTTGTTTCGATTGAGCCGGTAATTGTTGAGTAGCCTTGTTCAGTAATGTGATTTGCTCCGCCAATTGTGCCATGATGGTGTTGAGGGATTCTTGTTGAGCCGACAAATTTGCGTTAGTCTTCTTTTGTTCAGCCATGAATTCTTCAACCACTTGCTTCGTGTTCCGACCTTGGTGGCGCTTGTGAGGGGTTGGGTGCCCTCCATCCTTGATTATATCTCAGGGGTCTATAGGGTCCCGCTTGTTACCTTGGTGGGTAGTTTTGTTGTTGGTGCGGCCTATGTTGATACTATTGTTGTTGAGGAGGACGGGCTTATGGTTGTTGCGGCGGTGGTAGTTGCTGTTGTGGTGGAGTCAAGGCTCCATCATTGTTGGCGTATGAAAATCTGGGATGACCCCTAGTAATCGAGTTCACCCAATAACCGCAACTACCGATAATGTATTGAGCTTGCTCCATAACTCCGTCTCCTTGCTCCCTTCTAACGTACATAACCTGGCTTTGATCATGTCAGTCGCTCATGCTTCCCCCGGATGTAGATGCGTTGGAAGCTCCATGTGGCTCACTTATCAACTTTTCTAGTCTCTCTACGACTTTATGAAGAGAATCAAATTTGGTAGAGAGTTCTGCCACCGCTTTTGCTTCATAGATGCTCGCCGGCTTTAAAATGACGAAGATTGTCCCCTTTCGTCGGCCCATTGCTGATTATTCGAGGCCATCTCCTCAAGTAAGGCAGTAGCGGCATCTGGTGTCTTTGCCAAAATCGCTCCATTGGCTGTGGCATCAATTATTTGCTTTGTGCTCGGTTGCAATCCATTGTTAAAGTTATGCACTAGCTCTCATGCTTCAATTCGATGTGGGGGCATTGGAGTTGGAGATCCTTAATGCACTCCCACGCCTCATATAAAGACTCTTAAGGGACTTTCTTGAAGGACATCAAGGCGCTTCATATCTTCACAGTCTTGGATAGCAGATAGAATTTGTTGACAAATGCGCTCGCTGGCTCATCCCAAGTAGTGAAGATCCCCTCGGCTTGCGTCCTTAGCCAATATAAAGCCTTATCACGAAGAGTGAATGTGAAAAGACACAGTTGAATAGCATCTACCAGCACGTTAGGCATCTGGAAAGTAGCGCACTTCGCCAAGAACATCTGCAACTGATAGTGTGGGTTCTCTTGAGGATTCCCATGGAATAGGTCTTGTTGCATCAACACTACGAGTCTCGTCTTCAATTCAAAGTTCTTGTCGGCCGCCAACTCCGGTATAGCTATAGAAGAGGTGGTAGATGTGGTCTTAGGTCGTAGCCTATCTCAGATGGAGACAAGCCTAGTCATACGTTGTGCTAGCTCTTCTGGTGTTTCCAGCATAGCCATTTGATTTTCCACTATTGTAGATCTCCTCTCGGCTCTAAGCTTCTTGTCGTCCGCTCGATCTCAGGATCAAATAATATATCTTCTTTGGAAGCCTTTGATCTCATGTACTAGCACAAAAAGAGAGGGTCTAGATAGAATTGTTAGCAAAATAGAGGAATAAAAGAGTGAAAAAAAGAAAAAAAAGAAAAAAAGCTAGGTAAAGAAAATAAAATACCGTCGCCTCCCTGGCAACGGCGCCAAAAACTTGATCGATGGATATACATCTGGAAAACAATTGTAGTTTTACCGCAAGCACACAGTTAAGTGGTAAGCGGGTTATCGAACACGATGATGGACTAATGATGGTACTCTATCTTAATCACTAAGCTATTGGTGGAAAGGTGATTTTAGAAAGTTGGTGTCAAAATCATTCAATTATCAATTCAATTCAATATTATAAAAATGTCTAGGGCTAGGGAATCCCCACTACGGATCGTCATGCATCTCTGTGAATCGCGAATCTCAATGTTACAAGACTTGAATTGAAGTAAACTAGTCGTAAAAGAATAGAGAACCAAGCTCAGGCTCTCGCGCTATTACAGGTCTCCAGCAACCTAGATCAGGGCCAACTCTCGTGCAAACCCTAATCTAAGCCACTAGCATTAAGATCGACATCATCGTCCAATCGCACCTCGAGCCCACTCTTGTGCAAACTCAAGTTACGACCTAGATTGTGATAGCTCGTATTCGTCCAATCTCTTGCAAACGAATATGGGTATAGATTTATAATAAAAATGCTAGCTTTGGTCCAATCTCTTGCAAACCAAACCTAGTGAATCTCAATTATAAATCTAAATCGAATATCTAGGCCTTCCCATTGATCATATCCCAATCTCTTGCAAACTCTAGAGCAATGGAAATTCCTAACTATCTGTAATAAATCAATCACAATCTAACCTTCTAACAATTCTAGTAACATAGAAATCCATTCATCACAAATCTGATATGACAAACCAGATCCGAGTTCTTCAATCTCCAAAGCTGAATTACAATTAGAATTAACCTAAAATCTATTTTCTGGTCTCTCCCTAAGCTGGGATAAAAACTGGGCTTAAATACATGCCCAAATCGTCAAAATAAACTTGACAGAACTGCCCCTGCGCAGCCCAAAACTCTAGTTTTCAACCCAGGCTGGCGGCGCTACTCGTCCGAGTGGAAATCTCACTCGGACGAGTGCCAGATCCGAATAAAAACAGAGAAGTTGGATGTTTTGGGCACTCTAGCACTTTGTGTCACTCGGTCGAGTGGGATTCTTCACTCAGGCGAGTGGACTTCCTACTCGGGCGAGTAGGGTCTGCTGCTGTACTCCCAAAATTCCAGAGAGGCTGCTTCGATTTCCTTCAGAAGTTGTGACCTCACTCGGGCGAGTGGAGTTCTCTACTCGACCGAGTGGAATTAACCACTCGGGCGAGTACATTGTGGCACAAGGTGTCTTCGTATCAGTCGTACTCGGCCGAGTACGCTTCTTCACTCGGCCGAGTAACTGCGTGACTCGGCCGAGTGGCCTGTTTCTGGAATCAAATCTTCTCCTCCTCGCCCCCTCGTCGATTCTATCTATCTCCTTCTCCCGCTCATCATCTAGCGATGTTAGCTCCTCAAGCTCATTTTTGCTCCCGATGGCTCCTATTTCCTGAAACCCGACAAAAATGAGAAACAGTGAAAGTAACGAAATATCGTCGAATAATCGTGAAAATCGCAATATGAGCAATCGAAATGGCATGCAAACATGCAGAAAAAAGGTGTGAAATATGGACCAATCATGTCTCTGTCAACATGAAATGAGGATGGCCATTCGATCAAATGTGTGAAGTAAGATTGGTTTGAATAAGTGGGTCGAGTGAGCTAAACTTGAAACAATTGGTCAAAGTGGGCTTGGGCCAAGCTACTTAACAAGAGAATTGATGACTATGGACTATCGACTGGGCTGAAACAACATTAGACCAACATAAATAATAAATAGAGAATATGAAAAAGTTAAAGTGGGGGAAAGTATCTAATAAATCATGTATAATAATACTGGTCATTACATCCCTCTCTCCTTACAAAAATTTCCATCCTTAGAAATCAGAAGAGCTAAGACTGCTCAAACAAGTAAAGATAGCGCTCTATCATCTCCTCATCTCGCTCCCAATGGACTCACCTAGCGCGTTTGGATGCTTCAAAACTCTCACTAAGTTGACAGTCTTGTTTTGCAAGGTCTTCTGCCGTCCATCGATGATCTCCACTGGATGTTGTTCGAAAGTCAAGTCTGGTCGAATTATAATCTTTGAATGATTGACTATATGAAATGGATCTCCCACATACTTATGTAACTATGATACATGGAATACATTATGCACTCATTCTAGAGAATAAGGCAATGCAATCCTGCAAGCCACTTCTCCAACTCATTCAAGCACGTTAAATGGTCGAATGTAGCATGGGCTCAACTTGCCTCGTCGACCAAAGCGAATCAAACAAATGTTCGGCAATTTATTTAGAAAATCATTATCTCATATATAAACCTCCAGATGTCGATGCTTAGAATCTATCCAATGCTTGTAGCGATCTTGTGCCAACAGAAGTCACACTCTGATCGTCCGCAAGATGTCAACCGGTTATATGATCATCTTTGGTCCCATCAATTCACGATCCCCAACATTGTCCTAACGCAATTGTGAGTGACACTTCCATCTGTACAATGCTACAAACGGTGCCATAACAATGTTCTCTTGGTGATTGTAGATGATCGTCACATGATCCTTTGAAATCCAACATACAATCACGCAGCATATCTTCCAAAATCTGAATCGTCTGTTGTGACTGACCATCTGTCTGTGGATGATAAGCGGTGCTGAAACTCAACTATGTCACTAAGTACTTTTGCAAACTCCTCCAAAAGTTAGATGCAAATCGAGTGTCCATGTCTTAAACGATACTCATGGGAACCACATGCAATATCATGATCTCTTCCATATACCGCATAACAAGGAACTCCATAGACTAACCAACTCTGAAAGGTATGAAGTAAGATGACTTGATCAATCTATCCATAATCATCCAAATGGCGTAATTCTGCTTGCGGATCTTGGGTGAACCAGTCACCAAATACGTCGTGATGTGTTGCCATTTCCACTCAGGAATAGGCAGAGGCTACAACAATCTTGCTACATGTTGATGTTTAGCCTTCACCTGCTAGCACACAGAGCACTCGGTGATCTGTCCCGAATATACACCCGGAGAACGATTGTAGTTTTACTGCAAGCGCATGATCAAGTGGCGAGCGGGTATCGAACACGAGGAGGTGGTGTTGGTTCCAATCTATCCTAGGTTGGCTCAACTACGAATGTTTTATTGGTGGAGATGGTTATGGTATGATGTAATGACAATGGTAATGGATGTCGGTGCTGGTGATAAAGATGTTGGGTAAAATATCGATTCAAATTCAATATAATAAAAGTGTCTAGGGCTAGGAATCCCCACTACGGATCGTCATTCATCCTTGTGAATCGTGAATCTCAATATTACTAGACTTGTGTCGAGGTGAACTAGTCGTAACTGAATAGAGAACCAAGCTCATGCTCTTGCACTATTGCCGGTCTATAGTAACCTAGATTAGGGCCCACTCTTGTGCAAACCTTAACCTAAGCCACTAGCATGAAGATCGACATCATCGTCCAATCGCACCTCGAGCCCACACTCGTGCAAACTCGAGTTACGACCTAGATTGTGATAGCTCGTAATTGTCCAATCTCTTGCAAACGAATATGGGTATAAATTTATAATAAAAATCCTAACTTTGGTCTAATCTCTTGCAAACCATGTCTAGTCAATCTCGATTGTAAACCTAAATCGAATATCTAGGCCTTCCCATTGATCGGAATCCAATCTTTTACAAACCCCGAATCGATGGAAATTCCTAGTTATCCGTAATAAAACAATCACAACCTAACCCCTTTAGCAATTCCAACAACATAGAGATTCATTAATCACAAATCTGAAATTAGATCCATAGGGTTCATCCCTTTGCCCTAGAACAGCGAATCTACTCAAGCGTAGCAATAACCATTACGGGATTAATAGAAAACATTGCTTGCAAGTAAAAAGATATCAAATCAAAGACTCAAATAATAAGAACAAACATACTTAGCTTTGATGAAGAAATCCAATCCAAATACAGCTTTTTGATCCAAGAGGGGGCCTAGGGCATGGCCTAACCTCTGAAATAATCCCTAAGAAAACATAATGGAACTTTTCTCTAATGACGGCTACAAACCTTTTATATAGCCCCCCAAAACCCTATCAAATAATCCTAGAAACCCTCTCAATTTCGTACCCAAAGTTAGCTCTGGCCACAACTTAAAATCTGGGCCCACAGTCACTCGGGCCGAGTGGAAAGCTCACTCGGCCGAGTGACACTGATATGCGAATTCCAGCACTGCAGCATTAACTTGCAGAAATTCTCCAGATTTCATCCGAGCTCCGATTGGCGCATTCTTAGTGGCATTGGAACCGTCATGAAGTCTAATATCCATAAAAAATATGAGAAAAATACTTTGACCACTGGAATGATAACATTTTTCAAAAGACTGGGATGCTGTTTGAAAATCTGGGCGCTCGTGTCATCGGCGTCACTCGGACAAGTGAGATTCTTCACTCGGGCGAGTGGACTTCTCTACTCGGGTGAGTAGGGTCCTCTACTGTTCTCACAAAATTCCATAGAGTTCGTCTTGATTTCCTTCTAAAATTCTGAATCACTCGAGCGAGTGGAGTTCTTTACTCTGCCGAGTGGAATTCACCACTCGACCGAGTGCATTGTAGCACAAGGTCTCTTCATAACAGTTGTACTCGGCTGAGTACATTTCTTCAGTCGGTCAAGTGTGATGTGTTACTCGGCCGAGTGGCCTGTTTCTGGATTTAACTCTTCTTCTCCTTACTTCTTCGTCGATTCCATCCACCACCTTCTTCTCCCGCTCATCGTCCAGCGCCGTTAGCTCCTCAATAAGGCCATGGACGACGCTCCGGTACGCGTGCAAGTCCTTTAAGCTCATTTTTGCTCCCAATTGCTCCATATTTACAGAAATCCGACAAAAATAAGAAATAGTGATAAGTAACGCAATATCATCGAATAATCATTAAAATCGCAATATGAGCAACCAAAATGGCGTGTAAACATGCAGAAAAAAGGTGTAAAATATGGACCGATTAATATCCCCCAAGCTTACTTCTTACTCGTCCTCGAGGAATATAAGTAGAGAGACGAACTCGGGAGATGAAAAGAAAGGAAATGAAATGAAAAAAAAGAACACGAAGTGCAAGGGGTTGCTAGATTGTTCTCTCAGATCTCAAGCTATAAGCTATACATCACGATAACTCGGAAAATACGAATCACATGCTAAAAAGATTTCATATCTTACTTAACATGGTACTTGCAAGCTTTTAAGAACAACAAAAGAGATTCTCTAAATTCATACAATCAATTCATATCCACATCACGCATTTCATAGAATTTAATATACAAATGTTGGCAATGCAATTTTAAATCAAGAGTTATAACAGAAGCATATAAGAATGACACCAAGCATGCAATAGAGAACGGAATAAGAGACATGTCATTCACATTTTCATATCAATTCATAAGAAATCTCCATAGCTAAAGTAATTTGTCAAGTCTCAGTATTATCAAACTTTTCTATTCGTGCACATCTCCACTCTAATGTCGTACTCACTCATATGGTCAAATGAATTCACCCCCCAAGCTTAGCTTGAGGCATCGCATCTAAGGGAATGTGATAGTGAAAAATGTGATTTTTGCCTTGGGTTTCCCAAGTATTTTGTGGCTCCAATAATGAGATAGAGAAATATCTTTCTTTTTCTTTTTGAACTTTTTGTTTCTCATTTTTCTTTCTGGATTTTTGTAGGAGCTATTTGATTTGTATTTTTGGTTTTTGGCTCCCTTTTGGCTTTTTGGACTTTTTTGGAGCTAACTTTTTCTTTTGTAGGGCTGTCTGGGAAATAGATGCGATATAAGTAGCTTTAGGAGGTGAACTCAAGTGACATGTAGAGAATAAAAGATATTTGTGGAGAAAGAAATAATGTAACACTCGGTTCACTCTAAGATGTGCACAAATGGTTCAATAAGATAATGCATCAACTAAACTCATATGTAAGCATGGATATTCTTAATCATTTTAATAAATAGTGAAGTCAAGCAGTAAAGAGTACAACCATATCAGGTATGCAACAGAAGGTGAATAAGACAATAAAACTGATGCTTCAGATATACTAATAATGCGTGAATATTGGTGCATTTCCAACAAAAGCATACTAAACACTAATCCATACATTCAGCTTCAATTAATATCATGCATTCATATAGAGGAATCATCAAGAGAAATAGATTTGCAAGCACATGTGAATAGCAAGACTATAGAATACCCTAAGTAGCATGGTATGGAATAATAAGCATCGTGATGGTTGCTAAAGCAATAAGAGATATCATCGTATGAAATTCATCTAGCAGAAGAAGAGAAAATAAAATAAAGAAATAAAAATAAAAGAGAGGAAAGAAAAGAAAAACAAGCACACAATATGATGCATGAACATACATAAAAGAAAAATAAAATGGAAAGATAAAAAAGATGATGCAAATTTTTTGAAAAATCCTAAAAATACTAAAATAAAGTAAAAATGCAACTAACGCATCTAAATGGCATGGAAATGCACTTCCTCAAGCATAAACTTCACATTGTCCTCAATGTGATCATAATGGAGGAATATGAGGAACAACGACAAATATGAGGGGTGAATGAAAAATGATGACATGAATGACATGAAATCCTAATGTAACTACATGCACATACAGTGATGCATGAGAGCGTCTTTCCCCAAGCTTATACCAAACAATCATTTTCAAATAACTCGATCAAAAATGTCATGGCTTTGCTAAGCGAGATCGAGTTAAACGAATAAGAATGTGAATACTCACTTGAAAGAGATGCTCAATGGGTGGTGAGGCAAAAAGGGTGTTGCACATCAAAACGTGAAGAGGGCAATTAATATAGCATAGGAAGGGTAGGGTGTAAATGATTATTATTGTCGTCATATGAGGTGATTTTTATTCAAGCAAATATATACGATCCTCTCGCTGTCGAGAGGATTCGCGTTTATTTAAAGCATAAAATACTACACTACTGGATTGATATCACCTATAGAAAAAGGTGGATCCAGTATCTTTGCTGGTGTATGCAACTGCTCCAATTGCTCTTTCCGTGGCTCTGCCAGACGCGTGTGTCCACGGACTCCATCAGACTCCAGCAATGCGTCTTCCAGCATCTCTCCAAGGACTCCACCTGTACCCTGCAAGAGATAAGCCGCGTCAATCTGATGTGGATAATTCTTCCCCAAAATAAATCTATTCCAAAGAGGGTCATCAACATAAGTATTTAAAATTAAAGATGGTTGACAACACTTCCCTGGAAATAAATCTTTACTCTCGTGTACCACGTCGACCAACTCCTCGTCGTTTTCCTCTGGTTTCTCAGGTAACTCTGGTATAATAGTGTGGGTCTCGTCAGGATGCTCCTCATCATCGTCAGACTCATCCCAGTGCACCTCCTGATCATATTCATATGCATCCATGGGTGCTAACTCCTCGCTCTCCTCCTCGTATACGTCTCATTGCACCTTTTGTTCATATGTATGGGTATCCTGCAAAAGGCACGATGAGTCGTCAAAATCTGAATCATAAAAAAGAATCATACACGGGAGGGGAATCAAATGTAGGAGATGATGGAGTAAAGAGATCTCCCTGAAGGGGAGCCATAAGCTCTGTGGGATCATCCTTGGCGTCAGTAGAAGGGTGGTCCTCTAAGGGATGCTCAGCCTCTGTAGAAAGTAGAGGTTGCTGCGGTAGCTCAAAAGGAGGAGGGTAATGCTCGGGATCCTAATGAATGGCCGTGTCCTCGTCCCAATGCACGACCTCCTCGATGACAAGCTCTGGCTCCATATGTAAGGCCTCCTCAAAAGCATGCTCTGGCTCATGTGGGTGGTAATGGGGAGCGATAATGGCACAAGCTGACTCCGCAGTACCAGGTGTTGTGGTCTCGCCGGGGGTGGCAATATCAAAGCGCATAATACCTCCCCCAAGCTGAACGTGGACATCCTCCTCAGGCTCCTCAGGAATAGAAGGCAATGTAAACGTCATCTTCTCCTTTTTATGCCTCCTTCTTCGTTTCTGTCATGGAGCTCAAGGCACCTGATTGCATGGCTTGGCCTTCTCAATAGTAGGTGCAGGTGGCTCTATGGGCTCTTGTAACTCGACTACGGTATAAAAGTGGGTTTTGTGCCCCTCAACTAGAGCGTAGAATCCATCATCAATTGTGCCTATGGAAGAGATACGATGAGTAATAAAGCATTGAAATTCAAGCTCAAAAGGATCACCTGTCGTTATTGTCAATGGACCGGTTGCTCGAACTACGTCGACAATGTTTCTCAATAGGTCCATATATGTGTCCTCCTTTGGCTGCTTAGATGTCTCTATTTGTGGAGTGTTGATGGTGTAAAGGTGGATATGATCACCTTCAAGTGAAGCATACACTCCATCTATGGTAGTACTTGCACCAGAGACATTAGCCATAACAAAATCGATGAATACTTGGTCGGATGGTTTACTTACCGTAACGGTTAGCAAACTGGTAGATCGAGCATCATCTATTATTTTCTCCAAGGTTGCTGCCAACTGCAGATCACTGAACTTTCCCACTAGCATCCTCTTCATAAACTCACGTGAGTGTCCATTTAGCCTTCTAGCGAAGATGTCAAATAGCATGGAACCATCCCACTCATAGTCTGACTCCGTCTGGAACATTCCTAACATTCTTTCAAACCTGGACAAGGCTTTCCTAAAGGACTCTCCATCAGCCTTACAGAATGTAGCGAGATATTTGTAGGACCGTATAATACCCGGTCGCATCTTTGGAAGCACCAGCGCTGCAATAACTGTACCTGATCAAGAAAAGTGAGCAACCTGAAAAAGACGTCAGTGGCACAAAGATAGATAAAGATAATAATAATAGCAGGTGCTGGGAAAAGGAAAAAAATATCTCTCTCTGTTTTTTTTGTTTGTTTTTTTGTTTGTTTTTTTGTTTGTTTTTTTAACATAATCTAATCAACATAATTGTAGTAAATTGGTACCCAACGGAAAACACCTCCCCGGCAACGGTGCCAAAAACGTGATCGGCCCTGGATATACACCCGGAGAACGATTGTAGTTTTACCGCAAGCGCACGGTCAAGTGACGAGCGGGTATCGAACACGAGGAGGTGGTGTTGGTTCCAATCTATCCTACGTTGGCTCGACTACGAACGTTTTATTGGTGGAGATGGTTATGGTATGATGTAATGACAATGGTAATGGATGTCGGTGTCTGTGATAAAGATGTTGGTTGAAATATCGATTCAAATTCAATATAATAAAAGTGTCTAGGGCTAGGGAATCCCCACCACGGATCGTCATTCATCCTTGTGAATCGTGAATCTCAATATTACTAGACTTGTGTCGAGGTGAACTTGTTGTAACTGTATAGAGAACCAGCTCACGCTCTCACGCTATTGTCGGTCTATAGCAACCTAGATTAGGGCACACTCTCGTGCAAACCCTAATCTAAGCCACTAGCATGAAGATTGACATCATCGTCCAATCGCACCTCGAGTCCACTCTCGTGCAAACTCGAGTTGCGACCTAGATTGTGATAGCTCGTAATCGTCCAATCTCTTGCAAACGAATATGGGTATAAATTTATAATAAAAATCCTAGCTTTGGTCCAATCTTTTGCAAACCAAGTCTAGGCAATCTCGATAATAAACCTAAATCGAATATCTAGGCCTTCCCATCGATCGGAATCCAATCTCTTGTAAACCCCGAATCGATAGAAATTCCTAGCTATCAGTAATAAAACAATCACAACCTAACCCATTTAGCAATTCCAGTAACATAGAGATTCATTCATCATAAATCTGAAATTAGATCCATAGGGTTCATCCCTTTGCCCTAGAACAGCGAATCTATTCAAGCATAACAATAACAATTAAGGAATCAATAGAAAACATTGGTTTCATATAAAAAGATATCAAATCAAAGACTCAAATAATAAGAACAAAGATACTTAGCTTTGATAAAGAAATCCAATCCAAATACAGCTTTTTGATCCAAGAGGGAGCCTAGGGCATGGCCTAACCTCTGAAATAATCCCTAAGAAAACATAATGGAACTTTCCTCTAATGACGGCTACAAACCTTTTATATAGACCCCCAAAACCCTAGCAAATAACCCTAGAAACCCTCTCAATTTCGTGCCCAAAGTCAGCTCTGGCTGAACTTAAAATCTGGGCCCGCAGTCACTCGGGCCGAGCGAAAAGCTCACTCGGCCGAGTGACACTGATATGCGAATTCCAACACTGCAGCATCAATTTGCAGAAATTCTCCAGATTTCATCAAACCTTTGATTGGCACATTCTTAGCGGCGTTGGAACCGTCATAAAGTCTATTATCCATAAAAATATGAGAAAAATACTTTGACCACTGGAAAGATTGAAAATTTCAAAAGAGTAGGAGCCTATCTGAAAATCTGGGCGCTCGTGTCATCAGCGTCACTTGGCCGAGTGGGATTCTTCACTCGGGTGAGTGGACTTCTCTACTCAGCCGAGTAGGGTCTTCTGCTGTTCTCCCAAAATTCCAGAGAGTTCGCCTTGATTTCCTTCAGAAATTCTGACTCACTTGGGCGAGTGGAGTTCTCTACTCGGCCGAGTGGAATTCACCACTCGGTCGAGTGGAATTCACCACTCGGCCGAATGCATTGTAGCACAAGGTCTCCTCGTAACAGTTGTACTCGGCGGAGTACATTTCTTCACTCGGTCGAGTGGGATGTGTTACTCGACCGAGTGGCCTGTTTCTGGTGTTAACTCTTCTTCTCCTTGCTTCTTCGTCGATTCCATCCATCTCCTTCTTCTCCCGCTCATCGTCCAGCACCGTTAGCTCCTCAATAAGGCCATGGGCGACGCTCTGGTACGCATGCAAGTCCCTTAAACTCATTTTTGCTCCCGATTGCTCCATATTTACTGAAATCCGACAAAAATAAGAAATAGTGAAAAGTAACGTAATATCATCGAATAATCATGAAAATCGCAATATGAGCAATCGAAATGGCGTGCAAACATGCAGAAAAAGTGTAAAATATGGACCGATCACTCGGCTACACTTTGTGCAACACTTATCTTCATCCCATGCCACCAGTAGTGTCGCCTCGGGTCCTTATAATCATAGTTCCACTGAATAGATGGAATAAGGTGAATTATGGGCTTCCTGTAATAACTCTTCTCTGATGTCACTGAAAGGCATACAGAGCATGTTGCCAAATCTCAATGTCCATCTACATATATCTGAAACTTTGGTCTTTGACCTGCTATCACCAAATCTCTGATCATCTGAAGCTTTGAATCACCTTCCTAAGCTGCCTTGATATTATGTACAAGGTGGACGGTATCTAAAGACTCATCATCGAAGAAGTTAGTCCTGATACAATGTCCATCTTATGAAGCTCCTGCTAAAGTCACCACTGAGTTGTAAGGATAAGCACTCCTGGAAGTCGACTTAGTGTATCAAGTACGAATTAACCTTCCCAGGATGATAAAGAAGATCAATGTCATATTCTACCATTAACTCGATCCATTGCCTCTGTCGCATATTCAGGTCCTTCTGAGTGAAGATGTACTTCAAGCTCTTATGGTAAGTGAAGACCTTCAGAGCACTCCAAGGAGAAAATGTCTCCATATATTCAAAGTAAAGATGACAGCTGCTAGCTCCAAATCATCGGTGGGATAGTTCCTCTCATGATCCTTCAATTGTCTCGATGCATATGTCACTACCCATCCATGCTGGTGGAGTGTGTAATGCCCTACAAGCTACTGCACAAGTACTAGAGGGGGGGTGAATAGTACTTAAAATAATCAAGATAGTTATTCCTAATTATTGTGCAAGAAACAAACGACAATGCGGAATTAAACAACTATCAACAAGAATTAAAACATACGCAAACAAACAATATTACTGGGTTCGGATCCACCCAAGTCTTCCCGACTTGTTCCCGGTGATCCTACGTCCCAACCACCCGGATCCCCTCCGGATACTTGAGTTAGCAACCCTAACTCAAGATTTCCACTATGAAGTACTTGTGAAAAACCTTCACAAGTCAAATCATACACAAAGTAATTTGTGACTCCCACAACCCGGGATCACAACCACACTCTCACAACCGAGAGTGAAACTTACAATTCAAATATGAAATGAAATAAACTCTTACCTTACAAAATCATATGCCTTGAGTATACTTACCAAATTAGGGCAAGGAGGGATTTTGAGGAAGATGATGCCACCAAACCCTAGCTTCAAGAAGATGACCAGCAATGGAAGGCTAGGATGGAGGATGGTGACTTTAGATCAAGCTCTTGGCTTGGAAGGCTCACAATGGAGAGAATCTCTCTTGAGGAAATGGCTCAAAGAGTTGAGGGAGAGATTCTTGTGAGGAAGAGAAAGCTTTAGAATGGAGTTGAATAGCTTCTCTTAGATTTCTCCAAATCTCTAAAATGGCTGCCTTGGATCCTATGAAATAACCCCTCCAGGTATTTAAAGGATCAATGGAAAAGAGAGAGAGAAACGTCACTTTCAAATCTCCAACGGCTCTAATCTGAAGCAGACTAGTCGGTCTAAGAAGGATCACTGACCGACTAGTTCATCAACTAGTCGGTCGGTGATTCAACATGGACAGACTAACAGCTCGACAGCCAAAAGAGTGATTTCCAGGCAACCTGAACTAGTCGGTCTAAGAAGACTTGCCAACCGACTAGTTTGCCAACTAGTCGGTCGGTGAGTGTTCTTTGATCGACTAAGAGTGAAATGCACGAAGCTGAATACAAGTTACACTAGTCGGTCTAAGAACAAATGCTGACCGACTAGTTTCACAACTAGTCGGTCGATGAATGTTCTTGGACCGACTAACTGTAAACAGTAACTCAGGCAGTACAGAGGCAAGCTCAACTAGTCGGTCTGAGAAGGATTCCTAACCGACTAGATCGTCATCTAGTCGGTCGGTGAACCTTCTTTGACCGACTAATTGATCGACATGGCAGAGCTGAAATGAGTTAGGACATCTAGTCGGTTCATGAAGAGTTGCCGACCGACTAGATCGTCATCTAGTCGGTTGGTGACTCTACTAGAACCAACTAAGATGCACTAGAAGCCGAGGGAAGAAGCGATAGGCTTCGGGAAAGTTTCTAATGGCTTCTAAGATAATCCTAGCTCTAAGATATGAGCGATATGAAGATAGACATGTAAGAATTACTCAAGGCTTAACATTCTATAAATCGAAGCTAAAAGACTATGAATAAAACCTTAAGGAACGGTCTTCGAAAACTTCGATCAAATCTTCATGACTTCCAAAAAGGTCCAAAAGCTTCAACGAAGCTTTAGGCATTGAATACGAGCTTTGAGAAGTCTTAAGATGTCTCTTTGAGTGTTCTCGTGAATTTGGCGACGATCTCCATAACTGCACTCACAAAATGTTAGTTCATGATATATTTATGTTTGCTCATCATCCAAAACCAAATCCGGGGAGTCCAATACTCAACATTCTCCCCCTTTTTGGTGATGACAAACCAACATAAATAATAATAAAAAAATAATGAACTAAATGGAATATACTTACTGCCCCTGCATTGATGACACATTAGTTCCATATGAAATAATAAGCGCATACATCAAGCAGACGAGGAAAGTAAAAATTCAAATCCAATATTTGAACTTTAGGATTTGAAATCCATTTTTATATCTTAACTCCCCCTGAATCTAACATGTCAAATTAGATTCATGGTAAATTATCATTTAGCATATGCCATTATTATATCTCTCCCCCTTTGGCATAATCCAAAAAGAGCGGGAGGAAGCCAATGACAATAAATCATGGCCAAATAATTCATTAAGCATGGGAGTCTAAGAATACGACCATGTTTCATATGACACCAAAAATAAAATTCGAATAAAATCAAAGCGTGTCAATGAGACCATAGTCGAAAATCGAAAACTTAAATTATCAAAATATCAAATGTAAATTCACTTATTGATGAAATGAATTTACTTTCCAATATCAACATTTATAGCTATTTTAGTGCATGGAAAACACTTCTATGTTTTCATACAACTAAAGCTATTGAATCAAAATAAATCGTCGAGCGACGAAATCAATATCAGAGACATACATAAAATGTGCACAAAGGAATGATCCATCAGAAGAGTGGTGCACATCATAGAATATCAAATGACACAATATCGATCGAAAATTAACATAAAGTAAAAGCACATCAAAACTAAGTGAAGTGTGCGATGAGAAGTGACAATGTGATAAAAGTAATACGAAAATTATCATTATAACTTTTAAAAACATGTCATGCCAAAAATAGATATGAATTTCAAAGCATTTATGGCATTCATAATTCTATCATGCTAGGAGAAACAAAATGATACCAATGTAAAGAAATAGATTTTAACCAAGCATGCATTCAACCCTCATGGATACCAAATGTAATATCATACTTGCAACATTAAGCTCCCCCTACATTGGTGCATTACCTAAGCACCATCAACTCCGTTTGAATGAAAGTCTTCGCAAATCGAGGAGTTGGTAGGGTTGGTATCCCACGGTGGATTGAACCTAGAAAACTTCATTTTGGTATCCAAAAACCCTTTTGGATCCAATGGGTTAGACAACAAATTTGAAATATGAAATTAAAATAATTGTAACCCATGAGTTAATGTAATCAAAATCCATTTTATAATCAAATGCCTTGGTACCCATAACAAGATCATAAACTCATGGTACCAAGCATTGAAGAGTTAAAGAAACTAACCCTTCGGAAACCAAAATCATCAAACCATAGGCGAAATACGAAATACGAAATCATCTAGCCATAGGTGAAACTCGAAAACCGAAATCATAAAATTATCGGCGAAAATCGGAAAACGAAATCACCAAGCCATAGGCGAAAATCGAAATACGAAATTATCAAGCCATAGGCGAAAAACGAAATCCGAAATCATCAAAACTCAAATCAATTTCACTTATTGAGTTTTGGAACATACTCTCCAAAATCAATAGAATGCATGGAAAACAATTCTATGTTTCCATAGAAAGAATTCTATTAAATCCATAAAATCGTCGAACGACGAAATCAACATCAGAGACAAAAATAATCCGATGTACATACTAAATGTTGCATGCAAGAATGTTATGCCAAAAAATAGATAGAACATCATATAACAATGGCATACACAAATCTAGCATACCAAATGAAGCAAAATGATACCAATTGTAATATATTCTACCAATGGATACCAATATGAATCAAAAGTATGAACATACTTACAACATTAAGCTCCCCCTACTTTGGTTCATCACTCAAGCACCAACAACTCCAATCGAACGAAAATCCTTGCAAATCACGGAGTTGGTAGGGTTGGTATCTCATGGTGGATTTAACCTAGAGAATATCATTTTGGTATCCAAAAATCCTTTTGGATCCTATGGGTTAGGCAATATAGCTAACTAAATTCAAATTAAATGTAACCCATACATACCACAATTGCTTTAGTACCCATAAAAATGAAATTAAACTTATGGTACCAAGCAATGAAGGGTCAAAGGAAACTAACCCTTCGGAAACCAAGTCCAAGAGGAACTTGATTTCCCAACATAATCATCATTCAAAATAACATCATTAATAATAGATTGCACATACAAATTCTTATTATGCATGCTTGTGTTCTTCAGACCCCAAATAGTGTATGTCTTGGGAGTCCTAATCCTATTGGGAACATGCATACGTTGTTGATTTCTATGTGATGCATGTCGTGGGTAAGCATATGGCATGCGATGTAATGGTGCATGACGATAATTATTCATATGAGAATGAGGATGAACATATGAATGTGGAGGAACACGTGCATGAGTGTGTCTCACATGGTGTGCACGTGCTCGTGGATGCGGAGCATAGAAATCAGCATATGTGCTAACATGTGGGGTAGGATGTGTGTTCCTACGATGCATGGTATACATGTAAACATGACCCTTCTTAGGAGGTCCACCCAAAGTGGGTTTCTTTCCAAATGGGGGCGTGTTCCTAGCGGAAGCACCATTGGTAGAAGATCTACCCATGACGTGTTTACTTCCACTAGTAGAAGCATCAGAAGATGGCCTAACAAAGGTGGCGGACGATTTGGATGACTCTCCCATCTTATACCCCAAACCAATGTGATGATTGGCCGGAGGTAAGTCATTTAGGATATCATCCAACTTGCCCTTACCTTTGTTGAATTCATGAATTCGGCCTAATGTGCTCTCATGCTTCTCGATGAGAGAATGCAAAGAAGCATCCAAAGTGGACACTTGCGATGCGAGTGCACAAACACGTGACTTGAGATTTTTATTCTCAATACTCAAAGTTGAGATTTGAGACGTCAAATCCGCTATCACATGTTCATCCGAATCTTCGATATGAACATGCTCAAGTTGAGACTTGAGATTTTCAATCTCATTTCTTAACCCATCAACAACGGTGTCGTTGTTGACGATGAAAGGCTTAGGCGAGTTTTTAAGACTATCTAATTCATTTTTAGTCTTCATAAACTTAGTAGCCATATTAGAAAACTTATTCCATAGTTGTTCATTGGCTATTCTAAGTTCATCATTGGTTACCTCTTCGCCTTCATCCTCGCTTCCATCCTCGCTTTCATCGGAGGAAGTCTCTTCATCACAATCCTCTTTTCCCATGAAGCACGTGTGTGCATTCTCCATTCTTTCATCGTCCGACTCTCCACTTGAGGAGTCGGAGTCGGTGAAGGTACCTACAAGTCCTTTCTTGTGCTTTCTCGACTTGTCGTGCTTGTATGCCTTCCACTTCCCCTTATGTTTGTAGAGAGGACAATCCGGCTTGATATGTCCTGGCTTATTGCATTTATAACACACGGGAGTAGAAGCATTAGTCGAAATAAATTTTGATTTACGATTCAACTTACCTTGTCGGAAGAATCGGATGAATTTCTTTGCCATATTGGCCAATGCTTCCATGTCCAATTCTTCGTCCTCTTCTTCTTCCGAATCTTCATCATCGGTAGATGGAGCGGCCTTGAATGCAATTGCCTTTTTCTTTGGCTCGTCTTACTTCAAGTATGCCTTCATCTTTTCCCTCATCCGGATCTTACTATCCTTGCGTACCTCATAAGACAACAAGGTACCCATTAGTTGTACGACGGTATATTTATTCATGTCATTACCTTCCTCGATGGCGAAGGTACGCTTCTCCCAACAAGAAGGAAGTCCATCGATTATCTTCGAGACTTTCTCCTTTTGGGTGTAGGTCTTCCCAAGAGCTTCCAAGTCGTTTGATATATCCACGAAGCGAGCGTAATAATCTTTCATGGTTTCGCCCTGCTCCATATGAAACAACTCAAATTCTTTATTAGCAACGACGAGTTTAGAATCTTTTACCGTCCTCGATCCTTCGTGCAATATGAGGAGTTGGTTCCATATTTGATATGCACTCTTACATGTGCATATCTTGTTGAAGTCCTCAGGCTCCAATGCACAATTCAAGGCATTTATTGCCTTGGCATTGGCAACTTCTGCGGCGACCTCCACGGGGGTCCACTTTGCGAAATCTTCTTCGGAAGGCTCGACATACTCCGTCATGGTGGCTCTCCATAGTGAAGCGCTCCGGAGGAAAATTTGCATCCGGCATTTCCAGTACCCGTAGTTGGTACCGTTGAAGTGTGGAGGCCTGACGGAGGATAGTCCTTCCATAACTGAAGAAGCTCCATCGCGGTTCTTGAAGACATTGTAGTCGTTGTTCGTCATAGCTTTGAACTTGTAGCTTTAACCTTGGCTCTGATACCAAATGTAATGCCCTACAAGCTACTGCACACGTACTAGAGGGGGGGTGAATAGTACTTAAAATAATCAAGATAGTTATTCCTAATTATTGTGCAAGAAACAAACGACAATGCGGAATTAAACAACTATCAACAAGAATTAAAACATACGCAAACAAACAATATTACTGGGTTCGGATCCACCCAAGTCTTACCGACTTGTTCCCGGTGATCCTACGTCCCAACCACCCGGATCCCCTCCGGATACTTGAGTTAGCAACCCTAACTCAAGATTTCCACTATGAAGTACTTGTGAAAAACCTTCACAAGTCAAATCATACACAAAGTAATTTGTGACTCCCACAACCCGGGATCACAACCACACTCTCACAACCGAGAGTGAAACTTACAATTCAAATATGAAATGAAATAAACTCTTACCTTACAAAATCATATGCCTTGAGTATACTTACCAAATTAGGGCAAGGAGGGATTTTGAGGAAGATGATGCCACCAAACCCTAGCTTCAAGAAGATGACCAGCAATGGAAGGCTAGGATGGAGGATGATGACTTTGGATCAAGCTCTTGGCTTGGAAGGCTCACAATGGAGAGAATCTCTCTTGAGGAAATGGCTCAAAGAGTTGAGGGAGAGATTCTTGTGAGGAAGAGAAAGCTTTAGAATGGAGTTGAATAGCTTCTCTTAGATTTCTCCAAATCTCTAAAATGGCAGCCTTGGATCCTATGAAATAACCCCTCCAGGTATTTAAAGGATCAAGGGAAAAGAGAGAGAGAGAAACGTCACTTTCAAATCTCCAACGGCTCTAATCTGAAGCAGACTAGTCGGTCTAAGAAGGATCACTGACCGACTAGTTCATCAACTAGTCGGTCGGTGATTCAACATGGACCGACTAACAGCTCGACAGCCAAAAGAGTGATTTCCAGGCAACCTGAACTAGTCGGTCTAAGAAGACTTGCCAACCGACTAGTTTGCCAACTAGTCGGTCGGTGAGTGTTCTTTGATCGACTAAGAGTGAAATGCACGAAGCTGAATACAAGTTACACTAGTCGGTCTAAGAACAAATGCTGACCGACTAGTTTCACAACTAGTCGGTCGATGAATGTTCTTGGACCGACTAACTGTAAACAGTAACTCAGGCAGTACAGAGGCAAGCTCAACTAGTCGGTCTGAGAAGGATTCCTAACCGACTAGATCGTCATCTAGTCGGTCGGTGAACCTTCTTTGACCGACTAATTGATCGACATGGCAGAGCTGAAATGAGTTAGGACATCTAGTCGGTTCATGAAGAGTTGCCGACCGACTAGATCGTCATCTAGTCGGTTGGTGACTCTACTAGAACCAACTAAGATGCACTAGAAGCCGAGGGAAGAAGCGATAGGCTTCGGGAAAGTTTCTAATGGCTTCTAAGATAATCCTAGCTCTAAGATATGAGCGATATGAAGATAGACATGTAAGAATTACTCAAGGCTTAACATTCTATAAATCGAAGCTAAAAGACTATGAATAAAACCTTAAGGAACGGTCTTCGAAAGCTTCGATCAAATCTTCATGACTTCCAAAAAGGTCCAAAAGCTTCAACGAAGCTTTAGGCATTGAATACAAGCTTTGAGAAGTCTTAAGATGTCGCTTTGAGTGTTCTCGTGAATTTGGCAACGATCTCCATAACTGCACTCACAAAATGTTAGTTCATGATATATTTATGTTTGCTCATCATC
Source organism: Scilla litardierei (assembly GCA_030789695.1). Lineage (NCBI taxonomy): Eukaryota > Viridiplantae > Streptophyta > Magnoliopsida > Asparagales > Asparagaceae > Scilla > Scilla litardierei. The sequence goes on along the minus strand of CM061138.1, from coordinate 143,860,116 downwards.
CAAAACCAAATCCGGGGAGTCCAATACTCAACAGAGTGCACACCCTAGTCCTTTGCTAAATGCATCACAGAATACCTTAAACCCTCCTTTCTGATCTAGAATGATAAGCACTCGCATAGAAGTCAATCTCTTCTTCAGCTCCTGGAGTGCCTAGTCGCATACTCTCGACCAAACATACATTACATCCTTTCACATCAATTAGGTCATGGGCTCTCCAATCTTAGAGAAGTCCTGAATGAACCTCATGTAATAACCTATTAAGCCCAAGGAAACTCCAAATATCTATTACTATCTTAGGAACTGGCCACTTCTGGATGACAGATACCTTCTCTAGGTCCACGATGATACCTTCTTCTGACACCACATGGCCAAGAAATCCCACCTGACCAAGACAGAACTCGCATTTGCTATACTTAGCAAATAATTGATGGTGTCTCAATGTCTATAGAACTATCCTCAGATCTGATGCATGATCCTTCCCATCCTTTAAATACAATATGAAATCATCTATATAAACCACTACAAATTTATCCAGATACATGACTAAGAAGTCCCACCTGATCTAGCTAGAACTCGCATTTGCTATACTTAGCAAATAATTGATAGCGTCTCAAGGTCTGTAGAATTATCCTCAGATGTGATGCATGCTCTTACCCATCCTTCAAATACACTAGGATATCATCTAGATATACCACTACAAATTTATCCAGATAATCGTACAGTACTTGTTTCATAAGATTCATGAACATTGCCGGCGCATTGGTCACATCAAAAGGCATACTAGGTACGCGTATTGTCTATATCAGGTACTAAAGGCTGCCTTGTGAATATCTTCTCTCTTACTTTCAACTGATGATATCCCCTCCTCATATCCAACTTCGAGAAGACGCTCGATGTTCCAAGCTGGTCAAATAAGTCATCAATGTGTGGAAGCGGGTACTTATTCTTCACCGTCAACTTGTTCAACTCCCTGTAGTCCATGCACACCCATCCATAACTGTTACGCCTATTTGACCGAGACCCGCAAAGCACGAGCCCAAGAGCCCGACTACTGGTCAAAAGCCCATCTGCGTCCTCAAAGCCCATTCGACAAAGGCCCTACAAGGGACCTTCTCGAACGTCGATCCGACCCGGCCCCAATAACCCGTTGGTCGCTCGCCCACTCCTGCGAAAACCACTCCCCCGGACGCGCGACTACTAAATGGCGATAATGGGGAGGTGCTGGCATGGCGGAGAGAGCGGCGGCGAGGGGGGACTGATGGGGCACGATCAATGGCGGGCGTGGGACGTGGGCCGGAGGCAATCAAGCGGGAGCTCTATAAAAGGGCCAGGAAGACGACGAAGAAAGGGACCGCATCTCAGGTAACAAAACCTAAGGTACTCCATCAACGACCTCGTTCCCCCAATTCATCTCCTTCCTCCCCCGCTCACGCCGAGAGACGCCGTCACGATCTCCTCACGAGTCGGACCGTCTCCGCCGGGCCTCCTTTCTCAGATCTCTATCTGACTTAGGCATCGGAGGGGATTTGGCCGGAACCAAGGTCCGGCCCCCTGACGAGCGTTCTCTTCTGCGCAGGTGGACAACAGATCAACGGGCCGAGGCTACCCCTCGCCCCTCTCCGACCACTCGATCAACTGGGACAGTGAGGCTTCCCCTCACCGTCAGCCTGCCGTGGCCGAACACGTCCTACCGAGGCCGAGCATCCTAATCGAGTCCGAGACTCACCCTCGCCACCCGTCGGCCGTGCATCTACCCGGGCGACTGAGGCTACCCCTCGTCCCCCTTCCAGCCGAGGCCGAGCACTCCTGTCCGAGGCCGAGCATCTCAACCAGGGCCGAGGCTACCCCTCGCCCCTTCTACACTGATTCGAAGCCCCCGAGGGACCCGAAGCGGGTCCCTCGACCACGTTGACCGGGTTCTCCACGGTCAACGCTTTATAGTGAGAAAACACTCTGAAACATCTGGCGCCGTCTGTGGGAAAGTGAAACCGTCCCACGAAGAAGCAAACCACACCAACAATGGCACGAGCCAGCAATGGAAGGAAGCGCATGCCCCCCATCCCAGAGGAGGGGAATGGCACAACAAACGGCAATCCCGAGGACACGCCCGTCAGCGGCCACCCCACCCTCTCCACCGAAGAAACCGGCGGCTCAGAACTGGCCACGCAGGGACAGCTCTGCGCCCTGGCTCAGGAGACCAACGCGAGCCTCCAGACGTTGGTCACAACGGTGCAGCAGCTCGTCAGCCCTACGCCACCCAACGGAGGCACGTTGGACGACAGCCATCGATGGGCGGGGGGTCCCCCACACTTGCGGTCCGCCGTGGTCGACGACCACGGGACCCGGAAACCGAACACGGAGCGTCGGTTCACGCTGTCCGGCTCTCGTCAGGCGAGGTCACGCGCCTCCTCACCCAATCGTGAAAGGAGCCGAAGAGAGACCGAAGGGACGGACGGCGAATCGAGGACGGCCTCGTCTCATCGATCGCGGTCGTCCCGCCGCAGGAGAAGCGAACGACACCACTCAAGAGACCGATCGCGGTGGAGCATGAGCTCCCGCAGGAGGAGTCGGGAACGTCGGGACAGCCCGGCCCCCAGCGTGGCGAAGGCTGCGGAGCCAGCCCCGCTGGCGCCGGTGTTACCTCCACCCCCGGTCGATCCAGAGGCAGGCGAGTACCGCATCCCCGGAGGCATCCACGGAGATCGGTGCCCCTTGTCACGGAGAATAACCGACGCACGGGTCCCCTCCCGATTCCGGATCCCGGTGCTGGGAAAGTATGATGGAATAGGAGACCCGGCACACCACGTGATGGACTACGAGGGGGACATGGCCTTCCAGGGAGCTGACGATGACCTGCTTTGCCGGGGCTTCTATTCTACTCTCAGGGGAGCGGCGAGGATCTGGTACCACAGCCTGCCCGGCCGCTCCATCGACAGCTTCGAACAACTCGCCCAGTTGTTCTGCAAACAGTTCATGGCGGGGAGACTGATCAAACCTGGTGCTGAACATCTGTTCAACATAGTGCAAGGTCCGGCCGAGCCACTCCGACAGTTCATGCGCCGCTTCAATGCGAAAAGGCTGAACGTGAACAACCCACCCGACCTGGTGGTCCAGACGGCCCTTAAGAAAGGACTTCGCCACAGGGACCTCAAGAAGTCCCTACATAACGACCCCCCGAAGGACCTCCCTGGGATCATGGCAAGGGCCGAACGCTTCATGCTGACCGAGGAGGCCTTGGCCGAGGATGCAGGAAAAGCCGCTCGAGGGACCAAGCGTGGCGACGGCGGACGAGCTAGCCCCGAAGGGTACCGGACCGAGAAGAGGCAGAGGAACAGGCAGCGGGGAGAAAGCGCGAGGGACACCACCCCAGACGCCATTCTCGCCCAAGTACAGAAGGAAGAGCGAGCTGATCGCCCCCCACCGAAGGCTAAAAGAGGCGGGAAGAACCGGGAGAAGTACTGTAAGTACCATAAGGACGATGGTCATGACACGGAAGATTGCTGGCATTTGAAGAAGGACATTGAGAAGCTGATGAGCCGAGGGCACGCCAGGAATCAGGCCGACGAGCCGGCCCATGGAGAAGGGACCTCCACGCAGCCGGACAAGGGGAAGAATATCAACACCATCCAAGGCCCCCTCCGCATCATAGAGTGAGCAGGCAACGTCCCTCCCCCCGGTGGCAGCCTAAGTATGAGGGAGTTATCTAGTTTTACATCCCTCTGTTTAGCTTCATTTCCTTTTTTCCGTTTCCTCCAAATGTATCGGTCCAACAGGACTCATGAGAGTACAAACGCATTCTTTTTATTGTCTCTATTTAAAATCCAGACGGAGTTGACATGTCGCCAATAACGCAAAAGGCTGGGGACCGCCGCCTCACTGGAGGAAGAAGAGGAGCTTCGCCCTCGCCGACCGTCTCCAGCACTCATAAGTCTGGGGCAATTCCCCCAGCAGACACGGACGCTGACCGGTCCTAAGCCGAGGAGCTTTGCCCTCGCCGACCGACTCCAGTGCTCATAAGTCTGGGGGCGATTCCCCCAGCAGGCACGGGCGCCGACCGGTCCTAAGCCGAGGAGCTTTGCCCTCGCCGACCGACTCCAGTGCTCATAAGTCTGGGGGCGATTCCCCCAGCAGGCACGGGCGCCGACCGGTCCTAAGCCGAGGAGCTTTGCCCTCGCCGACCGACTCCAGTGCCCATAAGTCTGGGGGCGATTCCCCCAGCAGGCACGGGCGCCGACCGGTCCTAAGCCGAGGAGCTTTGCCCTCGCCGACCGACTCCAGTGCCCATAAGTCTGGGGGCGATTCCCCCAGCAGGCACGGGCGCCGACCGGTCCTAAGCCGAGGAGCTTTGCCCTCGCCGACCGAGTCCAGAGCTCATAAGTCTGGGGGCGATTCTCCCAGCAGGCACGAACGCCGACCGGTCCTAAGCCGAGGAGCTTCGCCCTCGCCGACCGAATCTAGCGCTCATAAGTCTGGGGGCAATTCCCCCAGCAGGCACGGACGCCGGCCGGTCCTAAGCCAAGGAGCTCTGCCCTCGCTGACCGACCCCTGCGCTCATGAGTCTGGGAAGAATCCCCAACGCCAGTTTCGTCCATTCCCAAGCCAAGAACAAGGCGACAACGCAAAGTACACAAGAAGTCCAAGTAAGTCGATTTCGTTTATAATAGCTAACCAGAATACAAAAATGCGTCTTATTTACAGGGGAGCAAGGCGAAGGAAACACCCTACAAACAATCTACTTGCGACGAATGACAGAGTTCTTCGCCTACAGAAGCTAGATCGACACCGACAAAACAAAATTGGTTGACAAAAGACCCAGAGTAGGTGACCCAAGCTAACGGCCATGCAACCAGCAATTGTTGGCCGCGGGGCTGAAGGAGATGGTGGGGGCCAGGGATCCATTTCAAGTAGACTGGCCCAAAGCGAAGCGGATGCTAAAAATTTGAGGATAAAGCCGGGAGGGGCGGCTCAGTGGGCCCGAGCTCGAGAGGACACATCCTCGGGCACTTCGCCCTGCTTGGAGCGAGGGGACTCGACTGGCGGAGGGGCTTGCCGGACACGCTCCGCACATTCCCGGAAGGAAGACTGGACGACTTTGACGATCCGGGGGGCGATGATGTCTACATACTTACCGAAGGCCTCCCTGAGAACCTCGAATATCTTCTTCCTCAGGGCCTCGACGACGCCCTTCTCCACCTCCTCTGCAAACCGCGTCACCTGGCGTCGATCCGACAGTTCCCTCTGAAGCTCCTTCCTCTCCCGGCGAAACGACTCCGCCGCTTCCTCAGCCGACTGATGAGCATCCTCCAGCTTTCCCTGGAGGTCACCCACTCGTCCATCCAACTCGGCCACACGGAGGTTGAGACGCCGAGACTCCATCTGGGCCTCCGTCATAGCCACCTCAGCCGCCCCGGCCCGCTCCTGAGCCCTCATGGAGGACTCCTCCAGCTCCCTCAAGCGGACGGCTCGACACTGCAACTCCACAGCGAGCGCTGAACCCTGAAAAGATGAGACATGGACTAAGAAGAGGATAAAGAGAAAGAGAGGATAGCAAGATAACCGAACCTGTTGAAGGATCCAGACCAAGGAATCCGACATCTTGTCGGCCGGGATCTTCTTGAGGAGGCTGCGGTCCCGGGGAGGGACGGAGACCTCGGCAACCTGCTGGGCCAGGGCTCGGTCAGCAAACATCGAACTCTCAGGGACGACGATCGAAGCCAAGTCACTCGCCAACAAGGCCCCGACCCCTGGTGATACGGGCGAAGACGCTGCGAGGGGGGTGGCTGGCAAAGCTATCGAAGGATCTCCGGCGGACGCCACGGGAAGCGCGGAACTTTCCGGACCGGAGGGATCCACGTCCTCCTTCCTCTTCTTTCCACCGTGGGGCTCCAAAGGCGCCGGAGGGGAACGCTTCCGCCTCGCACCATCCTCACCCCCGGAAGGGGATCGCCAGAAGAAGAGGCGGGAGGCACGGCCACCACCTTACCCACGGAAGGCTCGGCTCGGCGCACTTCCTCCTCAACGGTCCTCCGAGGCGCCCTTCCAGAGGTACTACCTCGGCTCCGAGCGGCTCCACGACGGATCAGCTCATCGACGTCACGGACGAATTCGTGGCCAGCCATCCCTGCAAAGGAGACCGAAATCAGGATGAGTCATAGGGCGATCCGGGGATGAAAAAGCGACCTACCCGGAGACCACAAGACGGCCTTCAGGAGCAGGTCGTCCAACAAAGACCAGATGGACTTCGTCTCCAAAGGAAGAGCCAACAGAAGCGCAGCGGCTGCCCGGTCGGCGTCTGAGAGAACTAACGACGGGCGAGGATGGACAGAACTGCCCCAGCTTGTTAGAACCTGGGCCTCCCCCAAGAAGACCACGAAAACATAATCCGAGTCCCAATCCCCTGACCAGCGGGGTAACCCGATCAGGCATTCCCTCCTCGAACGAGCTCGGAGTAGCAGCCATGACCCCGGACCGACCGTCTGGACCTGGTAAAAGTGGAAGAGAAGGGGGAGAGTCGGCTCCAGACCACAGGAACAGCAGAGCGTTACGAAGCCCGTCAGTACCGCGATCGAACACGGGGTGAACTGACACAGGGACACTGTGAAATGTTCCATGACCTGGATGAAGAAGGGATGGAGCGGGAAGCGAAGACCCAGGCGGAACATCTCGACGTAGACGCCGACCTCATTGCTCCTCGGAAGGCAAATCCGCTCGTCGACAAATGGAACCCGAACCTCGTATGGGAAGCAGAGATATCTCTCCCGGATCTCTGCGGCCACCGAAGGAGGGGTCCTCGACGGCGTACGGAGGACAACCGGGGGCACATTAAGCCGTACGGCAGCCGACACCACGTCATCACGGGCGTAGTCTGGAAAAAGCTTCTCCTTCCCCTTATCTTGAAGAGAACGACTCCCGGCGGGGGAACCTGACTCCCCTAGCCGGGGTTCGCCCCGCCTGGACTCCGGAGGACCCCTCGTCCTCCGGCCAGAACTGCCTATCCTAAGAGCAGCCATGAGATGAAAGCAAGAGAGGAATTACCTATTTTCAACCAGTCTGGAGAAGGCAAAGAAGCGAAGACGACGGGGAACTCCGAGTTGCTGAAGGCTTTGAATACCGGGAGGAGCAAAGGAGAAGTGGAGATCAACACAACTGGGGATCTTATACGCCAGGTGAGAATTCGAAGCGCCTGACAAGAACGCGTGGCGAGGCTCGAAGAGTCGGCGGCGTTCCGAAATTGGCGCCAGTCGAAGTCCAATCGATCCGCCTCATCATGACCTGCATTTATGGCCTCGCCTCGATTGAAGCGCCGCTCGGAATCCCAGGAGACTCAACGGGTGATCTGAGCGAGCCGAGGCTGATCGACCCCACCAACGGCGGCTCACGAACCCTTCGGCTTCTCGAACTTAAGGTGACTCCGCGAGCGGCAGGGATAAGCTTGCCGCTACACGTGGCAGCATCTGAAGGCCGACGGCGCTTCGGCACCCGCGCCTCAAAAATATCGAACGGGCCAACTCATGATGACGACTAATAAATGAGTCGGCATCGACTGGCGAGCTCGTCAAAATCGGCAGAGGTCACATCGGCCGAGCCGAACCGGCCGAGGCCGATCAACCCGACCAATGGGGGCAATTGTTACGCCTATTTGACCGAGACCCGCAAAGCACGAGCCCAAGAGCCCGACTACTGGTCAAAAGCCCATCTGCGTCCTCAAAACCCATTCGACAAAGGCCCTACAAGGGTCCTTCTCGAACGTCGATCCGACCCGGCCCCAATAACCCGTTGGTCGCTCGCCCACTCCTGCGAAAACCACTCCCCCAGACGCGCAACTACTAAATGGAGATAATGGGGAGGTGCTGGCATGGCGGAGAGAGCGGCGGCGAGGGGGGACTGATGGGGCACGATCAATGGCGGGCGTGGGACGTGGGCCGGAGGCAATCAAGCGGGGGCTCTATAAAAGGGCCAGGAAGACGACGAAGAAAGGGACCGCATCTCAGGTAACAAAACATAAGGTACTCCATCAACGACCTCGTTCCCCCAATTCATCTCCTTCCTCCCCCGATCGCGTCGAGAGACGCCGTCACGATCTCCTCACGAGTCGGACCGTCTCCGCCGGGCCTCCTTTCTCAGATCTCTATCTAACTTAGGCATCGGAGGGGATTTGGCCGGAACCAAGGTCCGGCCCCCTGACGAGCGTTCTCGTCTGCGCAGGTGGACAACAGATCAACGGGCCGAGGCTACCCCTCGCCCCTCTCCGACCACTCGATCAACCGGACAGTGAGGCTTCCCCTCACCGTCAGCCTGCCGTGGCCGAACACGTCCTACCGAGGCCGAGCATCCTAATCGAGTCCGAGACTCACCCTCGCCACCCGTCGGCCGTGCATCTACCCGAGCGACTGAGGCTACCCCTCGTCCCCCTTCCAGCCGAGGCCGAGCACTCCTGTCCGAGGCCGAGCATCTCAACCAGGGCCGAGGCTACCCCTCGCCCCTTCTACACCGATTCGAAGCCCCCGAGGGACCCGAAGCGGGTCCCTCGACCACGTTGACCGGGTTCTCCACGGTCAACGCTTTGTAGTGAGAAAACACTCTGAAACAATAACCATCCTTCTTCTTTACCAAGAGTATCAGAGCACTATATGAAGAGTACTAGGTTGAATCAATTCTTTCTACAAAAGTTCGTCCAATTAATTACGGACTTCATCCAACTCTAATGGTGCCATGCAACAAGGGGTCCTATAATAGGGTTGAGCTCCGGGCACCAACTCAATCATGAACTTTATAGCACGATCCAGAGGTAATCTTGTAAGATCATCTAGAAACACATCCAAAATCTCCCGTACTACAACTAGCCTCTCTGGTGTAGCATCCATGGCAGCTAATATAGAGTCTATGAATCTGGCTCTATATTCCACTGGACCTTCTGATTTGCTCCAACTGGCTAAACTCAAATCTTAGATAATTCAGAATCTCGAAAATCACACTCTTACGTCTGCAATCGATGTGGCATGAAAGGTCCCAAGCCAATCCATCCTGAACACCATGTCGAAGTTGGGCATCTCGATCACCAAGAAGTTGACGTAAAGCTCTTGTTCGTGAATCACGATGGGACGGTCTGGGTATCCACTAGTGGTCTTCAATACTCAGCTGTCGGTCTTGACATCCCAAGTGGAAAAGAGCGACAAAACAAGAATACTATTTTTGTGAACGAAACGGGCCACCATAAAGCAGTGGTAAGCTTTTGAGTCAAATAATGCAAGAGCGGTTCTACCAGCCACTAATATGATGCCTACACTTATAAGGACTAAATCTAAGCACACATCGGGCAATATAATAAACCAAATTACAATTACAATTGTATACCTGTGATGCATTATCAGGTAGCCTCAGTTTCTTCTGCAGTCATCGTCTATGTCTAGCGTCTAGATGGAAGATCCTCGGATCCAGCCTGTTGAACTCCTCTCTGCTACGATGGGGGTCCATGCTGAATGTTCCATACTAGTGTTGTAACCGATTTAGTCGCATGTATTAGGGATACTGGTTCATGTCCTTGCTACGAGTAATCACTGGTGTTGTAATCATCTGATCTACCGATCAGGCATTGATTAAGGAGATATCGGTATTTTGCTTGTTGTGCATGTCTTGTAGTAGCAGTTGCATATGATCTGTGGTCGATGTTGCTATGGTTGTTGTTAGGCTGGTCTCTTGAACGTCTGCTAAACTAACTGTAGCATCTGTCAATAAGGAGGTGGAGGTGGTCACCTCTAGGGTGCTGTCGCCTATCGCTCATGCACTACTTTCCTCTGAACATACTCGTGACTACAAGCGACTGAAAGTATCTTAATATGTCACGTCAGCTTGAAACCGACTAGCTGCTCCAGATCTTGATGTTGAGGCCTTCCTAGAAACGCTGCACTCTATCCAATGGGTCTGCTAACATATTCCTTGCAAACTTGTAAAACAATTTGATTAACGGTATTCACACATGGTAGAGATGAACCCTACGTGTCGAATACACACCCTGCTAATCCTAGAAAACTCAGCATTGTTCTACTCGACAGTCATGAATCCCTGCCTCTGGTTCATAAATTGTGCCTGAAGCTTCCTCTTCACTTCCGGAGAAATGTACTAAGCATTAAAGATCTCCTTCAATGTCTCCAATGTAATCTGTTGAGGTAGTCGATCCTACTCCGAGTCACACCATGCTCTGGCATCCTGGATCAGCTAAAGTGTAGTCATGTCTACCCATGCCTCTGTTGCAATCTGTGCGACCTTAGCACGTCAGTGGTGTAACGTATCCACTCCTCTGTTGCAAGAGAGTCTTCCGTCTCTTTGAATACATGTGGTCGAAGTGATTAGAACTGTTGTATCCCTCCTTCACATCTGGCCTCTCTCTGTAGAGCCTAGATCATCTCCTATAGGTTTTGGTCTCAGATCTGGATTGTCAGTGGAGTTTGCTCAACGTTCCCGTTGCTGATGTCCCCATTGTCGATATTATTGTTGGCGTTAGTGTCGATGTTGTTGTCAATGTCGTGGAGAGTTTCAGATCAACTCCCATCACTGTGATCTCTCGTCATATCTTCACTTATAAGGATATCATTGTTACTCGTCCTACATATGTGATGAGTGTTGATTCTTAACATTTTGCATTACAAAGAGGAAAGTTAGGCTGACTGAGTATTTTATACATACTTACATTTACTCTATACTTTTCACGAGCTGGTTACGTGCAGGGACCTGCATGGGCAACCAAAACATGTCATGCCCCATGCACAGGTACCGTTACAGTGGTTATATAATAGTCATTTGCAGGCTCTTAGATACCAGTGAAGACAGAATGAAGACAAATCAGAAATATTATAAAATGTCTTTAACTAAACATCAGATGAAAGTACATAATCAAAAGATACAACATAAAGCATTGACAGTCTCTTGGTGCGACTAATACAATAAGGCAACATAAGGAAAAGAACAGAACTATCATCACTAAAGTAATCTAAAGTCAGCATTCTCTGTAGGGAATTTAGTCTCCACCTAAGCTAGAGCATCTTCTACAGCAAACTCGTCACCTGCAGAAAACCACAGTAATAAAATAATAAAGTAGACGATATTTACCAAAGCATTCAATTAAAAACAAGCCTGCAGCCCTATTAACAGATCGGTCACTGTCTAACAGTAAAATAGTGGAAAACATTGCTTAGCTAACTCTCTGATGTAGCTGAGCTATCAATCCGATTTATCTGATTTATCAGGTGTACTATCTGTGCTACAACTCAGATCTAAAGGACTTGAGAGTAACCTGAGAACAACCTAGTACCATGGGCGAGCTCACCGAGGCCAAATATCTGTATGGTCCAAGAAGTAGCAGATCCAGTTCATTTCAGTAACAATCGATCATTCAGTCCAGACAATGATCTCAGTCACTACGTCCAACCTTTAACTAAGAGTTTCCCAAAACCCTAGTGTCATTATAGTTTGGTTGGCCTCTAATCATTGGGTCGATTCAGTACAGTAGGTCAATACCGTATAGTCGAAGTCGGCCTAAGTCATGTAGATGGAGTCGCAATCAGTAATTCAATAATCATAGCAATTTGTTCTGTTCAGTCAATCAGTTCGGTGACAATGTCATTCATTCTATATTAGCTCCACTACATAAACTTAGTCTTAACTCTTTAGGTCGGTTTATCTCTACATAAGGAGTTCAATGGTAATAACAGTGTAACTTAGTAGCACACACCAAAACAGAATCAAAGTGAGTGATACAAGCAACGTAAAACTGAAGTAATTTAAAATAAAGATGAACACAGTTTAGATCAGATTCATGACTGGCACACAATATAGGTCAGTCATTGACTGCAGATAGTAAATAGGTCTGTGACTAACAAATCGGTAAACAAAAGGGACATCTGATAGTTTGGTAGTAATGATAGTTCGGTCGTCGATTAACACATTCCATGATGGTATCATGAATTACGCCGGCCATAGAAATAGGTTGGGTCAATAAATTAGGTCGGCCATAGCGATGAGCTAGGTCAGTATAGGTCGACAATAATTAGTTAGCTCAATCAGTAAGGTCGACCGAGGCCCAGAATAGGTCGATAGATGAGGGTGGTCTTTACCATTAGTCAAGGTCGAGCCAAAGGAGGCCAACCAAATTACGAACAAATTTTCTATTCAGTATACGGGGAAACTGTTTGAAAGAGGGAATAACAAATTTTCGACGTAGGTCACCAGATCTTGAAGTGATATAGCTAGGTCTATTGACAGGCAAATCCATCTTTAAGAAGCTCGCATGAATCATCACGTCCTCCAAGTTAACATTTCAAGTTTAGTCATTAACCATAATTCCCAGTTGAACTATCAACCACAGTGATGAACTTTACACTAGCCAGTCTACACGTGAAATGATTTAAATGAAAATTAGGGTAAACAAAGCCTACTGTTCAATGTAGATTACTATTCCTCGTATTCTCGCTCAAGCCCTCCAGTCTTTGTTGGGTGCTTGAGGAAGAGAGCGAAGCATGAACAGAACGGCTCGGTTCAATGCCGTAATCCAAGGATCAATTGAAGATCGAGATCTCAAGGAATATCTTGCAGGAAAAAATAGATTTGTAGGAAGAATGGCACGAAGAAGAAGAAGAAGGTGATATAGACATTAAGTGGCATCGTTAGGAAAGATTGTGGGCAATAAATGGCGAAGGATATGCGGCAAAAATTCTGCGTAACAATCGAAAGAAATGGTAGCTCCTCAACAGCTAGGGCTAGTGTATGGTTAGGATCTCTGTCAACGTGAAATGAGGATGGCCATTCGATCAAATGGGTGACGTAACATCAGCTTGAATAAGTGGGTCAGATGAGCTAAACCTGAAGAAATAATTGGTCAAAGGGCTTGAGCCGAGCTGCTTAACGACAAAAATGATGGCTGTAAGCTATCGGTTGGGCTGAATGATTCTGGCCTAATAGAAATAATACATAGAGAATAGGGAAAAGATAAATTGGGAGAAAATTATCTAATAAATCATGTATAATAATTGTGATCATTACAAATGTGGCTTTGCTTAGGTCGGCTCTCTCCAAGTTCCTCATTAGCCCGATCATAGCGGTGGTCATGAGCTCTATTGAATGAAGGTCGCAATCCCCTGGGACCGGCTATAGTTGAGATGCGAGCCATGTTCTTACCACCTTGAGCTCCTTCATCGGGGGAGAGGGTCTCTGCTGAGGTTGTTGTAGGAGAGATAATACAAGGATGAGCTGCCGATCCGGTTTAGGTGCTACATCTCCTTGGATCGGTGGCGTAGCGGGTGGTTCCTTAGGGTACTGTGAGGACGATTTAGGATGGGTAGGGGTTGCCATTGGCTGAGACTATGAACCTGTCAATTGCTTTATCACAGTGGTCAACGCTTGGATGTGAACATTCACATCTTGAGAGAAGGCATGGAATTGCTCCAGAGTCACTAGTTGTGGTCCAGGCATCCAAGGAGTAGATGAACTGGGATCCATATTAGGCATATAGTGCAGTGTAACATCTGCCATCCCCATGGTCATTGGCCTTTCAGGCTATTGATTAGTGGGTTGAGCGATGGTGGTGTGTCGGACATAGTTGGTGTAGTTGATGAAGTGTATGCAGAATCGATTACACAGACGATGCCAGATGTTTCTGTGTGTTTTCTCACCATTGAAGTTGTTGAAAGACGGTCTGGACGTAATTGCTGACATGGAGGACGTGGACAGTTACTTGGATGCTGAACGATCTAACCTTTGGTCAAAAGGCGCACCGATACGAGCTATGTGAGTTGGGTCCAAACTATCTCCCTGCTATCTGGAACACATGAAGTTCGTCAGGGGGTCGGATCCATCCGTTCTAATCCCTCCGATGCTTAAGTCATTGGCTGACTTCAAAAGGCTTGGTTGAACTATGTCCGACCTATTGGGAGGTCAGGCTCTAGTTCTCAGGTCGAGCTATGGAGGAAATGTAAAGTTATAAGGTGGATCAGATTTTGAGTGCGAGAATACCTGAGTGTATGATCTCTGAAATTCATCCACTCTCTCGTCCTTTGGGAGCAGGGGATGGCATTGTGAATGCCAGTCGAAAATAACGCCCGAATATTGATGATGCTTTATTGCTTTTGGTTTGAGCTATCGATATTGATAATGAGCTTAATAGTCAGTCGTTGATATTTGCACTGACCCCTTAAATGTTAGAGTCTGATGGCTAAGTGAGTCGTCGCCTTTGGCCAGAGAAGCGGTTGGCCACCCACTTGGGCTTTCAGGTTGTTGGGCCGATGTTGTGGGCTTGCACTGGGCTTGTCAGCCAGAATGAACAACTGGGCGAACCTTGGGCCGACCCAAGGTTGTTTCAGTGAACTTCAAAGCTCATTATAATATAATATTTGTTGGATGAAAATGAACTCAAGAGAGAGAGAGAGAGAGAGATAATATCATTGCTAAGAATGAGTAACCATGGCTAAGAGCCATGGTGCTCTATTTTTTTATCTCATAGTGGGGATGCCAAAAGCCTCTAGTAGACCAAAGGTCCCCATTACTCTAAGTAATGAGGGACCTAATGAATGGGTAATGAAGGAGGGGAGGCCAAAGGCCTCCCTCATTCATAACACTCCCCCTTACACATTCATCACTTCGGTCTCAGCTACTGAGGCAAGGGGTGGATACTTCTGGATCCAGAGTAAGTGTGTTTGCATCGTTAAAACCTTAGCCGTGGAAAACCCAGTGGGAAAACCCAACAGCTTAAGGAAAAAGAGTGCAACCCACAGGTTACTCCCCCTGATCTGTACAAGCTTCAGGCTTGTAGGTCTTTCAACTGTCGCATACCAATGTTCTTTACAAGCTTTACAAAAGTACATTTAGGCAATGCCTTAGTAAAAAGATCAGCTAAGTTGTTGCATGACTGGATCTGTCGAACTTCAACCTGCTTGACGTTCTTCTGCTCGTGCGTCCAGAAAAACTTGGGAGAAATGTGCTTTGTCCTGTCGCCTTTGATGTAGCCCTTCTGAAGCTGAGCAATGCACGCGGCGTTGTCTTCGAATAGGGCAGTAGGCTCCAGATCACCGGTCTTCAGGCCAGTGGATTGGAGGATGTGTTGGACGACGGAGCGTAGCCAAAACCATTCTCTGCTCGCTTCATGGATCGCGATGAGCTCTGCATGGTTGGAAGATGTAGAAGTAGTGGTTTGTTTTACCGATCTCCAGGAGATAGCAGTTCCTCCGTAGGTAAAAACAAAACCAGTCTGTGATTTTGCCGTATGCTGATCTGAAAGATAGCCTGCATCGGCATAACCAAGTAACTGGGAGGAGGCACCTCTCTGGTAGTAAAGTCCAAGGTCTACGGAACCCTGGAGGTATCGCAAAAGATGCTTTACTCCATTCCAGTGGCACTTTGTAGGTGCTGCACTGTGTCTGGCTAGGAGATTGACTGCAAACGCTATATCGGGACGCATGTAGTTAGCCAGATAGAGAAGTGCACCAATGGCACTTAGGTAGGGTACTTCTGGACCCAGTATCTCCTCCCCCTCTTACAGAGGCCGGAAGGGGTCCTTTTGTACGTCTAATGATCTCACGACCATAGGGGTACATAAAGGATGACATTTATCCGTTTGGAACTTATTTAAAAGCTTCCTGGTATAATTGGATTGATGTAGAAGGATTCCACCTCGTAGGTGTTCAATCTGCAAGCTAAGGCAATACTTCGTTCTGCCAAGGTCTTTCATTTCAAAAGTGTGCTTTAGCCTTGCAGATATCTCATTAATCTCTGCAGGAGAGCCTATGAGATTTAAGTCATCAACGTAAACTGCTATGATGACGAATCCTTTTCCCGTTCTTTTGATAAAGATGCACGAGCAGACTTCGTTATTAGTGAATCCTTGTTGTGCTAGGAAATCACTTAGTCTGTTATATCACATTTTGCCTGACTGTTTTAGTCCATACAAGGATCTATGTAGTCTAACAGAGAATACGTCCCAAGGTATCTCTTTCATCTCTGTGGGTAAGTTAAACTCATCTGGTAGTTTCATATAGATCTTTTTATCTAAATCGCCATAAAGATATGCAGTCACAACGTCTATGAGCTGCATTTCTAGGCTTGGCAGAGATGATAGGATTATTAAGAATCTGAATGTATTAGCGTCCATTACCGGGGAGTATGTTTCTTCATAATCGAAACCCGGTCTTTGGGAAAAACCCTTTGCTACAAGACGCGCCTTGTAGCGGACAATCAGATTTTCTTCATTTCTTTTTCTAATGAAACCCCACGTATATCCCACTGGTCTAACACCTACTGGTGTTTGGACTACAGGTCCAAAGACTTTGTGTTTCGAGAGTGAGTCCAGCTCTACTCTTATCGCCTCGTCCCACTTTGACCAATCATCTCTGCGATTACAATCCGCTAGAGAAAGTGGTTCGACGTCATCGTCGTATTCAGCGACGTGAACGGCAATAGTGAATGCAAAATCTGTTGGATATGGAAGACGTTAGTACACCCTTGTAGGGGATGTACGAGGGAATACGGACCTCGAACTTCGCGCACACGAAGTCGTGCGCAAAGGGAATATGTTCCCTTGCGGAGAGGATCTCTAGATTGATGGGAAAGTCGCATTATATATGCATAAGTGCATGCGACATATGGCTAATAAAGGGGTAATATCTTAAGCTTATATTGTACCATGCATATGGTACAACTTAAGCTTATAATGTGCCATGTATCATGGTACACCTTAGTTAAATTGTTCCTAAGGAACAATTACTCCTAAAATAAATACCTTGGGGGCTATAAATAAGACCCAAGGGTAAGCCATTTCTTTACACTTTGGCATGACATTCTTGCATGCATTTCATTCTAGCGAAGCTCTGCCGAAATCCTTCCTCTCTCTTTATCCAAGTTCTTAAATCTAAAAGTAGAGATTTAGATTGTGGATTTAGTAGCCTTACTCCGTTCGTGAGAAGACTCGATCCGTCGTGGCGAATCCGAAGGCAAAGTTCCGAGACTACCGTGCCGCATACGCAAGCGTAAGTCTCAACTTTATTTATCGATCCTAACTCTGTTTTTGGCAGGATCCTACATTGGTATCAGAGCCATGTGGGTTCGCCCCGGTCAAACCGCCGTCCCGTCGAAACTATGAACGAGTCGTTGTCTTTTTCACGAATGGGTATCCTACCATTACGGATATGGTAGGAACGCTTCGTGACGGAGAGAACGCAGCGGTTGTTCTTTTCACGTTAGGGTCTCCTATCATTACGGATATGGTAGGAACTCTCCGTGACGGGAAGAACCGACCGTTCACGTAGTATGTTATTTTTCTTTTTTGGCACACGGCCATTAGAAAATAACCATTTTCTCGACGAACGGGTGCTTCATCGACGAACGGGTGCTTCATCGAGGAAGAAGGTGGTGGTTATTCCCATCGGGGAAGATGAATTTTAGTGCATGTGCACCATGGCCAAATGGGCTATGAAGGCCATGCACCCCCCTCCCCATGCGGAGGGGGTTGGCTACGGCCAATAACCACCACGGCCACCCCTCTGACGGGGTGTGCGGCAACCCCATTCAAAGGGGGTGGCCGGCCATGGCCAAAGGGGCCATGGCCGGCCAATGCCAAAATGGCCTTGGCCATGACCGGCCATGGCCATGCCATGGCCGGCCATGGCCAGGCCGGCAGTGGCCGGCCAAGGCCAGGCCAGCAATGGCCGGCCTGCCCGGCCCTAGCAGAGGCCAGGGCCGGCGCCCTGGCCCCTCGGCCAGGGCCTGGCCGGCCCTAGCAGAGGCCAGGGCCAATGCCCTGGCCTCGGCCAGGGTCTGGGCGGCCCTGGCCGGCCTCAGCCAGGGCAGATGCCTTGGCCGAGGGGCCAGGACCCCTGGCCGGCCAGGGCAGAGGCCCTGGCCGGCCCTTGGCCAAGCCTCGGCCAGGGCAGAGGCCCTGGCCGGGAGAAGTTGCAGACCAAAATAATTGGTCGACCAATTTGGTCGTTTTGGTCGACCAATCCGACAGAAGGTCTTGGTTGATCGTGAACTTGCCGAATGACCCATACGGGGTGACAAAAGGCCTTGGTCAAACTCGAATGTGCCGATTAGCCCATACGGGGCTAACGACAGTCGCCTACTCTTGTTTTATAAAATTTTTTTTGGGCTCTACTCCTTGAAGATTAGCCATAGTGCTCTACTTCATGCGAGATTAGCCATGTCATTGTGCTCTACTCTACGGAGATTAGCCAATGTACTTGTGACATTGTGCTCTACTCTACGGAGATTAGCCAATGTATTTCAATTTTTTGACAAAGATGTTTTCAAATAGGTTATGTCACGTCCTTAAATCGGGATAGCGCAATATAGAATTCCAAGTCCTACCACGATCCGGCCATGGTCATCTAACCCATGGGTGTGTAGAACAGGTCTCGTGGCTTGGCAATTGTTGCGCTAAAATTCTTTGCGCAAACTCTCACCTATTCCATTTTGAAAGATATGTTTTTCAAAAATATTTTTCCGATGCTGGTACCATACGGGTATCATTTCTGATTTCTTTTTACTTGAGATAAGTAAGAGGGATACTTTGAAAGTTACTTCTAGATGGTAGTTGGGAACGTAGTGAACTTCTCGATTCTAGAGTAACATTTCAACGCATCCAAGGAACTTATCAAGTGTTTAAAGAATCGAAACTATATGCATAGAATTTTGATCGTGTTTTTCATTCTCTTTGCAGTTTTTTGAATCGAATATGTCTACCGCTTCTAAGAACATTGTCGCAGAGCTTAACAAAGGTGAAAAGCTCAACGGCGACAATTATAAACTTTGGTCAATAAAAATCCAATATGTTTTGGAGGAGCAAGATGTGCTTGAAACACTCCAAAACATAATGGAAGAACCTGAGTTGGGCAATACGGCCCAACACAAGAGGGACCGGGAAGCTTATGATACTTGGACTCGAAAGAACAAAATAGCACGTATTACGTTACTATCCGCAATGGACAATGACATAATGCGTCTATTTCGGGAATTTGACCTAGCCAAAGACATATGGTCTGAGCTAGAAATAAATTTTGGTGGAACTTCGGTTACCAAACTCCGCTCCTTAAATATTCAATTTGATTCGTACAAGATGCGGCGAGATCACTCTATGAAAAAGCATCTCCGCCACATGGCAAATCTCATATCTGAATTAAAGGATACGGGTGTTACGCTGTCTGACGAACAGCAGATCCAAGCAGTCATTCGTTCACTCCCAGATAGCTGGGATAACATGAAAATGCACCTCACTCATAATGAGTGCATTAAAACTTTAAGCGATGTATCGAAACACCTCGAACTCGAGGAAGAGCGGATTCAAGCCGCAAAACCAAGTGCAGAAGTGCACATGGCCGCTAGTTCCTCACATGGAGGAAATAAGCGGAAGAATAAACGCTTAAGGTTTGTGAACGAACGAAAGCAAGAACCGGAAACCTCAAAGAAGACTAAGAACAAAAAGTGGCAAAAGAATGTGCACTCAAAGAAGAAAAACTTGAAGAAGATCAAGTGATTTAAGTGCAACAAGTACGGTCACTTCGCCCGTACGTGTACGGATGGAAGTGATAAGGTAACTTGTAGGGCTAGTTACATATGTGTTTCTAGTTCCGTGTTTCTTGCTGAATCTAACTATTTTTGATTGATTGATTCAGGGGCCACAGACCACGTAGCGAAGGACAGAAGGTTCCTCAT